>JAFMSR010000005.1:10583795-11183795 GCA_022818135.1 Saxidomus purpurata
ACTTACTTGTTTCAAGTCGATTCTTTCTTCACTGCATGTAGTCAGCACGGATGACCTTTTGGCTGATAATGTGCGTCGAACCAACTGAAAATTACTATTGCCATTTTCCTGGTAATCTGACATACTTGTAATACTATTTATTTCAAAATCATCGTCATTATCACCAATGTAAAAGCCGCTGTCGTGTTCAGAGGAGTCTGTGTCTTTAGATACAGACGTTTCGTTTACTTTAGTCAGACGTCTTGCAAACCGTATGTTATGCACAGTATCTCCGGATCGTTTTCTTTTCAAACATCTCAAACTTATATTAGGGCATTTAAGTCTTATTTTGGGGCATTTTGGACATCGTAGCCATACCTTACATGTAATAACTTCAATAGCTATTAAGAAAAACCGTGGCAGGTCTTCTTTGCTGGGATTCAGGTACATTCTTAGTAAAAAGACGTTTGCGATACTGAGTATAACGCTGAAAGAAAGCATAACAATTACGTAGAAACATAATATTGACATTGGTGAAGATACTTCGGGCATAAAACTCATAAGTGTCTGTAAGAGAACTACAAACGACAGAAAACAAGTGATCCCGAAGCCAACTCTTTCACCAGAACCAGGAGGTAACAAAAATAAAAACCCTGTTAAGAGGCTTAAAAGTAGCACCGGAAGAACAATCACTAAAGCGAGAAAGAATGGTTTTCGTTTGATTGTTATTTCGAAATCTATATGGTATCGGCTGTTGTTACTGTTGATGTATGCTTCTGATGAAGTTTCACTGACGTCCCATATACCGCTTTTCTCGAGATTATCAGAGTTCCATTCATTAGTAAGTGGAACCAGTTTTAAAGCGCCACTGTCACGGTTCCATGGTGTAACAGTGAGTACGCATGTCTGTTTGTCAAATGGGTAATACGTCATATCCGGTGTGCAAGCAGCATTTATTATCATCCTCGGATACCATTTGCAATACCCTGAACTGTAATTTGACACAAACCAAATAATCTTATTAGAATTCTTGTAAAAGATGCATGTATGTCAATTTATAATGTTTTGATTTATAGTATAACACACATGTGTAACTAGTTAATGTAAAGCTTTCTTAATTTGGTTGTATAATAAAATTTAAATCGAAGTAAACGAAATATTAAAATTTGAAAGAAATGCAATACATCATTCGGTAATTCGTTACAGTAAAACACCACTTGAATTTCAGAAATTATCCATTATTGTAAAGAAATCGACCCTTTCTAACTGGTTAGATGTTGGGAATATTTTGACATGTGCAAAATGATTTAAAATTATAAGTAAGTTAATGTATCTTAAACCTATAGTTGTGTTTTATTTCTTGATAAATTTGTCTTTACTTGAAAATACCAAAACAAAACAAGAACAGGGAAAGGATAAATATACACTTACCTAACGTTATATCGTACTTTGTAACTTTCGTCGCCAATTCTTTCAACTGAATCCACCGCGCTCATAAGAACGATGTTAGGTGTCCATATCTGATCGTGCGCGACAAACAATGTCTGCAAAGATTCCTGAAAAGTAGTCCCAGAGATAGCTTTAACCTCATCGAGCCATTCCATCTTCATACTTGCGATAAGCTGTATCCTTCCGCTTACTCCATCATAGTCCATGATAGCGTAAAGACTAATGCCTAGAAGGAATGAAACTCATCAAAGTTATAAATTTAGAAAAAAGTTTGTTAAGATGGTAGCGTCAGCAGTTTTGATACAAATATTGTTTGAGCAGTTATCATTGGCACCATTATTAAAAGAAGAAAGTAGATATGAATAAGAACGGAAGTGCGTCATGACAATCGACATGCATGTATACTATTTGTATGGTATTAACTATCAACTTTTGCATTGATCATTCAGAAAACTCTGTTCAGCATCTCAGTGGTAAAAAAGTAAAACAAGTTACAGTAATCACGGTTCGGAAAGTTTCTATTAATATACATTGTAATGCATAGATTTTTTTTCGCAGATGTTTTCTTATATCAGGAAAAGTTCATCTTCCAAAATATGTTATACTGCCTATATGTCTATCTTTATAAAGAAATGTAGGAAGTGATACTAATTCTATGAGTCTATGACGTAATACTACGAGTCTATGACGTAATATTATGAGTCTATGACGTAATACTACGAGTCTATGACGTAATACTACGAGTCTATGACGTACCAAGATAAAGTGTTAGTGGTCCAGATGTAAGATCTTTTGGTACGACTTCAGCTATGCTTGCCGAATCCGGCATCTGTAAGAAAACTATTAAATTTGTATTCCATTGTGAATGAAAGTCATTATTTACGATGTATTGCGGCGGTTTGTGTACTATCGTTAACCTACACTCAACAGGTTTAGAAACGCAAAAGTGGCAAAATATTTATTTTAACAGTGTTATCGTGTATTAAATTAATTCAAATTTCAAACACAACAAAAACAATATAAAATTGAATTTGTGTAAGTAGTAAATACAGACTTACTGTAAAAACATATATGTTTTATAAACTCAAGACAGGGCGAAAGATTGCAAACCAAATATAAAATCGCGAAAAATGGTGAGACAATATTTGCACTTACCCTGTAAGCTGAAAGCAAAGTTTCATAGTCGGACTTCACGTCATTATACGGAACAACACAATCGCTTTCATTTATATATATACAAAGAAAAATAATATATAACAGTCTATCCAAATTAATTGGAGACATGTTCGAGAAAAAAAGTATTATTATCCAAAAGCTTTAGCAGCGGTTACAACAAAACACCAGTTTTGCCGAGGATAACAATAAATAGTATGCGTCTTTAAAATTAAATTAAATTAAAGCACTCAATGTTACAAAAAAGCTTGGCTTTTAGATATACTTGGCCGATGAATTAATTATGATTTGTCAAAGACTATGATTGATATGATCATTTTTATTTTGAAAAATGTTATCAAGTCATTTACATCGCACTCTGTGTGGTATATGGGTTGTCAGTGCAATACATTATCTACTCTGTCATGATGATCACCGACTTTCGGAATATTATGTAGATCGCGTAAAAAATATTAGAATAAGACTTGCATAAGCAATGTTCAAAGTGCCAATTAAATATATAGATATATATTGACACAAAAAGAAACTGTGCAATTTTTTATTGAGCGTAATTTTAGTTACTAAGTTTAAAAAGATAGATTTTACTATTAATGGTAACAAAATAGTCTTCCATACATTCCATACACTAATTTACCCAATATTTAAGCATCCACGTGACAAAAGGCTATTATGCAACTTTTTGCACGTGCAACCTGTGCAACATATTAACAAGTACAGATTGTCACAGACCGGTATCTTTACTGGCTTTGCAATAATTAAATCACAGTACATTTGAATTTCACTAATTAACAAGATGCCAAGGCTTCAAGAAAATGAATGAATTCATGCACTTCTGTAGCTTGCATCCGGCGTCAGCCTCTCTGACGCTGCTAGGCAGTTTAACTGGCACAGAAATACTATCATGAGCCTTCGACAACGTTACCGTCAAAATGGAAGCGTTAGAGATCTTCCACGATCCGGAAGGCCGAAGGGGACAACGGCACGTCAGGATAGATACATGACGTTGACGCACTTACGTCACTGCAACAAGCACTGCAGAAGAGCAGGCAATGATTAGGCAAACGGTTCTAAACCGGCTTCGGACCAATGCAAATCCGTTAAAGGCAAGGAGACCTTATGTTATGCAACTTTTACTTTTTACCCCTTCTTCATTCAAGCGTAAAACAATGCACTTACAATTACCTGAATTTGATTCCAAAATAAGACTTCGCTACCAAATTTGCTTGTATTTCTTTTGCAAAGAATAGAACTTTTATTTCTTAAACAAGCGCACAGTTTCTTTTTAGTGTCAATAATTATGTTGGTCAGCATTAATAGTAATCAATGCATGTAAAATGTTGTACAAAACAAATTCAGACAATATAAGTTGAAATAAAAAAAATATGGCCCCGTGGTTTTGAAAGTCCATAAGCGCGATCTCGTGTTCAAGGTATTCTTAGTATCGAAAGAGATGTTATTAACACTGACTTTGACCCTTAACACAGCTGTTTACAAATTTAAAGGGACAAATTAGCACTATGACATTACAAAGCTGGACACCTATACGATTTCATTGATAAGGACGATTTCACGATTATTTAATTCGCAGATTGACTGTTTCCGCTAATTTGGTTAACTTGAAAAGAACAAAATCATTTTTGAGCCCAAAAGCTGAGTTTGATTCGGGTATAGGTGCTAGTTTGAAATCAAGCGAAAAATGAAAGTCATCTCAGCCTTTGAGGCTTCAAGGAGCGTTCTCATTTTACAAAATTGTCATTGCAAGTTTTTTCCAGCAGCTTCTATTATTTTCTCAAAGGAAGTATCTGGAAGAAGGTATGCTCTCTTAGAGAGTAGTGCGAATATTGTTCACATGGACCATTGAGATTGTTGGACAAAACTGTCTGTAAATATTTACTTTTATAAATAAATAAGTTGATGAAAGTATCGATCCTACTTTGTACATATCAATGAATTTAAAGCAAAAATCTTCGTATGATATCTACACGCGATGAAAGACCAAAAATTACTTTGAGCATTACGACTACTTGAGACGCTTTTATTGCCAAGAAAAGATGTCTTACCGGCGGATTTGACGCCTAACTGTAAAAATAAAACATCATTTCTAACGCTGCTGTTAGATTCAAAATCACATTTTATAGATAAATCGCGTTATTTTTTTGAAATAAGAAATGCCTCCTGATCAAACTTTGTCGTGAAGAAACGATATTACGAATGGACGCTGTACGTCTTCAATGTTCTAAGGGTACATTTATAGTAATGCTTTCTGACCAAACTATTTCGTTAAGTAACGACATTATGAAAGAAAGGCGTACACCATAAATGCTGGTAACAGAGCACAGTTATATCTTTATTCTATCAGTAAACATATAATATTTTGGACACTAGATCTCCAATATCACTGGTTAGAATTTAATGATACTTCACACAAGTAATAAGTACAATGTCCAGTTGTGCATAATCCATATTTCGGGTCTCTAAGTCAAAGGTCAAGGTCACAGGGGCTCGGGATATTAAAATCTTGTGGACGCTAAATCTCCAAAACCCCTGGTCAGAATTTGATGATACTTCACACAAGTGATAAGTTCAATGCCTAGTTGTGCATGGTTTAGGTTTCGGGGCTCTATGTCAAAGGTTAAGGTCACAGGGGCTCGAGATAGTAAAATCTTGTGGACGCTAAATCTCCAAAACCCCTGGTCAGAATTTGATGATACTTCACACAAGTGATAAGTTCAATGCCTAATTGTGCATGGTTTAGGTTTCAGGTCTCTAGATCAAAGGTCAAGGTCACAGGGGCTCGAGATGGTAAAATATTGTGGACGATAAATCTCCAAAACCGCTGGTCAAAATTTAAATATACTTCACAGAAGCCTTAAGTTGTGCAGGTCCAATAATCAAAGCATCAAATATTACATAGATTTTAAATACTTTGTCAGTGGGGTGTTCGGGGGGGTATTCATCACCTTCAGTGATAGTTCTAATTCTATCAGAGAAAACTCAAAGTGATCATGCAGTTTAACAAAGGTTACTTTGTTGACTGCTCCTCTTTACTGGCTATAAGCCAGCGCAGTATTAGACCTTTACCAAAAATTGAAGGACATAAATCTGACCATTTTGTTTAACTCGGTTATCTTTTTTATTTTCTTTGACAGTCCATTTTCGTACTTACAGACACAACACTTGTTTTACCCAATGTCGTAATATTCCAGACTAGTGTTGCTATCTTTGACATGCCGAATTAAGCATTAGCGGGAACAAAGATATCTTTTGTTTGTAAAATCAGTTAAACGATCTTTGAATACTTTGATATATGTCAACGGATCGAGTGGCACCGTTATCAAGGTACATCAAGGTAACCAGCTTTTGTCTTTCCCACCTGAATCAGATTTAATCGTACTCTGTTTACTAACTTATTTTTAATTAATGTGTATGAAAACTGGATTAATTACAATTTAGAATAAGGGTAATTTGAATTCATCAAAATGTGGAAGATAAGTGTAGCAGAAGCTTGAATTAAGTTATTAAGTCGGAACTTTTTATATAGAGAAAATGTTTGGTTTTCGCTACGTTTTTGAACTAAGCCTATTAGTATGCGGTACTTTATGTACAACGTGGGATACCACAAAACAGGAGCACGTAAAACTATATGATGCATACGCTATAGCCAGCAGCAATGATTCATACACAGACACGCTTCCGGTAGACCCTTCTGCAAAACCTTTAGAGGTATCGTTACGTATGGAAATGACGTCACTTGGTGGATATGATGCAGTTAATGGAGCAATTGATATAATTGGAAGTCTAACTATGACATGGACAGACAACATAGATACTCTTGAAAATGTTGGATTTGATTCTTCGTCTGTGAATGAAATTTTAGTTGACTATCGAAAACTATGGACGCCCGTTATCGTACTTATAAATTCAGCGGATTCTATTACTCGAGTTGGGGACGAGGCATACAAAGTCAGATTTAATCTTGCCACTGGCCAAGTAACTTGGAAACCCAGAATGATCATAAAAGCTTCGTGTACGCCGGATGTGACTTATTTTCCTTTCGACCAACAGAAATGCACGCTCACTTTTGCGCCTTGGTTTGTTAAAAAAGACAGCTTGAAGCTGAAAGTTGCCTCCGACACATGGAATATGGAGAATTATGACAAAAATGGAGTTTGGGAAATTGAATCAACGGAATCAATCGCTTTCGAGTCGGGAGATTACTATTACGTATCTTTCACCGTTACTTTCAACAGAGCACCTATGTACTTTATAGTAAACCTTGTGTTACCTATATTGTTTTTGTCTCTACTGAGCGGATTTGTTTTCCTACTTCCGGCAGCGTCCGGTGAGCGCGTGGGGTTTGTGATTACATGTTTCTTGACATTTGTTATTCTACTACAAACAACGATGACGTATTTACCGCAAGCGTCAGCGCCGATGTCTTTACTGAGTTATTACGTCATCGTAATGATGCTATTTAGTGCATTTTTAAGTCTGGTGAATGCCCTGCTGCTGAGAGTTTACCACAAACCCAAAGGGGATGAAGTTCCTAGATGGCTCGTCCATGTCATGGAGATTATCAAGTGCATAAAATGTCGGCGAATCAAATGTCCCAAGCGGCGTAATTCGGTTGACGATTGTAGTGCTAGCAGCAGTGAGGCGCTGCAGAATGATACCGAGAAAGTTTTACCAAAAAGAAATGGTATGCCTATGCCAAAACGAGATGCTTTTAATGTAAGAAGACTGTCAAACATTTCAAATTTGAAAGGAAGTAGAATTAATGATACAAAGGATGGATCTTGGATGGACAAACCCCAGAAAAGCGTGGAAAATCAAGCAAATCTACCGAATAAAATCAATGGGATCAAGGCAACTGGAACCACTAAAGTAGAAGTTGCTTCAGAAGCAGGTGAGAGTCCGAGCAGCGAAAGTGATGACAGTGATGTAGAAGAGATTGATTGGGAAGAGATCAGCAAAGTTTTAGACACTTTCTTCCTACTTGTCTTTATCGGTGTGCAGTGTGGATTTAGTATTATCTTCTTAGTGCCAATAGGCTCAAGAGCTTAAAAAGTTATTTTATTGTTAATATATATGCTGCAGTAAATGTACATGATGATTTGACAGTGAAAGTGTGTGTAGTCTATATGCATTGTATTAAAAGGTAGAAAGAAATGTCATATCCTTTCGAATTAACTTATTTAATGTATTTTCGCAATAATAAACACAACAAATGTACGTGGTACATGCAATATCATTTCATCAATTCAACCTATTCTTTTCACTCAATTTAGTAGAAAGCCGGTATGATGATTTATTTATTTATAAAGTTTCCGACATTTTTTATGCTTGGTTCCTTGTATATGTTTACAAACGTCTATGTTTTGTTTCACGGTTCATGATGGATTGTATGAAACTCACGCTCTTTTATTAGAAACTTTTATTTCTTTTCTACACACCATACGGAAGAATTACAATGCTGACACGTTACAGAATATTGGAAGTTGACTCGTTTGATAAGATATTTGTACAAATAACAATTAATTATGCCGGTATTTTGCTACTAATCTTTGTAATATTCAAAGTGATCATAGATTTTTAATAAGGAGTGTGTTATTATGATTTTTTTAAGATGACCTTGGGTATATTAAACAACTGTCTCATGGAAATATTGCACTTGTGATTTGCGAAAAAGTTAAATATGCTTTACGAAAATAAGTGGAGCCATTTCATAAATACGGCCATAAATGTTCATGTCCAAATTTGAATTGATATGGTGCTACAAGCTGGCAGGTACGTCTAAAAGAAGCATAAATCGAAGTCCTGGAGCTGAGAAGCGTCTTCATGAGAACATAAACTACCGCTGCAGTAAAGTAATTAAAGTAATTAACGATTGATTTAGTATTTGGTTATATATTAACTGAAGACAATAAACCGATTCATTGGGACAGATAATCAACGCGCTCTTATACCTACAATCTTACATTCTTTCATTATTCCCAGATTAGAAATATTATTCCCGTAAGGCTTAAATCATATGAAGAACTTTTGCTTTCAGTTTTTTCTGTGTTCTAAAGTTAATTGCATTTTAAGCAAAGTCAAAGTGCTATTGCATTAAATGTGCATAAAACGAGATAACTTTTCATTGACACTCCGTGCACAAACCCAACCAATCAAACGTGTGAAGGCAAAATTGATTATTAGAACTTATAAACTTACCCCTTTAGTTTCCCTTCTATCTTTTATCTCTTTACCCTTTTCTGTGTTTAGTATTAAATAAACTAGCATACTTATTACATTGTACTTGAAAAGATATTCTATGTATCATTGATTGCTTGTTATAATTTACATACGTATAATGTATGTCTCAAAATTAAAATATAAAAAAGAACTTATGTTATATTTCTCCGGTGTGATCGGACCGTTTTGACTTGAGCCGCAAAGAAAATTATCTATTTAATGGCGATTGTTATATTAAATTGATGTTTAGTATAATATACAATATGGCCATAGACGTTTCTTTTAATGGGGAATACACATTTGTATTATGAATCGACAACCTTTGTTCCACAAGGCTACGTATTTGTGGATTTTACCTCAGTCGTTGTTGTTGTAGTGGCTTAACGCCCATTCCAATCGTGTTTTTGATCATTTTAGCAGGCGGACAGCTTACCTTACAATCGCTCCTGGGAAAACCAGTACAAGACTCATATCCTCTTTAAGAAACTTTCTCACTAAAGATAAATTAAAGTTTTATAAATGTGCATCAGAACGACAAAGAGTTGTTAACAATATAACGATAACAACGCAAAAATGGGTGTTATTTCGATTCTAATATGACCAGATATTACAAAAAGTTTACTGAATGCATTTAGCGTTATTTTCTACGCGGATATTTATTTAACGCCATGCGGAACAGTATGACGTTATTTTGATGGCACATCGGCCCGTGCGTTGTTAATGGCATATTCTAACATGACTCACGATTTTGTCTCTATATACAAAGAGTAGAAAAATTATGTTATATTAAACCATAAACAACGCGGGAACCGATATGCTGTAAACATGACGTCATATTGCGCCGCATGACGTTAAATGAGCGTTCGCGTAGAAAATAAAGCTTTGCATTTATTCACCTTTTGGAATATCTGGTCATGTTAGAATCGAAATAACACCCTTTTCAGCGGTGTTAGTCGTTTAATAAACAATAATTTGTCGTACTGATGCGTAGTTATAAACCACTCAGGCCTCCGGCCTTCGTGGCAAATCATTGTTTATTAAACGACTAACACCGCTGGAACGGATGTTATTTCATAAATAAAACCTAATTTTCCCACTCTATGTATATAGAGACAAAATGGTTAGTCATATTAGAATAGTCACTAATCGGCAATAAGAACGATCTTAGGCAATGCGCAAATGTTGAGTAAATTTAACTATGGTCGAATTAGCGAAAACGTTATTTGGCCTACGTATATACGATTTAATTAAACACTCAATAACGGCCATACTTTCACTGCATGCTACCACACATGAATGACGTCATCAGTTAGCGTTTTATGATGTGTACTCTACAATGTGTTTTTTCAATCTTCTTAAATTTCGTTTGAAACATCGGTTTATCACTAGTGATTTCTGAAGGAATCTACTGACTTTTTCTTTAAATGTCAAAAATCTGAAAATTCCTAGATCAACCATCAAACACGGGCAGCTACACACATAATATCACCAAACACAGCACCTACCAACAACCATACCTACACACAATAAAACGAACACCTAGCTACGAAAATGCCATGGGTTACCACAAGCTGCAGTATTAACTATTTGTATGTAAAGTCAACACGTTTGAAAATAGTAACAAGTAACAAGTAAAGAACATCACGGACTCACTAAATACTTTGGGATGATCAGTTACCTCTATGTGTATAAACCGGATTGCAAAACAATCCTTAGTACTGAGTGACTGATTCGTATAGTATATGAAATGTATACACTTTCAGTATAGATGTCTATTGATTTTCAAAAAAGTCAAAACTTCAAACTCAGCTTAAATTAATTGTAAGTTCATATAATCCGATTAATTTATAACTCGATTTTGAATGTGAACATTTTGCATGAGGTTTGATTTTAACTCAACACGTATAAATACGAATATTATTTGAATTTTCCTTTAAATGTTTTTGGTTTAAAAACATACGGATAAAATGTCAAGTTTAATAAGATATTAGAAAAGGTGATACTTTAACGTTTAAAAACATCGGCACAAAAAGTGACCATTGAAAGAACTAACAAGGTGGCTGTGCAATGCATTAACAGAATATATTGATGCTTAAAATGTTGTTTAAACCGTGCAAGGCATATTACCTCTCAACTACTCATTACTTCGCTTGCAGTTTTCAATCCATTTATGGGAGACATATGTGCATACTTTGTTATGTTCTTATGACTTTTAACTAGATAATCAAACACCTGCTCAATACTTACTTTGTTCAATAAAGCGGTCAATATAATTAAGCGCCAAACTACAAAGAAGAAACATTTCACGGGTTCTTTTGTTTACTATATGACGTAACTTATGGTAGCGATAACACTGTTGTGAAAAAAAAAGATTTTTAGTCACGCAAAATGTTCGGTTGCTTTAATGTTCTTCTTTGGATCGATTCCTATCACGACTCTTAGTTACGAAATACAGACTTCGCGTGCGGTAACTTCTCCAACTTCATGCACATCTTACAAAGATTTATTTCCAAAATATAACAGTACATACATTTTATGACTAAATGTTCTGATAGTTGCATTGATAAATGAACCCTCTGAGTTGGACATGAGAACGGAATCGTATCTAGGAAAATTAAACATCAGTTATATCACAATTGACTTCAGTGTCAAAGGTGATAAAGACAGAAAACTATGTTGCCTACATTTTCAAATAGATCGGATACCCAAAAGTATCTATACGAACAATTATTCTGTCAACGAGTATATTTCAGGCACAGGAAGTGGCATATCGGTAGTAATTAAACATGGTTTTATCTAAAATAAAAATCAGTTTGGGTAATGGTGAAATTAACAACCGCCTCAAGTAAATATAATTTCAAAACTTAGTCCCAGGTGACATTTTTCTATTGCATTATAACCATTTCTGGTTCAATTCTGTATTTTGCCATAGTATAGCAAGAGAAAAAATATGCAACTGTACCTAATTTCAAACAAACAAATAACTTTTCAGCGCTTACGAAATTTGTATTGAAGACATGCATTGGTGTTGTTTCACATATGTTGTTAATTGAGCTCTTTAACTATTATGCTGTAACAACTTTTTATTTCGTACGGACGCGTTTGTGATCTAGTGGCTATGTGTTAGACTTGTAATCCAGAGTCATACCTTCGATCTCCCGTTCCACTATTAGAATATCTAATGTTCTTTCGAATGAGATCTTAAACTCAGCCCACCATCCTTATCAATTCCCAACTCCGCTCACTGCAAAAGTACAATACATCGGATACGTTTTAAGAACGAATGGTGCCTCTGGGATTGGACCGCATTCTGCGTATTGCATTATTTACCGACACTTTAAGTGATAATTCTCTTGGTCATATGGACAACCGATACAAAATATATCACTCTAAATTATATACTGTTTTATGACACTTGTGACTGGTTCACACTTGGTGCAAGTTGCCATAACAAAAACAATGCATTTGAAGGCTTCGACTATTCATGTGACTACATATAACCGTGACAAAACTGTTGAAGGTTGGGGTTCAAACTTATTAAGGTTAAATACATATTAATTAATTGGATAATTTTAGTTATCATTGACGTTTAAATCGGGGAGAAACATTCCATATCATTGTTTTTAAATGGGGTATTGTCTGGGTAAGAGTCGACATACATTAAAATTCCATCTGTGCGGTTCAAAGGGTCATAATTTACAAAGGACGTTTTGGTTTGATAAATGGCCCAAATAATCCAACTATCATCACAGTTTATCGGTATCGTCATATTAATTGGCTGTCCTCTTTTCTTTAATTACTATAATAGCTACGCACATGGGCATGTTTAGACATAACAATTACTCGACAAAATTTAAAGCTATTGAAATGTATTTCAATCTGATTGTTCGAGTTGAAAATCTATGATTTTTCATAATGTATTAAAACATTGTGTTGTATTAAAAATCAAGACAGGACTTTGAGATTTTTCTAGGAATGGGAAAAGAGATGTTTTCTTTCGTTTTCGTGTATTTGCTGTTAATGTTCTCATGTGTGCAAAGTCAAACTTATAATGATACACGAACAGTGCTTGAGACAATTCTAAATTTCTATGCCAACGATTATAAACCTTTGACTGGTGTGATTCCACTGGAAGACCAGTCTACTCCAATAACCGTCATATTAACCATGCATTTATACTCTGTGGACGGGTTCGATGCGGTAACCGGTCAAGTTGAGATTTCTGGAAGTTTGTACATGGAGTGGAGCGATGAGACAAAGGCGGCTTCAATTGGAAACTATGTTTTTCCCTATAGTGAGGAAGGTATGTTTTACTTGTTGATAAAACTTTGAGTCTCTTCTTAATTTCAAATAAACAAAACACATTTGCCTGTTCCAAAAATATAGAAAAACACCAGTTGTAAAGTTATACATGCTGTTAACTTCACCCAGTAAAGTTGAGGCCCATCTGCCTTTTTGACAAAACATTGCAACAGACATTTATATACAGCTGGATATACATATTACAATGAGGAATGATTTTTGTTTTGAAGATGGGCCTCAAGTTATAAAAGTCCTCTGGTGACAACCATTGCATTCTAACAACATTTTACAAAGCTTTGCGCATGCGAAAAAGCTAAACACATTAGCTTGAAAAGCAGAATAACTTTTGTGTATAACGTAAATAATAAATCATGATAAATTTATCTAAACGTAAAAACGTTTTACTTACCTCAGGTTACTCCGTGAGATTGCCACAAGAGTCGGTCTGGAAACCTTCAATCCGGTTGACGAATGCAGTTGATACAGTGAAACATGTTGGCGACACTGCTTACAAAATACGCTACCATGTGTATGACGGAAGAATGATGTGGCAGCCAAAAGTTATTATGAAAGCTGCATGCAAACCTGATGTTAAATATTACCCATTTGACGTGCAAGAATGCAGCTTTGTCTACACTACATGGGGTTTTACAACTGCAGAAATTGAGCTCGATAGTGCCCAGTCAGATTGGTACCTTTGCGATTACAACCCAAATGCCGTATGGGCACTTCTTGAAACGAAGGCAGAATATTTCGAGCAAGAGGATCAGTCATACATGCGATTTACCTTCAGAATCCAACGACAACCGTTATATTTCGTGATAAATGTCGTATTTCCAATCTTGCTTCTTTCCTTGTTAAATGGTTTCGTTTTCCTGCTACCGGCGGAGAGTGGAGAACGCATTGGGTTTTCATTAACGTGTTTTCTGGCATTTGTTTTCATGCTGCAGACAGTGATGGGATTTCTGCCTCATACTGCGGATCCAATGTCCCTGTTCTGCTTTTATGTTATCATAATGATGTTGGTAAGCATAGTTGCATGCATGATGACTGTTTTAATGCTAAGACTATACCACAAACCAGAAACTGACAAAGTGCCAGGGTTCCTGAAGAAGTTTGTGCGTATCATAACCTGTGCAAAGTGTCGTAAAAGATGCAAAAGATCTATTGGGGATCACCCAGATTCAGGTATGTGTAATTCACTACTATATGGGATAAGCAAATGGGTATGTGTGTCCAAAGGTCTTCATTTAGTTAAGAAACCCGTATATCGAGGCACAAATAACCAGCTGGATTTAAGTTAAAGAAAGACTAACCTTTTTAAACCAGTTTCTTTTGACACGTTTGCCGAGTCGCCAAAGAAGCCGCTAATGAAAAAACAGAGCTGCATGTTGAGATTCATATGCGACATTGTCCTAATCCATTGAGCATTTGAATTCATCGTCCATAGAAGACATTATAATTCTTCTTCATTGTTTCTCGTGTCCTTCAAGAGGGAATTGCAACGCTTTATAGAGAATGTAGTTCATGTACAACGAACTTGATACAAAAGTATTAAATAAAAGTTTATACTCGAATCGCTTTAATTTCTCCATCAGTGAGAACCTGTAATGTACAACATATAAGAAGATGCACTCGATAGCAAGGCAAGCATTCTCAACATACATAAATCGCTCTCCCGTGTTCGAAGATGGTCATTAGTTCCTTGCTGAAAAGCACATCCCATATGCTGTGACCGGGGATCGAACTCAGGTAATCTGGATTGCGAAGTAACTCCACAAAACCACTGACACCCACATATAATAATATTAATTATGATAATGTAAAAAATAGCTTATGTTTCCATATCTTTCAGACACGGAAAATACAGGGGTAAAACAAAGAAGTGATTCAGAACAAATGGAAGATTTTTCTAAAATTCCGTCGTGCAACAGCATCAGTACAACTTATAACGCCGCTGTGTCGGAAGTCTGGCACGATGAGATTGAAGAAGAAGACGAGGACGTGAGTTGGCCTGATGTAGGTCGTGTGTTGGACACTTTTCTATTTCTTGTGTTTCTTGGAGGACAAGCAACACTGTCTTTCTTTTTCCTTATACCTCTTACATCCGGACCTAGTTGAAAAACACCACAACAGAACAGAATCTTAACAATGTGTCCCTGCATGGTCATTCTGTTAATATGAAATTTACAAGCGTTTTTGTGAGTAAACAAGACGTGCTAGAACTGCTTCCTTCGTGTTTTTGGAAATCCTCACTCACTTCTTAAACGTTTTGCTAACTTGACAGTTGCACCAGGATCATAAGTATGCTTCAATTAGCATCTACAATGATGCGAAATGGGCTGTACTTTACTGTGTATATATAAACCTTCGCATCAAAATTAAAACTCTTTGCACTTCTCATTTTACAATAACCATTCAAGCAAAGGAACCATTAAAAGGCTTATCTTTCTGATTTTACTATGGGCATTAATAGCAACTAATCGATTGATGCATGGATCTATCGATGTATAGATTGATTGATTGGGTTGCGTTCTTTTACCTGTTTATTGTGTTTTGTACTTATACCTGTTCATAATTTTTGTTAGTTACTAGTATTTAAGTTAAGTTCTTAAACCTGTTTATAGTTTTTCTCAGTCACTAGTATATAAGGTACGTTGTTATACCTGTTCATGGTGTTTTGTTAGCTATTAGTCCCCAATCGATCAAAAATCAGTACAAAGACGAGTATGTCCGTCCTTTAGTCCGTCGGGCCGTCCGCACTTCGTGTCCAGGCTGTAACTTCTATATGCATGGACCGATTTTCAGATAACTTCACACGGTTTTTGCCCATAATACAAGGTTTTGTCGTGTACCACAACCAGGAAGCTACCTTGAAAGTTAAGGTCACACTTAGGGCTTAAAACCTGAAATTTAGAGCAATGTAATATTGTGTGCGGGCTGTAACTTCTACAAGCATAATATTGATTTCGAAATAACGTCATACAGTTGTTCCTCATACCCTATGGGTGTATCACGTGCTATCTTAAATGTCAATGTTACATTTAAGAGTTCAAACCTGAAATGTAGGGTTTATGTACCAGCACTTGTAATTGATGGTTGTGTTCTGGTATTTTGTGACTGAGCTGTAACTTATTTGGCCATATTTTGTCTGTCGGTCAAAATACTATATCTCCTCAGCCCCTGGACGGAGTTTTATGAACTTGACTACACGTACAGCCAAATATTCAACTCATGGAGACTACACGCAATACCCATGTTTCAACCAAACTGTCCCAATTAGGGTCAAAGATCATAGTTTTATATCTCCCAAACCTTTGAATGATTTTCTTGAAACTTCGGGTAAATGTTAATCTCATGGGCAGAATATGAAGACTCATCCAAGCTTGGCCCAAGGTCAAGGTCACACATAAAGGTTAATTAAGGGTCACCAGACTATATATCCTTAACAGTTCGAAATATTTTTGATCAAAGTTGGGTCAATCTCATTACGATGAAAAAGATCAAGGAAACTCTTGCGGTCAAAGATCATGTGCCTATATCTCCTAAATCCCTAGAGGCTTTTCATGTGTTCATCATGTCCCATTTTATTCGGTTGTGGACTTTGTACTGCATGGCAATACTCCATCCACTTGTCTAACTCAGTGTAGAGTGCATTCTTACTTGTTATATTGGTGTTTGGAGGTTTGGTCGTTATGTTGTTGGCTAACTGTTGTTCTATATTTCCATAGTAGATCTACATTGAACATACAACGTTTTCACAAAATCATGCTGATACGATATACTTCTTAACATCTATTGGCACAGTTTCTGAAGGTATTCATGTCATGCTCATTTTAGTCCCTCTGTGTTTTAACGAAAAAGTCTACATAGGATATTTTGGTTTTAACACATGTACAATAACAAGAGAATTATCGGTTGTTAAAGCCGTGTGGAAATTGTTTTATTTTACAGTTACAATGTACATGTAATATGCAAATACAACAAATTGAGTCAATAATTTATTTGGTTTAGTCTTGTGAAATGGCTCCGAACGTGAGAGATTTCTCGGCTAGGAATTAAACATAATCTCCCATTTTAAGTAACTTTAAGAACGATAGATCTTGGATGAAATCTAACTCGCCAAAATCTTCAAAAGATTGTATCCTTGTTTATTTATTATGCTTAGAAAATAAGTTAACCTACATATTTTAGGAAAGGGTACGAAACAGAACATCAGATGTAATTTTAGTCACTTAACAATGTTAAACAAAGCCTTTAGCTAGGGATTAGAGGTCCCTTATACTTGTAATACACTTTTCTCTGTTTCAGAGATTTCATAGTTGCATTTCATGTATGACCCTTATAGTTTTTTGTTTTTCAGTTTTTATTTCAATCAAGCACATATAATTCAGAATAATTTATAAATAACATATTATAAATCATGTATATAGCAAATCATGATACTGTTTATATTCACATATGCACTTAAAGGGCTTTTGAACGTCAAGGAAAATTAAGAAAAAAAAATAAAACAGGTTAGAAAGGTGGAAAGAAGAAAAGAAATAAAAAGCGTGAGCTTTCAATACTGATAACCTACTGTTTGAAAGTGATATGGAGCGATCCAACAGTGCCTCTCAAGCTATATTAAATCCTTGACATTTTGTATAAAACGTATCAAGTTTGTTTTTCATTATAGTTGCTTAAATAGAGGGTTATACCCCTAAGCATACAAACATTATCATCAAATTCATGAAACATCTGTGACACGGTTCCCAACAGCAGTAAATACTGTATAAAACAATAAAATGTTTGGATGCAAGAATCATCACTGGTTGTAAATCTTATTTAAAATGCTAATGGATCTAAGAACTTTCATATTGCATGACCTACAGGAGCCGTCGTGGTGCAATGGTAGCGCGTTCACCTCAGGATTGAAGGGTCCCGGGTTCGATCCCCACCATAGCCACGTCGGTAGTGTCCTCAGGCAAGACACAAATAATTCCACGTTGACTCTCTCTCTCTTTGAGGTCGATTCCATCTGGAATGGGTCTCGAGAGTGATTTGTCTAAGTTGTATAAACTTGTTTCGCAATCGAGAATAAATAAATTAGTATAAACCTTCAATTGATTAAAATCATCTCCTTAAAACGCTACGCTATGAAGGTCGTGCACTTTAGTCAGATTGCATCGTGCACTTTAGTCAGATTGGCATGACCTTTTTCTTTTAGTGGTGATGAACACTATGATTGTCATTAATTTTGTTTTATTTGTTTAGATTTTCAAAAAACCTTTCCAAAATTATATGAGTCTACAAATTTCATTAAACACATACACAGTATAACTAAGCCTTTTGCTTTTTGTACGTCCTACAAATACTTAATTATATTATTGTGCAATTTATAGGTTTATAGGCTATGCTACTGACAAAGATTTTCGAGCTTAGCCAAGATGACTGGAACGTCTCATTTCTTAACCTAATGGGGTTAACACATTTGCAACATAACTGGATGCTGAGGGCGGCTTAGTTTTCTGAATTTATGCCGAAACAGGACTGTGTATGTTTCATACAATGGTTTTAAAGGGGAATGACTATATATTTTACCTGAGACATAATATGTTATTTTGAATTAAAAACGTGACAAATCTTTAAAGAAAAAAAAAACACCCGAAAAGTAACACATGCTGTTATGTTAAACTAGTGTAATATTATGTCTCTGAAGGTGAAAGATTTTGCTCTGTCCGAAAACAAAAACAACAAGAAAGTCAAATTCCTGGTACAATTAGCATCATATATAGCTGTAATACACCATTTTGTCCATGTTCCTATATAATTAAGTTCATGAACGGTTAGAACTTTTATAATCAGTAACCTAGCTAATCAAATATTTGATATGCGGTTACTGCGGTCGAATACCAAGACGTACTATCAAATAAATAGGTATATTGATGATACACATAGAGAAAGTATTTCATTCAAAACAAAACCTCTATGAACGATAACATTTATAGTTGTATGTCCACATGCCATGAATACGAGGAGTGATCCAGAATTAACCGGACTGCTTCTATAACTACGACATAGGTAGCAATAGCAAAATAACAGCACACAATTCTATGTTTAATCTCCATTTGACCATCCTTGAAAATTTCATTCCATTTGTACAAAATATATACAAGATACATACAAAAGTAGCCTAGGCGGGGAGAGTCAACGAACACAGAATGACATTTCCTGGCGTTGTGCTCGGTAAACTACATGTACTTTCGTTTTTGGCCTGGGGACTGAAAGTCCCCAAGGCCTAAGTTAGTATACCACATTTCAAACCCTGCAAGAATTTTAGCCGTGCTATGTGCGAATAACAACTGTAAACATGCGCTATGCGAAAGTAGTGCAAGACAGACCAGATCAATCTTCTGTTTGAATGCCGCATATGATAAGAACATGTTACAAATAAAAATAGTACATAAAACTTCAAACGACTGCAGGAAGGTATATAGCTTACGGGCTGCATTACACATTTTTTCTGTTTTAGAAATTAATGCGCTGTTAGCTGATTACGGAAGATAATCATATGCATATCACGGACAAGTACGGATATTTACGGAAATTTACGAAAACGTACGAAGCTCGATATAAGAGTGTGTAGTTTGATTTTCAAATTTCCGGTGTTATTTCATTGACAACTTTGTTTTTACGAACGATAACATATATATTTACCTAAAAATAAATGTCTCTAAAACAAATATAATTTACGTACATTCCCGAGAAGGAACTAACGTGATCAAATTCACCCGCCATTTATCGAGGACGCTGCATGTCGAGGCCCAGTGAACGGTTTCACTGATTACAACTACAAGGTAACCCAGAATCATTTTTGGTTTTCTCTGTTATACACATTGTACAGTACTGTATTTATATTTCATTGCTGGTATTGCTTTGTTTATTTCTGTTTCAAGGTCTTGTCATTGGTACACAATAATTTTCGATCCACATCATCAGATCATATCGCTTGAAGTTGTACAAAGCGCAGATCGAATAATTTGTACTGGCTTAAACATTTTATAATGTTGACTATGTGATTATTTTTCATTTAACGTACATTTCATAATAAAACAAACTTCCCTGTCACCCATATATTTCTGAATCATTCATTCTGTGTCATATATTGAATTTCGTCCTCTGCACATTTCGACCCGCGCTTTAGGTAAGATTCAACGCAGAACACGTAGGTGAAAAGTTGTTTTTCGGGGAGGTTAACCTATAGCCCCCAGGCCTTCAGCGCTCACAGCGCTTTGATTTAATAACATGTGAGGAATCCACCTGGTGCTGAAGTTTTATTTGAAACGGTTCTTGTAATGTTCAATATACCATACAATGTACCATAACTATACCAAGTTTGGCCGCAAATCTCCAAATCTCCAGCATATTTACCCGTTTGTCACAATCAACATCTTTGATTGCTTAAACCAACCTTGCGTCCGACAACCGGTCAGGTTTGTCCTATCGCATCTACTAAAGGGAATTGCGCCTTCTCTAAATCACCGATTCTACTCGAATACTTATGAAATATGCAGGGGGTAACTTATTCCACAGGACTGTGATATGGGGGATGAGTACTTAAAGAAGTCCGAATTGGCATGGGTTTGGCGGAGACTAAGGGGTGCATATACCTTGCAAGCCTGTTTGGGACTTCTGGATAAATGGGTAGGGAGAATGCTTCAAGATTGTAGTAGGCCTATATATTTTGTAGAACATTTAACCAGTTTAGAGACTAGACGCCTGTTCTCTAGGGTGCTCCAGCAAGGAGTGTTTTGCAGGTCTGTCACCACAGTATCTCTTGAGTGAGTAGTTTATAAGAGTATGCAAAGATCTAATGTACATATACGTTATTGTCAATTGATATCACGGACCTATATTGAATACACATGTGTTTGCTTATTTAGTAGTACTTAGCCAGTAGACATAGGATAATTTCCACGATGTATAATACCACACCGGTTATGACGTCACCACCTCCACGTTTGATACAAGATGGCGACGAAGGTTGTATTTTTTTCAAACAAATTTGACAATTGCCGATATTTATTGAAAATTACCACTTTTAAAATATGTTATACATGAATATGTTTAAACTGTTCACATTGCATCATGTTTCCGTTTTCCTTATACACTAAATGGTTATATTTTTCGTGGAAAGATCCACACGAAGCATATCCTATAACAAATTTTTTATCCGGGGAAAATGATTGACTTGCAGTGGGGCTCTGCTAAAACATTTGTTCAGCTGACACATTTCTGAACTGAAATGCTCGTAATTATGACACAAATAGCAATTTGGACACGGAAATTTAGCAGAGGTGCATGAAAAGCCAGTGTGTGCTAGTCCAGTAATGTCGTGACCTACTTGTTTGACCATCTTTGTGCTTCAGCAGTAACGGATGCTAAAGTAGGCAAGTAACTGACAACTTGCTTTACAGGAGGATTTCAGCTAATCTCATGCATTAGGATGCAATGTGTTTGATCAAAACCACCCTGCAGGAATTCAGAATTTGAAAGATGCTTTTTGTTGACACTTAAAATTACAAACAATTCCACGGGATGTGTAAAATTTCGCAGGAAACGCGTGAAAAAAAATCACAACTGATCAAAGGGGAGAAGACTTCACTTGTTTTGCGCTCTCAACCATTTAAAACACGATGTTTTCCTATATTTTATTACCTCATCCGAAAACACCCGATAATACACATGTATCATTTTTTGTATGAAATTTGAAACTGTGACGCCATGTATATATCTTCTAACACGTTTTTAGCTCGACTTTTCTTTGAAAAGGGGAGCTATCCTACTCGCCCCGGCGTTGGCGTCACACCTTGGTTAAGTTTTTCATACCACCCCACTTTATTTCAGAAGTATTAGAGGGTGTGGCTTTGAAACTTACCATGCTACTTTACCATCATAACCTCCATCTACAGACAAGAGTACATAACTCTGTCAAGGTTTTTGACAGAATTATGGCCCTTTTTACTTAGAAAGTGTATTGAGCTTGGTTAAGGTTTTCGTTCCACCTCACTTTATTTCAAAACCATTGGAGGTATTGCTTTGAAACTAACCATACTTGTTTACCATCACAACCTTCATCAACAGACAAGAGGACATAACTCTGTCAAGGTTTTTGACAGAATTATGCCCCTTTTGACTTAGAAAATACATTGAATATGGGTAAAATCCACTAATTGCCCTTAACCCTTTGAGATATTGCTTTGAAACTTTTAATGCTATTTCACATCATTACCCCCATCTTAAGGCAAGAGAAGGTAACTCTGTCAGGGATTTGTTTTAAAAATTAAGGCCTTTTATCGACTTAGAATCTTGGGGTTAGTTTTTTTTGTACCAGTCCACTTTTTGACTGAACTGTTAGAGATATTAATTTGAAAGTTGGAATACTTGTTTCAAGGTTCTCAGAAACGCTTAATCATTTGTACGCATACTTTTCCTATCCAAAAGGACACTAAAAAAATCCAACAATGATTCCACAGGACGCCAATATCGGTGAAACGTTTTATCCTTCAATAATTAAGACACAATTGCAAGACAGCTGATGAAAGGTAAATCTTAACATTTTGTTACTAAGCGGCTAAACCAATAAACACAGCGTGGTGTGGTGTTTTCAATACTTGATTGACAGGTGTGGTGTGTAATTGTGTTTATGTAGACATGCGACAATGTATATATTGAATTAACATCATTTTATGCCTTTGTAAAGAATAGGCAGAATATTTTAATTGTGATAATTGGATTAAATCATGTTGCAAGTTACTCGCGTATTTGCAGAGTGACCGAAAATTAGCTAGTTTGCACAATGATAACTTTTGTTTTTCGGAAACGTTACAAATTAAAAAGACATAATCATTGCTCAATTTTTAATATTGTTTCAACAATGGAAACATTTTGAGATATATATCAGTCGGCGTTTGAGCATTTTACACAGTTTCAAAACACCTCTTAGACTAGCACAACTACTGTAATTGTGGGCCAGGGGCTTTTTGCTTTATACGACGCCGAAAATTCATGGTAATATCAGTTTGTAAAATTGTGGGTTGGGCCTTGCAGTCGATATATTTAGGATACTCTTAGACTAGATCAAATAACTTTGGACAAAAGGTAGGAATAAAGGAAATGCCCGACCAACGATTCTGAAAGTGAAAGTTCGGGTAAAAAGATAGAAATGTATTGAATGATTCTTGGTATGGGACATTTCCTTGGATTGAAAAAAGTGACTCATATAAATGAAAGTATAGCAATCTGTTCGTGGTGTAAACAGTCAAAAGGCACTAGGGCTTATTAAGCATAAGAGTAATGAATCAGATTACTAAATAAGCACGTTCTTTTTGCTATAAAAATATCAATATTTCTGTACGCTGGCATTGCTTATAGCTTGTTTTGTATATATTTTGCATATTTTCGTATTTGAAAACAATATACAGTTGAAAAAAACACCTTCGTTTCCTGGTGTTATCCCAGGTAATCTATTTATGTCATACCATTGCAATACTGTAATACATTCATGTAGAAGCCAATCTTCGTTTTGGGTCAGCGCGCTGTACTTAAAAACATGGGACTCCCAACATTTTCAGATGGGACTCCTATTTTTTCTGACATAGGAGTCCTGGACTCCTACTTTCAAAATCCTACAGAGAACCCTGTTGTTTACCATCATGATTCCCAAACATGGGCAGGAGAAGGTAATTCTGTGAAGGATTTTATTTGAATTATGGCCCTTTTTGACTTAGAAACTCAGTTAAAATTTTCATTCTTGTCCACTTGTTAACTTAACCATTTGAGATATTACTTTGAAAGTTGGAGTACTTATGTACCATCGTAAGACCTATCTGTAAGCAAAAGAAGATAACTCTGTGAAAAATTTTCTTGATTTGTACTTAGAAATTCCTAGTTAAAGTCTTGTGTGCCCTTAACTGTCAAAGTTTTGTTTTATTGGCAAGCACTAAAAAAGTCAAGCACGCTGTCCTACTGACAGCTCTTGTTTGGATTTGATGCTACTTAATTTGTGGTGTTTTTGTTGAGAGGTGACAAGTTTGAATTAGGTTGTTTGTAGTTTAATTATAGGTTAATTACAGGGTTTTTTATTTGAAGCCCTGACAAACAAACTGTCCAAAGGTTTTTCAAATTGTTTCCACAATGATAACTATCAAAAGTGTGTTTGCAAAGAAGGAAATTGAAAATTAGCCTGTTTGGACATATGTTATCGTTTTACAGGACTGTATTCATTACTGAAACAGACGCACTCATTTTGTCAATGACGCAAAAGAAATAGCAAAGAGCGTCTGCTATGACCCAATTAAAATGTGTATGCTCAAATAACTACAAAATAACCCATTTCAAAACCTCTCAAATGGCCTCGAAATGCAAGACAAATTGTTAACAAAATACGCTTCCGGTATGGGATATGTCTAATTTTGACCCTATTCCGTCGTCGTTTTCGTCTCATTTCGGATCGATTGGCATTTTGTACTGTTAAGTGTGTATTGGCTCATATGTTACCCTCATCATAGACGCTTAGCAAGAGACCTGGTCGATGAATTGTAACACAAAATCAAAAACGTCTTTCTGAGTGGTATTAATGATCATTCTGTAGTAATTTCGATCAGACTGTGACACTGTTGAAAAAGGTTTCAGTGTGCCAAATAGTATCAAAGTTTAATGTCTTTAAGCTTGAATGCACTGACAGTGAATAATCTAGGTTTTGATTTATATATATATAAGTATGAGTCAATGGGATGCACATTTTTCAAAACAATGAGTCCCAGCTATCAAACAATGAGTCTCTTTCCGAAAAAGTAAGAAAATAGAAGCAAAAAAAACATATAGACCATCGATAACAGTCGGTAATAATAGCGGGGATCAACTAAAGGGGCGAACATGGCAACATTAGCATTACTTTGCTATATTCAGAGATCAAAGCGAAATCTGAGTTGACAGCAGTTTGTGAAGATACAATTAAATTGGCTTTGACTGACACATTACTGATTGCGCTGGCGTCTCATACACAATGTACAAGAACTACATTTGATGTGTTGGATTGCAGTACTGTACAGCTCTGGGGGATTATGCAAAAAACACGAAGTGTGGAGTGAGTGGAAATAACATGACTATGAGTAAATCAAAGAAAAACTGGAATAATTCCATTCAGTGTAGTTACTTTGTGGCCGCTTTGAGTGAAAATATGGATCGCGGGACTTTGTGTTTTTTTGAGTGGCTTCGGGTGAAATTATTTATTAATTAAAATTCTGGTAAAATATACCTGTAAAAGCGACCTGTTACAATTAGATCCTTTAAAATCACAAGGGTAGAATCAGACACCGCTGTCCAAGTATTTTCGTTGCGAATCCAGGGTTTTACATGGATATTACATTTTAGGGGTCCTTGGGACTCGCTTGATGATTTTTAGGGGTCCCATGTGCAAAAATGGGGGTCCAAAAATTTAAAATCGTATTTACAGATGGTATTTTTTGTGACAAATTTTCCTGGCCTTCATGGCACAAGTTATCAATAACGGCTTTCAGATTGCTTCATCAGGTGTCTCAGTTCTTTTCCCATTTTTTTTTCATTGTATGCAAGTTTGCTTAGATAAAAAACATCGTAATAAGGCTGTTTTTGCATGACAGCTGCTGATTTTCGCCGAACGTTGAAAGTTTACAGACCGAGATAATGATTGATGCTGCAATATCCGAATGTCCTTTACAAAAACAGGTGCGCGATCATACGATTGGTCAATTTCAAGAAGAAAGACAATTCTGCTGCAGAAATCATGGCTGTTGTCTGTAAGAGTTACCTCCCTTAGAATTTTTTTTTTTATCGTAATCGCTACGATTCATTATGCGTCCTTGTAGACGCAAATTAATATTTTCACGGGTCCTGAGACACATTTTATGCGTATTTGATGCAAAATTTCGCGTCCCGTAAAACCCTGGCGAATCGCCACTATACTATCACAGTGTGATGTGTTTTTAGCTCACCTGGCACAAGGTGCCAGAGTGAGCTATCGCATTCTGTCCGTCCACCATTTCCTTCAAATGACATCTCCTCTGAAACCACTGGGCCAATGTTCATGAAACTGTGCAGTGGTGTTCCTTGCATTAAAGCTCTATCAAAGTTGTTCAAAGAATTCCATTCCATGCAGAACTCTGGTTGCTATGGCAACAAATAGGAAAAACTTTAAAAATCTTCTTGTCTGAAACCACAAGGCCTTAAGCTAAGATATTTGGCATGTAGCATTGTCTAGTAGACCTCTACCAAGATTGTTCAAATTATGCCCCTGGGATCAAAATTGACCCCGCACAGGTATCACTTAGTTTTGCATAGGCTAATATAGGAAAAACTTAAAAAATCTTCTTCTCTGAAACCACAAGGCCTAGAGCTTAAATATTTAGTATGTGGCATTGTCTAGTGGACATCTACCAAGATCGTTCAAATTATGAGCCCCGGGTCAAAATTGACCCCGCAGGTGGGCACTTAGTTTTTGCATAGGCATATATAGGAAAAACTTTAAAATTTAATCTTTTCTCTGAAACCACAAGGCCTAGAGCTTGGATATTTAGCATGTGGCATTGTCTAGTGGACCTCTACCAAGATTGTTCAAATTATGAGCCCTGGGTCGAAATTGACCTCGCCCGGCGGGTTTCTTGGTTTTTCATAGGCTCATATAGGAAAAACTTAAAAAATTTCTGAAACCCCCAAGGCCTAGAGCTGAGATATTTAGCATATAGCATTGTCTAGTGGACCTTTACCAAGATTGTTCAAATCATGACCCCCTGGTCAAAAATAACCGTTCCCGGAAGGGGGGGGGCAAGGCACTTGATTTCACATAGGATTATAAAAGGAAAACTTTTTTAAAAAACACAAGGCCGACAGGCAGATAATAGATATTTGAAATGTTACTAAGAATTATATAGTGGACCTCTACGAATTGTGTTAGACTCGTGACTCCTTTTATTATATCAAATGGTAGTCAGATGAGCGATATAGGGCCATCATGGCCCTCTTGTTTGTAAATGCAAAGAATATTTGACACTTCTTGTTACAAGTTTGCTGCATTGACCCCAATTTTTTTATATCTGTATTAAAAAGAGTAACTAGGCAATACAAGTTCACTGGGGAATATAAATCAAAGGTTTAATACATTTAATGAGAATTTGCAACATTTATAACAGTTTATAAACCAAAGTTTACATTTAATTTACAAAATTTGATAGCACTTAGTGTCTAAATTATTTTTTTGCCCAATCCCTGACACATCCAAGAGTTATTTCTTTGTAAAATAAGAAATACTTGTAATTGTGACCTTACCACATCCAGTAAGTGTCACATGTATGTATGGGACAAATAGTGCCTATGGCAATATGAGCTATCAGATACTAATATTTATCGCCTCAATAAAAATGGCCTCTGTTGTTAATTGATAATTGATATGAAATTATTTTGAAAAAAATGTATATTTGAGTTATGACTTCAGGCAGTGTTTTTGCTTTTAAAACCAAGGTCAACTAAATCAGTGCTATATGACAGGCATGTGAAAGGATGTCTAAGAATTGGGACACTCTTTCTGAACTGTAACTATTTCACCATGTCTAGGGGGGTTTGGGGGAGTTTTGTCGAATGGGCAACTCTGTAGGATTTTGAGACTCTTATGTCAGAAAAAATAGGAGTCACATTCAAAAAAGTTGGAGTCCCATTTTTTAAGTACCGCAATATGGTCGACACAGAACGTCATCTTTTTACAATTTCTGTTAAAGTAGATATATCAATATTTTTATTGCATGAAATACTAATACAATGTTTGTAGCATTCAAAACGACATAATTTTATTGATTTATGATATGGAAAAACACTATTTAATCTGAAGATGTCAACAGTAACACAGAAATATTA
This sequence comes from Saxidomus purpurata, assembly GCA_022818135.1. Taxonomy (NCBI): domain Eukaryota; kingdom Metazoa; phylum Mollusca; class Bivalvia; order Venerida; family Veneridae; genus Saxidomus; species Saxidomus purpurata. The sequence goes on from JAFMSR010000005.1 coordinate 10,611,861, forward strand.
GGTTGAACAAGAATTATTTGGTGTTAACATAAAACAGAAAATTTAAAATTTAGGATGTCTTGAAATTCTTTTTCTATTTGCAAAATCAATATATGTTGAAACATTACATCAATTAAACTGACGCCAGGTGTCAATCAAGTGACCTCAATACCAATTATAAATCGACTTTACCTTATACAATTAAATGCACATGGAAAATGTTTGAATGGAATCTTTTGTTACAAATACTTAGACATCAACAAAGGGGCGAGGTTATCGCATTCTTGGTGTCAGGTCAATTGTCCACGTTGGTTGAAAAACCAAACAGAATTTACATTGCACTAAAACATCGCACATTGAATGATCATTTAATCCCACAAACGTGATTAGAAGATTTGGTGTCACAAATTAAAATTATACATGGATTATCTATTGTTACATGTACAACCCCACACCTTTGCGGTTATAGAGGATTAGAAAACCTCACATTCTAATTGATTGAGTGACACCTTCACTATTGATCAGCTGTCAATTTGTGTGTCAAGCTGTGTATCGTATATGGTGGTGATTTTTGGCACGTGTTTCCCGAAAATTTAATGCGTCCCGTGGAATCGTCGTCTGAACTTTTATGCGTCCTTTTGCTAAAACTGTGTGTACCACTACGCAAACGTACATGTAAGCGTTCCCAAGAACCCTGCAAGTTGTATCAACATTTGATAATAGTCTCACTCTGATATAAAACAGATGTAGTGTACATGTATCTTAATTGTCAATGATCATGATTTGCACTGGTCACCAAGGTCGACTCTTGCTAGTAGCAGTGTATAAAGGGTTGAGTAAACTTCCACAGACAGCACAGTGTTCCCACTCAGTATTTTTTTCAAGGGTATACTTACCCCCTGGACACAAAAAGAAGGGGTAAATCTCAATTTTTGGGGGTATGAAAATTACTTGATAGACAAGCGGCGACCGTTTAAATTTGTTTACAACCCGTGGCAACCACTTGTTAAGAAACCGTTTCGGGTACTTTTCCGACTTTTAACACTACTCGTAGAGTTGTTTCAGTACTTGTGGATGGTAACTCTTCACTTTGTTGTTGGGCATCATTTATTTTATTCACCGTGAAGCAAAACACAATGCTTTGTCTGTCACGTTTTTGCAGACGAAGCCCGAATCATTAGATTGGTCATACTTTTAAAGTGCTAATATTAATTCCCAGAGCATTCAAATATGAAACCCGTCTACATTTCATGATGTCAACGGTAAATCTCCAGCAGTTATGCCGAGCGATTGGCTGAGAAAGTAGAATGTCCATGATTTATTTTTAGAACATACAGAGGGATTCCAGCTGAACCTATTCGTCCTCGGCATTTTCGTACACGCGCGATCTCGCACGTGGTGAAAATTATTTGCGTGAATTTTTTTTTTTGCGTGATTTACGTAATTATTTACGAGAGTGGGAACACTGCAGCAATAAAACATCAAGAAAAACATAGAGGAATATTGTTAAGTACCCAATAATGAAGAGTGAGATTGTTAAATGTTTAGTCCATCTAGTAATAAGAATTGTTGTAAATTTCAGATTCTGCTGATGAACATATTCATTCTGAGTGTGCAGAGACTGTGTTGCGACGGTTTCTACATACCGGGCGTGGCACCAGTGGAGTTCATCAAAGGAAATAATGTAGATGTTAAGGTAAGTTAGCTGTGATTGTGTGTTTATTCATTAATTTTTGGGACCATTTATCATGAAATATTCATTTCGATCTGCAGCAATGCTAGAAAAAATCTAGGTTACTGAAGTGTTTATCCTAGTTTTTGACTATTGTTAGATCAGATTTGATTTCTAAGATAAAAAATATTTACGTAACCACATGGTCCTATCCTTTTCTTCCTATTTCAAGGTAAGGTCAGAGGTCACCCTGTGTTAGCATGGACTGCAACATGCTCAGGGATAGGTGAATGCTTTGAAATCCTACTTAATTATGCTACATTTGTAACCTGATGCCATATGTCAATCAAGTGGTGTTAATACTAGTCAGTACTGCACATGTATTGAAAAGGCTTGGAATTATTTTTTTATCATCAACAAAGCCCTGGATGATTTTGAGATGTCACTGGTATGGTTATGTAATTAGCAGGTCTTGTTTATCAAGGAAAATATACCGGTAGTCAAAAGTACCTATTTTACATGTAGCTATGATTCCTATTGATTTAAAACAATTAGCATGTTTATATATGTTATTTCAGGGTGTTAAACTGACCAGTGTGAGGACACAGCTGCCTATGGAATACTATAGGGCTCCATTTTGCGAGCCCGAGGGTGGCGGTCAATATAAGCCGGAAAATCTTGGTAAGTGTGTGAACACAAAGACCTGAATGTTCCTAGATTTACAAATTTTAAGGTGTCTGTAGGGGTTTTTCTTCATTTGTACATGTATTTGAGTAAGGGTAGTTGAATTTTTGTAGAACAGTCTATTTTTATCTAGCATAAGGGCTTAAGGAATAGCTTTTGTGATCAATAATTATTTCCTGTCTGTTGTCAAGAATTACATTGTACATGTTTCTTCTCTTGACTTTGTTGAAACATAAAGGTCCATCTCGGTCCTCTTGTTTGCAGATGCTAGTGCAGTTTCAAATTAACAGAGACACAAAACTCAATATGTGTAGAAATTAACCTGCATAACATTTGCCGACAATCATAAATATTGAATGCATTGGAAGTCCATGAATCTTTCAATACTTAACAGTAATTTGTAGCGGTAACAGCTGCGTGTCAGGTCTTGTTTTATCAGACAAAGTTATCATATTGAAACAAAACTCTTATATATCAGACATGTGTTACAGTGTACCGACTTGAATTACACTAGTTATACCCCCACAAAACGAAGTTTGGGGGGTGTATATAGGAGTGAGCTTGTCGGTTTGTTTGTTTGTCGGTCGGTCGGTCTGTTGGTTTTATGGTTTCCGGATGATAACTCATGAACAACTTTACCCTTTTGAATAATTTTTGGTACACACGTAGCTTGCGTGGAGACGCCGCTTGGGATTGCATTTGGGGTCACTAGGGTCAAGGTCACGGTCACTGTTACTAAAAATAGAAAACCGGTTTCCGTTCAATAACTCAAGTTAGGAGTGACCAATTACAATGAAACTTGATGTGTAGGTAGCTTGCTTGGAGACGCCGCTTGGGATTGCACTTGGGGTCACTAGGGTCAAAGTCAAGGTCACTGTTACTAAAAATAGAAAAATGGTTTCCGCTCAATAACTCAAGTTAAGAATGACTAATTGCAATCAAACTCAGTGTGTAGGTAGCTTGTGTAGAGAGGAAGCTTGGGATTGCATTTGGGGTCACTAGGGTCAAGGTCAAGGGCACTGTTACTAAAAATAGAAAAATGGTTTCCGCTCAATAACTCAAGTTAAGAATGACTAATTGCAATCAAACTCAGTGTGTAGGTAGCTTGTGTAGAGAGGAAGCTTGGGATTGCATTTGGGGTCACTAGGTTCAAGGTCAAGGGCACTGTAACTAAAAATAGAAAAATGGTTTCCGCTCAGTAACTTGAGTTACGAGTGACCAATTGTAATGAAACTTGGTGTGTAGGTAGCTTGCGTGGAGAGGAAGCTTTGGGTCACAAGGGTCAAGGTCACTAGGGTCAAGGTCAAGGTCACTGTCACAAAAAATAGATTTTTATTTATTATTAGTTTTTAGATTGTTTTGAGCAAAAAAAAAATTTTGGGGGGTCAAGGTAACCAGGGTCAAGGTCAATGTCACCGTTACTAAAAATAGATTTTTATTTATTTTTAGTTTTTCGATTGTTTTGAGCCAAAAAAAATTTTGGGGGGTCAAGGTCACTAAGGTAAAGGTCAATGTCACTGTTACTAAAAAAAGATTTTTATTTAATTTAGTTTTTAGATTATCTTTAGCCAAAAAAAATTTTTGGGGGTCAAAGTCACTAGGTCAAGGTCAAGGTCAGTGTTACTAAAAATAGATTTTTAGCTCGACTATTCGGAGAATATGGAGAGCTATTACAGTCACTTGTGCGTCGGCGTCGGCGTTGCTTCTTTGGTTAAAGTTTTGCCTGCTAAGTACTATCATGCACATATCTCAGTAACCACTTATGATATTGACTTGAAACTTTGTTCATGTCTTTAGGGGTGTCATACAATCAAGGCAGATAACTCTTGAAAAAATTTAGTACAAATTATGGCCCTTGTTTGACTTTGAAAATTTGGTTAAAGTTTTGCCTGCTAGGTACTATCATGCTTATATCTCAGTAACCACTTATGATATTGACTTGAAACTTTGTTCATGTCTTTAGGGGTGTCATACAATCAAGGCAGATAACTCTTGAAAAAATTTAGTACAAATTATGGCCCTTGTTTGACTTTGAAAATTTGGTTAAAGTTTTGCCTGCTAGGTACTATCATGCACATATCTCAGTAACCACTTATAATATTGACTTGAAACTTTGTTCATGTCTTTAGGGGTGTCATACAATCAAGGCAGATAACTCTTGTATAAATTTAGTACAAATTATGGCCCTTGTTTGACTTTGAATATTTGGTTAAAGTTTTGCCTGCTAGGAACTATCATGCACATATCTCAGTAACCACTTATGATATTGACTTGAAACTTCGTTAATGTCTCTAGGGGTGTCACACAGTCAAGTCAGATAACTCTTGTATAAATTTAGTACAAATTATGGCCCTTGTTTGACTTTGAAAATTTGGTTAAAGTTTTGCCTGCTAGGTACTATCATGCACATATCTCAGTAACCACTTATAATATTGACTTGAAACTTTGTTCATGTCTTTAGGGGTGTCATACAATCAATGCAGATAACTCTTGTATAAATTTAGTACAAATTATGGCCCTTGTTTGACTTTGAATATTTGGTTAAAGTTTTGCCTGCTAGGAACTATCATGCACATATCTCAGTAACCACTGATGATATTGACTTGAAACTTCGTTAATGTCTCTAGGGGTGTCACACAGTCAAGTCAGATAACTCTTGTATAAATTTAGTACTAATTATGGCCCTTGTTTGAATTTGAATCTTTGGTTAAAGTTTTGCCTGCTAGGTACTATCATGTACATACCTCAGTAACCACTTATGATATTGACTTGAAACTTTTTTAATGTCTTTAGGGGTGTCGTACAATCAAGGCAGATAACTCTTGTATAAATTTAGTACTAATTATGGCCCTTGTTTGACTTTGAAAATTTGGTTAAAGTTTTGCCTGCTAGGTACTATCATGCACATACCTCAGTAACCACTTATGATATTGACTTGAAACTTTTTTAATGTCTTAAGAGGTGTCACACAGTCAAGACAGATAACTCTTGTTTAAATTTAGTGGAAATTATGGCCCTTGTTTGACTTTGAAAATTTGGTAAAGTTTTGCCTGCAAGGTACTATCATGCACGTATCACAGTAACCACTTATGGTAGTTGTATCAAACCTTGCAATAGTGTTCAGGGTAAATTTTGTATCAAACAATTAATTTACCAAAAATTAAATCTATAGTTATAGATTTTGACTTTTTTTATGATTCAACTTTCCTAGTTTATACTTAATAGCAGAATTTTGTTTTGCTATTATACTGATAAAAGTTTTGTTTTATTATCAAACACCCACAATAGTCGAGCGTGCTGTCTTATGGACAGCTCTTGTTATTTATTTTTATACCCCCAAAACGAAGTTTAGGGGGGTATATAGGAGTCACCCGGTGGTTGGTCGGTCGGTCGGTCGGTCTGTTGCATTTTCCTTGTCCGGAGCATAACTTGAAAACTACTAGTTGGAATTCAATACAACTTCATACAATGGTCAAGCACATTGAGAGGAAGTGCAGTGCACAAGAACTATAACTCCATCTTGACTAATTACAGAGTTATTGCCCTTTGTTACTTTTCCTTGTCCGGAGCATAACTTGAAAACTACTAGTTGGAATTCAATACAACTTCATACAATGGTCAAGCACATTAAGAGGAAGTGCAGTGCACAAGAACTATAACTCCATCTTGACTAATTACAGAGTTATTGCCCTTTGTTACTTTTCCTTGTCCGGAGCATAACTTGAAAACTACTGGTTGGAATTCAATACAACTTCATACAATGGTCAAGCACATTGAGAGGAAGTGCAGTGCACAAGAACCATAACTCCATCTTGACTAATTACAGAGTTATTGCCCTTTGTTACTTTTCCTTGTCCGGAGCATAACTTGAAATCTACTAGTTGGAATTCAATACAACTTCATACAATGATCAAGCACACTCAGAGGAAGTGCAGTGTACAAGAACTATAACTCCATCTTGACTAATTACAGAGTTATTGCCCTTTGTTACTTTTCCTTGTCCGGAGCATAACTTGAAATCTACTAGTTGGAATTCAATACAACTTCATACAATGATCAAGCACACTCAGAGGAAGTGCAGTGTACAAGAACTATAACTATATCTTGAGTATTTACTGAGTTATTGCCCTTTGTTAGTTTTCCTTGTCCGAAGCATAACTTGAAAACTACTAGTTGGAATTCAATACAACTTCATACAATGGTCAAGCACATTGAGAGGAAGTGCAGTGCACAAGAACTATAACTCCATCTTGACTAATTACAGAGTTATTGCCCTTTGTTACTTTTCCTTGTCCGGAGCATAACTTGAAAACTATTAGTTGGAATTCAATACAACTTCATACAATGATCAAGCACACTCAGAGAAAGTGCAGTGTACAAGAACTATAACTCTATCTTGAGTATTTACTGAGTTATTGCCCTTTGTTACTTTTCCTTGTCCGGAGCATAACTTGAAAACTTCTGGTTGGAATTCAATACAACTTCATACAATGGTCAAGCACAGTGAGAGGGACTGCAGTGCACAGGAACCATATCTCCATCTTGACTAATTACAGAGTTATTGCCCTTTGTAACTTTTCCCTGTCTGGAGCATTTTTCGAAAAACTACAAGTTGGAATTCAATACAACTTCATACAATGGTCAAGCACAATGAGAGGAACTGCTAAGAACAATATCTCTTTTTAGTTTGTTTGCAAGGTATTATGTTACTACGAACTTCTTCAGTTTATAAAGCAATCCTTTTGGGGGTATTAATCACATTTAGTGATAGCTCTAGTTAGTTTTTAAATTGTTTTAAGCAAAAAAAAATGTGGGGTTCAAGGTCACTAGGGTCAAGGTCAAGGTCACTGTTACTAAAAATGTAATTTTTTTTTAGTTTTTAAATTGTAGCAAAAAAAATAAAATTTCGGGGTCAAGGTCACAAGGGTCAAGGTCAAGGGCACTGTTACTAAAATAGGGGGGAGTCAAGATGACTGTTTTTTTTAAATTCTACAATTTCTGCAGGCGCCGTTTAAACTTGCTTTGGTGGCATTGCCGCGTCTTCTTGTTGTATAATAACTCAACTCTATTGCCATACCTATGTGACAAAGCTGTATTGTGGGGGTATAATTCGTCACTCTTGTGACAGTTCTAGTTAACACTAGAAAGTTATGTTGTCTTACATGTCTGTAAATTCAAAGAAGCTCTTAAAAACATAACCGCTAAATCATTTTCATTTCTGTTACAGGTGAAGTGTTAAGAGGAGATCGAATTGTTAGTACAGCTTATCAGGTAATTATGTTATATGTTTTCTGTTGTGACATTTATGAGGCAACTGCATGTTTTAAACTGAAAAGAGGAAACTTTTTTCTTGTGCTTAATGGGTACTGTACATACCAAGTGAAAAGCAAAAATCTGAGTGGTATGAATTAATGTTACTGTCAAAGTGAATTTGTCTCAGTGGTCAAGTGGTTAGAATCACTGACTTGAAATCACACTTATCTCACATAGATTGAGGGTCATGGGTTCGACTCCGGCTACCAACGATGTCTCCTCATGTGCCAAGGTTTGTAATTTTCTTACTTGTACTGGTTCTTCCCTGGAATGACTGTAAGGTAAACTGTCTGCCTATAAAAATGACTGAAATATGGCTGAAATGTGCATTAAACTAATACAACAACAGAAAAACAATGATATCCAAATTGAGTTATTTGAAAATTTAACATGGTAAGGATGGGCTAGGGTTAAACAGACTAATCACCTGTTTGTAACAATTGAACGCTTTCAAACTTCTTTGCTTAAATGTATGTTTCATTTAACAGCAGATTTTTGGAAAGAACTTACAAAAAGTTATTGAACAAGGACTGTTGCAAGAAAACGAACATAAGGTCTTTATGAATTGAGTAAAAAAAATATCGCTTGATTATCATGATGTCCGGAAAAGTTGTCTCATTCCATGATACGGAAGAGAAATACTGGCTGCCGGCTTGCCGCACAATGGTGTTCGATATGAGATCTTTAGTATTCTTTATGTAGAAGTGCTGGATATCACATAGCTGTGTTTTAAAGCTAAAAATGTCTTTATTTTGTAAATGTAAAACATGTATGTGTTTGCAAAGGAGGATTATTAACATAAGGGACATTTTCTCCAAGGAACTTTTCTTTTTTAAACTGGGTGTTCTCACAGTCGGCCCAGATATGTTATCGTTACATTTTACAACAGGGGGCTATACTAAAGAATTGTATTTGCTTTCAGATAAAAGCATTAGAGGATCAGACTTGTAAATTGCTGTGTACAACAGACAGCCCGACCAAGCTCTCTTCGAAACAGTCAAAGATTCTTGTAGAGTTGATTAAAAATGACTACTATGTCCATCTGTAAGTTGATGTAGTTTTTACACTTGAACAGAATTTTGTTGGTAAATAGTCAGAAAATGTTTATTTGTTACTTTAGAATATTTGTGTTTTCAGATATTTATCTGTGAATATAACATTATGCTTATGTCAGATCAACATTGCTCAGGTGTTGGCCACTCACCAAGAAGGTTTTAGGTTCAAACTTGATAGGAATGTCAGTCACCAATGTTCCTTATTAGACCAAAGTATTTGCTTTTTCAGCAGCATTGAGAATGATCATAATAAGCATGTAGGCTTTCCATACAGTAAGATGTTAGGCTTTCCATACAATAAGCCTGTTGGCTTTCCATACAATAAGCCTGTTGGCTTTCCATACAATAAGCATGCAGGCTTTCCATACAGTAAGCCTGTAGGCTTTCCATACAATAAGCCTGTAGGCTTTCCATACAGTAAGTGTGTAGGCTTTCCATATAATAAGCATGAGACTTTTCATACAATATACAGAAAAAAATCAAAAGGATAGGAAAAGACTGTTCTGTTGCATTTTTGCAAAGTTTGAATGGAGGATTAAAGTCAAAGTTATCAGAAACTCTAAATTCTGAAAATCCAGATGGCGGTGTTGCTAGGTTTGGGTACATTCTTCAAAGCAACATTTTGTCAATTTCAGGCTAGTTGACAACTTACCATGTGCTACAAAGTTCGCTCTGCTGGATACCAAGGAGATTCAATATGAACATGGATACAGGCTCGGATTTGAAAAAGATGGAAAAGTATAACCAGTTTTCAGAAACAGATTTCTGTGCTGATATCATTTAATTATTGGCTGGAAAAATTATGTCTTCAGAGCTTGCTTTGAAGGTCTTTATAAAGTGAAAGTCTCATTCGGGTTCTAGAAAAATAAGACTTTTAGCTATTATACATGTATTCTATAGAAAGATGTCTTACCAGCACAATTGACCTTAAAGTTTATTTGTTCCAAAAATATTGCTAAGGTTTTGTAATTTTTGAAGTATTGTTACTAATGTGAAATCAATGATTCTATATTACTGACCGAAAACAAAATTATATGCCAATTATCATAAATATACACTATTATTTGCCTTTATTAATCTGTTTGCAGGCTTACTTGAACAATCACTTGAAGATTTTGTTGAAGTATCATTTTGACATAAATAGGTAAGGTTTCTTTTATACATTTTCTTGTTTAGCTTTCCTTTAAATTAAAGATGGTGCCACAGTAGAATTTGGGGAGAAAAAGACCACTGAGCAAACACACATTCTGAAAAACAAAAAATATGCTTAATAAATTTTTGTCATCATGAATTTTGAGTGACAGCAGAATTATGTAAATCTACGTGAAATGATCTTTTCGCAAGAGCTGTAAAATAAACAAAGTGGGAAATGCACGCATATAGCAAAAATTAAGTATTTGATTGTGAATATCATCCAATTTTCAGTAGTTAGCTCTAACAACATTTTTCTCTAACTTTATACATTATGTAATACTGTTTTTAAGTACAATTTACCTGCCCTGTGGTCTAGAGGTCAAGGTTGCTGACACACAATCACAAATTCTCTCTAGCACTGTTACCAACCAGATGCTATATTCATTTATAGAGAAAGTTTACAGTTTCTTACTGCCAATGAGAGCCTAGTACTGGTTATTCCTAGGAGAAATGTTTGGGTAAACTGTGAGCATTGGACATGGCTGAAAAGTGGAAACTTTTGAAACAGATCTTTAATCCTCAAGAAAAAAGAAGAGGAAACTTTCAAATGCTATTTAGTTTTAAAGTCATAAAAGACCTTTGTTTTTAGAGTCAGTGATATTTTACATGTTAGCATATTGATTTAACATACAAATTTCTCGTTTACTCTTTGTATAACTGTTTTCCATTATTGATGGCTGAATTTTTAATAACCAAGAAAGAAATGTTTCTAATATGTCTTCTCCCACACTTTTCAAAGCTAATGCCAGGTACTATGTTTTTATTGCAGCCAGACAAACAGAGTAGTTGGGTTTGAGGTAGCTCCTGAAAGTCGTGCGATTTCTGACTATGAGGTTAAAGATGGAGAATGTTCCAGCAAAGCTAGTCTGGCTAAGTCGGACCCATCTCCTCTGCTTGTAGAGGCTAAAGGTAAGTTAACATGGTTCATATCTCCTTCATGTTGAAGTTGAAGCTAAATTAGGTAGCCATGCTAAATCCCCCAACATCTTTCTGGCTTATTATAAAGTCATAACTTTTGTATTACATTTTACATTGGAATAATGATTTGCAAAAAGTGGCAGGACCATAGACCTATCTTGACCCTAATCAAACATGTTGATGTAATAAATACAGTCATGGACGATTGAATATTGTTTTTTAGAGGGTGCAGAAGTGCTTTTCACATATGAAGTTCAGTGGGAGCAGAGTGACATCATCTGGGCGTCACGTTGGGACACATACCTGGCTATGAGTGACGTACAGATCCATTGGTTCTCCATCATCAACTCTGTTGTTGTTGTCTTCTTCCTGTCAGGTATGAAATATAGTTCTGTTAATAGGGTAGATTTTGTGTGATGAAAATTTCGCAATTTCATAACATACACATTTTGTGAAGTAAAAATTTGAAAAAGGAAAAAAATAAAAATTAATAAAAAATTTATGAAATTAATCTGCTGCAAAATTTGAAAATTAACAATGTCAAATATTAAATCAGTGCAGATATTGCTCTAGTTTACGGCACTTACATGTATAATTCCTCTGTAGAATAACAATTTGCACTGACTTTCTTATTCAGTCACATTTGAATCCCTTTATTTGATGTTAAGAACAAAGTACCGGTATATGGATAAAGAATAATTCTTCCATTTATAGAAGCAGGTGTCCAGTAATGGTCATGTACTTGGTGAACAGCTGCTAAATTTCTGTTCAAAAATAAGAAACTGAAATTACTTTTAAATTAATGCAAATGAATATAGAAAAGTCCAAACCAAAATGTTACAGAATATAATATAATAACATAAAGCATTGAATAGTATGCATTGTAAAATAAGATATTTTAGGAAGAGTTATTATATTGATTGGGTGTGATATGAGTTATTTTAGGAAAGTTAACTAAATGGCTGTAAAAATGGTTGTATTGCAGGTATATTAACCATGATAATGATCCGAACCTTGAGAAAGGACATTGCAAAATACAACAGGGATGAAGATTTGGTAAGTCTGTGTTAAATGTGAGCCCTGGGTGTGTGAGAACAAACGTTAGACCTCTGCGACCAGTATGAACCCAGACGGACATGCACATCTATGCAGCAAGATCTGAATCTGTACTGTTTGCTTATCCATCACAACAGTCTGTCTGTCGGTCCGTCTGTCCCTCTGTCAAAGTAATCATAGTCAAAATTTTGTAAATTGTGTCCTCAAGTAGGATGCCACATGTCTTGAGAAGCCAGGAGAACTTCAAAAATGTTCTTCTCAGAAGTCATTGATCAGGCTTTCTTATAGTTCCATAGAAATGATCTTCATGAGACTCACTACCAGGCTTTTTCCGGAGATCATTGATTTGTGGGGGAAAAAACATGACTGCCAGGGGACAAGGCTCTTTTCCTGTGTATGTCTGTTAAGAAAATCTTTCAAACCAGGGGTCAGATTAATTAATTTATAGAAATGAGAAAAAAAAACCACTGATTTAGGGTCACGAGTTGCGGCCCTGCTATTGATCTGACTTATGTGAGAAAAGTGGCAATTTCTGAGGCTAATCTAGTACTGGTATTTTCCAGGAATGATGGACAAAATAGCTGAAGTATTGTTGAAACATACCATGTCACGGGAAAAACCTGCAAAGTTTTGTGTATTTCAGGAAGAAACATTGGAGGAGACGGGATGGAAGCTCGTACATGGAGATGTTTTCCGGCCGCCAAGGTTCAACAAATTACTTGCGTCTTTACTTGGTGCAGGAATACAGATATTTTTCATGGCTTTGATTACTGTTGGTAAGTATCATGGCCATTTTTGAACTTTCTGAATATTTTTGTATGTAGCTAGTCAGAACAAAAAATTTAGATATGCAGATAAATGTAATTCTGACCAAAACTGAAATATTTCTCAAGTTTACTCTTAGTTCATATCAAAATACCTAATTTTGATAATTTACTCACATATTTAGGGATGTTACATGTGAGTGCAGTCTGAAATACAATTGTTTTGCATGAAGATTATATCAAACATCCATATTAAACTAAACCAAACTTTAGTTTGTTCTCAAGTCTCTAAGATTTTAGGAATAGTGCTTCATGAAAAAAATCCAGGCAGAAGATTTTTATGTTAAAAAGTTTTTCAACAGAAACTTGTAATGAGACTTACAGACGTAATTAACTCACAGAATGTAAGAAACATGTAAATTGATGAAGACATAACTAATGTATGTTAGTGTACATGGATCAAGCTATAGCTATGCATGTTGTATTTCAGCATTTGCCATGTTGGGTATGTTGTCACCGGCATCTAGAGGAGCTCTGATGACCGCAGCTCTCTTCCTCTTTGTCTTTATGGGGTATGATTTCATCTACTTATGACTTTATTCTTTAATCTTGAACCCACATGTATTTATTCGAAGGTCAGAGCAATCACGTATTCATTAATGTCTTTTCAGTTGACATACCTAAAGTTACATTTGACTTGACCAACTCTTTTGATGAGTGGTTTAAGGGTGCTGGCTTCCAAATCACTAAACTTTTCACTCGGAAAAAAAGGAATAGTTGTGTGTTCACAAAGTTTGATCGTTACCAAAATATTACTGATACGAAAATTCCTTTCAGATTGATTGCTGGTTATTTTGCTGCAAGAATCTACAAAACTATGAAGGGAACACAGTGGAAACAGTCAGCATTTCAGGTAAAACCAGTCAAGCTAGATAAAAATGATGTATATAATGTCTTTCATCAATGGGTGTCTTGACAAGTTTTATTTCATGCTTTTCCCTAGTTAACTGTAAAATATAACAATAGAAGATGCTTGGTAAATTTGAAGTGAGTTTACCTGATATAAATTTCACTACTTAATCTCTACCTTTACCTGTGTTAAATTCTTCTGTGCAATCGTTAATGGAATTGGGGTTTAAAACACCGTTAACATCATACTTGTTATGGAAACACGAGAAGTTTAGCAAAGTTTTAAGCATTATATCAATAAGGTATCCAAATGTTTTCATGAAAGTGGAAACAAACCGAATAAACATTAGTTTCGGTTAAAGTTTGAGTTTATTGCACTTTGTGCTAGAGTAATTGTAAATATAAATTCAGTTGACACATTTAAATTGTTCTTCTTCTTGCAGACAGCAACATTGTACCCAGGTATAGTATTTGGTTCATGTTTTGTACTCAATTTCTTCATCTGGGGCAAACATTCTTCTGGTGCTGTACCATTCACAACCATGTTGGCGCTACTGTGTATGTGGTTTGGAATTTCTTTACCGCTTGTGTTCCTTGGCTATTACTTTGGGTTCAGAAAACAGGTAAGGAATATGTATAAATTTGTTAAGTTGCAGGCACTGTAAAACTGTGTAGTTCATTTTTCTTAAAATATCTGGCTGTTTAGTTGGCAAACCTGCGTAAAACATCTAGGCACAGGGGTTATTTTAGATAGTTGTTTCACATTTTGAATTTGCAAAACACTGGTCCAAAATATTTACATGTAAATACTGCTTAAGCAAGTTTATACATGAAGTCTGATCATGATCTGCATTGTTTACTTTTTCAAGCAGTGAGTCTTTGACAAAATCGGAGTTGAACAGTGTTACGAAAAAGTAAGCAAAATCACAAATTGAACTCATTTAAAGAATTTCAACTTGTTTAAAAAAATACTGTAGAGACAAGAATTTTCACAGTAATATTGATAGTTGATATATACATGTATTGATCATTTATGTTGTAGGCATACCAGCATCCAGTGAGAACCAATCAAATTCCAAGACAGGTTCCTGAACAGCAATGGTACATGAGCCCAGGCCTGAGGTAAGTAAAGTTACAGTTCCCTGAATAGAAACCACTAACCTGTCATTGATGGAGGCTCATGGGTTTAAACCTCATAACCGGCCACATCTCTTTTTATAAAAATAGGCAGTTTCTCACACAGGATAGGTGTCTTGTACTGGTCCTTCCAAGGAACAATATAGAGAGGTAAACTGTCAGCCTGTACAGAACCAAAATACTGTTGTAACAGGCATTCAACTCCAGGAAGTATTTATTTTTCCTGGCTTTCTTAGATTGGAGAACTCCTATGCAAGATGGAATGTGTTTAATGATGTTCGGAATTTGAAGAAAGAAAATATAAGTGGAAAACAGAAACCCTTCTAGATTAGGAGAAATAAATCCAAGAGGTCTTGAAATTTTCACTTTTGTTACAAGTTCTTAACATAATTTTGATTATATTTCCAGTGTACTGATGGCGGGTATTCTACCATTCGGAGCCATGTTTATAGAATTGTTCTTCATCTTCACTGTAAGTTTATTTATGTCACTTGCAAGAACATGATAATGACAGTTTGGCATTTGCGCTAATGATTTGTCAATGATAGTAAAGTAGAAAAGTCAGTCAAAATGTAGTGTATTTAGCTTATCATGCCTCTATGTAGTGGATTACAGCTTTTTCTGACTAGCTTCGATGGTCAAGTGGTTAAGATTGCTGATTTGTTATTGATGAACCTTCACAGATATGGTCATGGGTTTTGGCTCAACTGCAGACCTGATTATGTGAAAAAGTTGGCAGTTTCTTACAGAGAACTGGAGAAGTAATACTTAACATTTGAATTATATATGGTTCATGGTTGTCACATCTTCATGATGACACTTGAATATATAGTTCAGGGTTGTCACAATATTTTTATGACACATGAATATAATTTAGTACATGAACTGTCACATATGCTTGTTTCACATGAATAACTTGTTTTCTGTGACACTTAAATATTTAGTTGTCGTATGTTTAGTGTGACATATATGTATGAGAGTTGTTATGTATATTTCAGGCAATCTGGGAGAACCAGTTCTACTACCTGTTTGGCTTCCTGTTCCTTGTGTTTGTCATCTTAGTAATCTCTGTGTCACAAATCTCCATAGTGATGGTGTACTTCCAGCTGTGTGGGGAGGTACGTTATTGCTGTCATTTCTTAACCCTGTTTCCCCAAAAGTTGGATAATGGAATGTTCGAGCTTTCTGTTTGGACAGTTTCATTAATTGGTCATGGGAGTATTTTATGACTTAATTTGATCATGTGCAGATCATGATCATTATCTGCATGATCATAGTCTGCACTGGTTACAAAGGCAGAATCGTAGGATCTGTTCCATCATATTCTTACATTACTACACTGTAATGATCAATTTTATGAAAGAAGTATAGAGAAGTTTTATTAACAGTTAAACTGTATTCAACTTTGATAAAGGATTATTAAAACAAGAGTCTTTTTTTAGCTCACCTGGCTACGCCAGGGTGAGCTTTTCTGATTGATGATTGTCCGTCGTCCGTCAACATTTTCATTCAAATGACATCTCCTCTGAAACCTCTAGGCCAATGTTGATAAAACTATGCAGGAATGTTCCTTGCATGAAGCTCTACCAAAATTGTTCAAAGAATTCCATTCCATGCAGAACTCTGGTTGCTATGGCAACAAATAGGAAAAACTTTAAAAATCTTCTTCTCTGAAACCACAAGGCCTAGAGCTTAGATATTTGGCATGTAGCATTGTCTAGTGGACCTCTACCAAGATTGTTCAAATTATGACCCCGGGTCAAAATTGACCCGCTGGTGGGCACTTAGTTTTTGCATAGGCATATATGGGAAAAACTTTAAAAATCTTCTTCTCTGAAACCACAAGGCCTAGAGCTAAGATATTTGGCATGTAGCATTGTCTAGTGGACCTCTACCAAGATTGTTCAAATTATGACCCCCGGGTCAAAATTGACCCGGTGGGGGTGGTCACTTAGTTTTGCATAGGAATATATAGGAAAAACTTTAAAAATCTTCTTCTCTGAAACCACAAGGCCTAGAGCTTAGATATTTGGCATGTAGCATTGGCTAGTGGACCTCTACCAAGATTGTTCAAATTATGACCCTTGGATCAAAATTGACCCCGCACCGGGGGGTCACTTAGTCTTACATAGGCTTATATAGTAAAAACTTTAAAATTTCTTCTTCTTTGAAACCACAAGGCCTAGAGCTTAGATATTTGGCATGTAGCATTGGCTAGTGGACCTCTACCAAGATTGTTCAAATTATGACCCCCGGGTCAAAATTGACCCCGCACTGGGGGTCACTTAGTTTTACATAGGCTTATATAGGGAAAACTTTAAAAATCTTTTCTCTGAAACCACAAGGCCTAGAGCTTAGATATTTGGCATGTAGCATTGGCTAGTGGACCTCTTCAAAGTTTGTTCAAATTATGCCCCTGGGGTCAAAATTGACCTTGCCGGGGGGGGGGGGATCATTTGTTTTACAAAGGCGTATATAGGAAAACTTATTTGGTATATAACATTATCTAGTGATCTTCCACCAGGCATGTGGACTTGTACCAATGTGAGCGATATAGGGCCATCTTGGCCCTCTTGTTTCATGCAAAATGAACGAAATTACTTTTGATGTTTACCATTAAGAGATTGAATAATGCTAAGCAGGAATTTCTCAGACTCGGTCTTCTGTGGTCTGTGTTGCCAACTTGTAATCCCTAAATCTCTAACTGATACTGGGTCATGGGTTCAAGCCCTGAAAGCAATTTTACTCTATGTTTGAGAAAATAGGCAGTTTCTTGCCAAGGATGACGGTCTACTGCTAGACCTTCACAGGAACGATGATTAGATAAACTGTTCCCCCGGTTAATAACTGAATTACTATTGAAAATACCTGAACACTGATGTAAACAAACCTTATATTACAGGACTACCATTGGTGGTGGAGATCATTCACAATATCGGGCGGATCGGCTGTGTATATATTTGCTTACTCAATATTCTACTTTATGACAAAGGTATGTGACTGAACCTACTCAGATATTTTCTATCTCAATTTGTTTCTTACTATATTGAAGAGATTTAGCTTCATTTCAACTAGTAGCTCAGATAGGGAGTAAGTTTTAGGCTTTTCAAATCTCTTTTTAATTTAATGTAATGGTTGAATATTACAGTAGTGCTAAAGAAATAAAGATGGCCTTAGAAACTCTGGTACATTGTGCGAACAGTACCTTTGGTTTCACCGCTGACTTGAAGTCACTAAATCTCTCACTGAGTGAGGTTATGTGTTTGAAACTTGTGACAGACCTGACTCTTGCTATGTGAAGGTTGGAGATGGGAGTCAACTTCTTGTCTTTCCTAGTGAAGATAGTTGGATCAACTACCTTCCAGCTTCTCTTAATTTAGGCTTTGAAAACCTTAGCAATAGTGACTTGAACAGTTTCTACATTTGTTTTTATTAATTCTTGCTGTACTAAATTTCTGAAATTAATCTCGTCCAGTGCTCAATTTTGGCAGTACTATAGACAGTTCAAAGGAGAACTCAACAAAAGTTTCATAGAGTAAAAGATGCAAATAGTTGTCAGAGTGCAGCAACAGGCAGGTTGATCATAATCTGCACCTTGCTAGTAGGGTGAAAGATAGTTTCAAGAGCTATTTTGTTGGTTTGATATTGTATAAATACACAGACATTTTCTATCTTTTCTTACAGCTGGAGATAACAGCATTTGTATCAACACTACTGTATTTCGGCTACACATTGCTGATGGTGTTGACATTCTGGTTGCTAACGGGGAGCATTGGTTTCTATGCAGCATACTGGTTCATCAGAAAAATATACAGTGCCATCAAGATAGATTAACAGCAGTTGTACGCTAGGATTTTAATAAATTCCTCATTTTGACTCCGTTTATAGTACACACGTAGTTAAGCATTGATTTAGCAGTATCTCATTGGAGCAGACACCAGCGTTAAGTAAACTTTGTAGTACTGTCTTCACTTCAAGCAAGATAAACTTCGGTTATTAACATTCCTGTAACTTACGATGGAGTTGCTGGCACAGCAAATATTAAAAGTTTTAACCACTTCATATGGATGACTGCTAAACAGGGGTTTTCACGGTGAGCAAAATATAGACAGACTACCGTACTTAGACAAACGCTTCATTTTTTGTATGAAGTGATGTGGGAAGCTATGGGTATATTAGTTATTGATGAGTGATAACAAGTTTATTGTTGTCGTCTTTGTGACCCGTGGGTTGAATTTGAGGTTCTATTTCCAAGACTCTTCGGCAGTATGTGATATATTGTATATATGTGTAAGTGAGAGGAAGGAATGCACGTTTGTATGTGTACATAAATCCAGAGGAACAGATTGGAGCTGATCATTGATTAGTTTTAATATTTACTAGTATTAATCCCAGTTTTTTTCAGTAGAATATGCAGTAGTTTTAATCTTGTAAAAGTACTTTTATCTTCGCTGTAGATGTATTAACAAATACAGGACTAATAAAAATTTAGTCATGGAATTGTTTTTTTAGTATAACACAAGCTTCATAGATGTAATTACAGTTGGGTTAGGACAATGTGACACTAATATTTATTGGATATACATGTATATGTATACAAAAAGCTAATTAACATTGTATAAAAAGGAAGATGATGGGTACAGGGTTTAATCCTGAAAAACATCCCTTGTGTTTTCATGGTAAAATGGACTTGTCCGTTATGTCACTTTCAAATTGGCCTTATTTAACTGTACATCAATATTTATGATTTTGACAGTAACTGTTGTTTCAAGTTATGCCACACATTGTTACCCTCATTTCTCGCCATATTTAAAACTTAACTAAAATTTGGTTTACAGTTTAAGTACTTGTTATTTAATCATGTATCCGATTTTACGGGCTGATTTTGCTAGAAATGTACTCCAGCACTTTGTTATTTGTTATATAGTTTATGTATTATGAATTCCACAAGTGTATCTGAGCAAGGTATATATGATTGTCCATGTGAGATACTTAAAGACCCATGATCACCTTCGATGTAACAATTAGTACACTTATTGGTTGCACATATATTGCAAAGTAGGATGTCTGTCCGGCAAAAAATTGACCCTTATTTGAATGAAAAACATTCCTTACCTTGCTTATTAGCTTATAAATATAGCACAAAACTTTTCTTAATGATACTGCAAAAAATAAGAAATGCTCTTAGGCAATATTTTTTGGGTGCAAAAATGTGAAATATTAATGTGAAAAAAGGCATACATCAACATTGGTATCATTTTATAGTAAAGAGATCACAACTGTATCGTGAGTCTGTACGTAAATTCATTATTGGATCCAGGGTGTTGATGGGCCTTTAACTGTTTGTAAGGTAGAAATAATAAATCTCTTTCTTGTGTATTTATTTCTTCTTTTTCACGAGGGTTTGAACAATATAGTGCTAGGTGTGCAGATATCTGTTGTGTGCTTGGCTCCCTCTACAGGGTGACATACTGTACGCACAATATATTACATGTCATTGTCATTATTTATGCATGACTGAAAGCTGATTTCATTGTCTGGATTCCGTAGTTTGTACAGTTAGTTTAACAACATAGTGTCTGTCACTCTGTGTTCGTTGATCCATCTTTTTGGCTTAGAAAGTCATCAAATGGTTAAGAACGGCATCAAATAGCTAAGAAAGTCTTCAAATTTGTGTAAACGTCATCCAGTGGCTTAGAAAGTCATCGAAAAACATAAAATCCTGGTATTTTTACAATGCTAGTAAATTATAAAGTTCACACATTTATAGTTCTTGCATGTAGATAACTTGTAGGAAGCCATATATACATGTATGATTTGTTGGGAAATGTTTTAGGGTCTCGATATGCTATATACATGTTAAGGCGAAAGGAAATGAATTGAATTACAATGTTTGAGTAACTTCTGTTACTGTTGAATTTTGCCCATACTTGTATGGATATTACTGCAAGGTAACAGTCGAACAAGATAAATATGGGCTTGTTGCAAGATATGTAATTGTTTAAATTCAATGTCATTTCAGGCATTTTTCAATTCATGTGGTTATTTCATTTTCAACTCAGATAATTACTTCACAGATTTATAACAATGTCAAGGTTGTTATATTGAAAGAACAAGACCTTAGTTATAGATTTTATTTAAAATCCATATGTAGTTATTTATTTGTTGCTTTATATTTGACTGTGTTTAAGACATTTGAGCGAGTTATGAATGATTTATTTTTTCATTCTCGATGATATCATGGTATCATTTTGACTGTAAATATGGTGAAAATAAAATGGTAATATATTCTTGCACTTTGCTTTAATTTTATAAGTCATCCTGGTATTTTAATCATTTACGAGATGGATACCTGTCTGGGGCTGGCTATTCCCAGTTACTATACTCTTTCAAACAGCTTTTCTTAGTCTCCCCCCGAGACTCACTCCAGTCAGAATTAACTGTGGATGCAATGTGGAATGATAATGTCTTACCTAAGGTAGTTGTAGTGGTCTCTATGCAAGACACAATAATAATGCATTGACTCACTCATTTAGGGTGGTGTGGTGTTCGAGTAGTTAACGCTCTGGACTACCAATCGGAAGGTCCCCAATTTGAATCTCGGCCGGGGCAGCGGTAATTTCAGAAACGCGTTCCATTGTTTCCAACCCATCTAGAGATGAACTGGTTAGAAACCCAGGGGTAGTGTCATGTGTATCGGTGCAGATAATAAGCTATACACCAGGCGCATAGAAAAGAACCAAGGGGTCTATTTTGTAAAAGAGCTGTGGTCAGGTACCCGGATTCTCATGTATCTGCATCTGTCTCTTCAACCTGCGCCTGTCGGGAGTCTTGGCAAGTTAACCCAGGGTCGGCTGGGACTTACAATCTTGGAAAAAAGACTCACTCTCTTCAAAGTTGCTTCCATCCGGAGCGAGTCCTGAGAGCAATTAATGTAAGTAAGAATGGGTGTGTTATGCCTTTGTTAAATAAAAGTTATTGTTAAATTAAAATTAGACATTCAACTAAGTTCACTGCGGCAGATTGGAATGAATAGGTATAACTGATGTTGCGTCTGGAACTTTGAAATGTGGTAAAGTCACATGTGTTTGTGAATAATAATAACTTGTTTAATGCATAAGGTGAGATTTTCATAAATTTCTTTCCAAATCGATGCATACGCAGTTTTTGTTCTTATTGCATTAGTATTTCCCATTTAAGGTCTGTTCAAACTTGTATGTGCAGATCAGTCGTATAACCTTACAAAATGTATATTTTAACTTCACTGTTGGACCCAGTTTGAATTCTATATGTAGTTGATTTTTTTTCTTCAAGTTTTGTTGTGGTATTGTGTCATATGAAACTTAATCTGAAGAAAATGAATGTAGATTTTATGTCGGTTATACTGTTGTTACAAATGAGTGAACTACCAATTCGAAGGTTTGATGGCACTAAATCCTTCCACACCCAAACATAATATAGCTGTACAGTGCATGTGTATACAATATTGTGGTGCCAATGTATATAGCAGTCTTTGAATAAATTTAATGATTGTAGCTTATTTTACGGTATAAAGGGCAAAAGGTAACACAATAATGGTATTTGCAAGGTATGACATCTAGATATGTTGTTTACACATACAATTGTGTATAAATATCATATACCAAAGGCTTGATGAAATTTCTACAGTTTCTGAAGATATTGAAAATACGCTAATCACAATCTAGAAATTTAAAGAGCTTGACGATCCAATCGATAATAATGAGATATAATTAGTTAAACAAAAAACTACAATACTGTATATGGTTGTAACATGCAAGCTGTTAGCTACAAAACATTAAATATCGGAAAACTTTAAGGGTCGAAGTAATTGAAGGTCACACGATCATCCACTGCCTTAGTGTTGTTTTACATGTGGTTTAATGGGTCCAATTGGTGTTTCGTAACATTACATGGTCCTTGTACCTTTTTGGGATGGTTTCACGCAGTGACCTTTACCTTTAATTTTTTTTGCATTTTTGTCAATAGCATGACAAGAGAAAAACCATTGAAATATGAAGGAAACAAATTTAAGGAAAGAGCCAGTGTATTGTGATGAGTCACTTTGCTCTTACAAATAATTCACTCAAAATTTGAAAAGTAAAATAGAACACAATTTAATTTCACGTATTATGGTATATGAACCAACTTCGTAGTGTAGATTTTTTTGAGTATCTAGGTGTTGTATAGCACGAGAAACAAACATAATCACTAATAGATTTATGATAGAACTGTCTTCCATTTACACTTGTGATATTTTCTGTCTTTCATATTTTTGTCATTTCTTCAAAAGAAGGTACAGTTAGAATACGTTTTTTGCACTATCATTGAAAAATATAGATCTTATATTTATAACATGTACTTTCGGTTTAAATAGCGTCGTTGGTACATGTAGTATGATTGTACCAACAACAGTCAATCGTAATATTCAGGAACTGGTGTTATCGAAATGTTTTACATGTTTTTAGAACATCATAATAACTTTAAACAAACTGCTTTAAATGGTTAATGGTCAATGGTCAAATACAGAGCTCTGCCAGCAGTTTCAGATAATACAGTATGTTTGTTTCTCATGCTATACAACACCTAGATACTCAAAACAAATCTACATCCGGGCACTTATAAAATGAGCCTAGAGCTTTTTCAGTAAAAATCATAAAAATCAAAACAGGAATTAAGTAATAAATTTTGATCAGCACCTTATATCCGTTTTACCAATTTTATTGTATTAGATCTACATTGTGAAAATTTATGATTTATTTGTGCTGAAATGAATATAAACTTAAAGGTGGAGAAAGTTAAAAGTGTTGAAGATATATATCTTTGACTTTTCTGTCACTTAATTTTTGCAGGATATATCAAACTCATTAGTTTAGTACAACATGTCGTATACTTTTCTTTATGTTTATCCCCAGTTAATTTAATAGCTTATTTTCATAAAATGATATTTCCTGACAAAAATATCACGAACTGCAACACATAAAAAACAACCTACATCTACAAAAAATAAACAACCAGCACAAATATCTCCTAGATTCCCTTGTGTTATATGTCAACAAATTATATAGTCTCAAGTATTTGATTACTTATATATACTAGTAATACAAGCATAATTTGGTAAGTTAAGAAAATGTAGAACATTATAAAATGTAAATGTACGTTTCCGTAGGAATTAGTATTAGGACTAGTACTAAGTATTACAGATTAAACGACAACCTGCAAAATACAAGACTTGGTTGACGTATAACACAAGGGAATCTAGGAGATATTTGTGCTGGTTAGTGGTGTTAAATACAATAGGAAACAACAACTTATTCTTTGAAATTTTATTTGATGAGGCTAATCTTATCTTCATTTCAACACTAAGGGTATAGATGTTGGTTTCGGGACTTAACGGTTTATTTATCTATCTATCTGTGTATTTTTTATCACGTCATGTATATGCGAGTCCAACTAAGGGAACAAAGGTGTATCCGTACAACATAATCCATACGGGCTACATCTGGCGCCACCTTGGAGGGAACAATCATCATCAGTGTTACATTTAATAAGTTTACCTCCCGGTCCTTTTCTGGGCTGTGTCGGAATACCCGACTCTAACCAGTCCCAGCAAGGATAATCTGTAAATATAAATTGATTCATAATCTGGTTGTAAAAGTTTTTGATGTTGAGTTCACATCAAACGTGCATAATCAATATACTGTACATTATCTTACCAAACGACATCAGTGCAAATCAATTTAGTATGACCAAAATGTCTCAGATTATTCACAAAATTACAAGTTTATTTCAACCTTGATGCTTTCATTGCAATCTCTCTTCTATATTATTCTATATATATTTCTTACAGTTTCGTTCGTCCCTATCCCATCTCTAGCTCAACGAAATCATAACTTACCTCGGCACACCATTTCACCTTTTTTGCAAAATATTGTATCTTTTTTCAAGAATGTAGCAATATTCCACCATGGACACACGCAAAAGCTGTATTGTCCACAAAACTTAAACAATAAAATAAATACCGTGTACTACAATTGTGCTAAAAGGTTGTAAGTTTGATATTCTTTCTTTGGGATCAATTAAAATGAAATTTAGATAATTCCGGTTTTCCGGAAAACGAATTTTCATATCGTTTCCTTCTGACAAATACATACCTATGCTATATTTTTGACTTAAATGTATGAAAAATTAAAACGGATCTTTTGCTTAGAATAAATGTCTTAATTTGTATGAATAGCATCAAGTATCCAAACAGTTTAGACTTTCAGATTTAAAGACACGACAAGCATTGTCATTAGCTCGACTTTTCGAATAAAAGGGGAGCTATCCTACTCGCCTCGGCGCCGGCGTCCACGTCCGCGTTGGTGTCACACCTTGCATAAGTTTTTCGTACCACCCCACTTTATTTCAAAACTATTAGAGGTATTGTTTTGAAACTTAACATACTTATTTACCATCAACAGACAAGAGTACATAACTCTGTCAAGGTTTTTGTCAGAATTATGTCCCTTTTTGACTTAGAAAATACATTAAATAGGGGCAAAATCCACTATTGACTTAACTTGTTTTAATATAACATTCACATACAAATGGATTACAAAAATATACGGAACACGCGACCGTATACAGTCTAGTTTTTTGTGTATATAAATTCGCTTTCTTTCAACTAACCTCAAAGTAATCCTTGTCTCTACATTTTATATCCCCTGCTCCAACAGCAAGAATGGTCATCTGAAATATAAATAGACTGATTTATGAAGCAAAATTATACTCTTCTCTTTTACATATCTACACGACTTATGATAGAAAAAAAAACGATTTGACATTAATCTCTGACTCCAAACGAAATAAATTTGGGATGAAAGATTCAAACTATCTTCTCAAAATAGTTTATGACCACAGAACCATGTTATTTCTTCAATTTTACTAACTTCGGTAGCAGACTTTTCCAATTATCTCCGACATATATGCCCAGGTAACTCGCACAGACCGTCATAGCTGGTGAAGCGATTCTCACTCAGTGCAAAGCTTTTGGAGGCTGTGACCGACACAGATATAGGATGTCATATCTCTAATTAAATAACGTTGTTAGAAAAATCGAATGTGATTCAACCAAAGTGATACTCGTCCCTCTTAGCAACAAAACACTTCTTGAAAATCGTTGAGTTGTGACTTTTAAAGTGTAATCTTTGAGGTTTGTGACTTTAAAAACTCAAGGTCTATTGACATGCATTTCAATAATTTCGCCTGTTGGTGAAATACGACAGAGTGCCAAGAATAATTGTAACATCCAAAGTGATCAATTTTTATTAAAAATTAACTGATCTTACAAAATCATCAAGTTACAAAACAAGAAGCTTTGTCTTACAAAATTCCATAGCAGCCATAAATCTTTTAATTATATTTCAAAGTATGTAAAAAAGAGAAAAGTGAGAAAACAAAATAACAAAACTATACCGACACAACCGCCAGGATCACAATAAGCCGCCCCATCGTACTAATTACAATCACTGCAAATAAAATAATTTGTTTGGTGACAAAGAAGACACAAAATAACATTAAAACTTCTAACTTCAATTCAAGTTAATTTTTCTTTAACTTTCAGTAATGTGTAACTGCAGGAAATTGATAAAGACAAGAGCTGTCTCGTGACTCGCTCGACTATCCGAGGGCTTGTCAGTAAAATGTTTTTCTTTGTCTAAGAATATGTTTTGTGTTATTGTGCAAGATGAAACTTATGAAACAAGAATTGAGAAAAATCGTGATGGGGGGGGGGGATATTCTATACGGATATTCTATAAATAAAATGTTTCAGAATTAAGGTCAGACTAGTAAACTTTTTTGTGGGGTGGGGGTAGAGGAAAGGGGGGGACGGAGATGTAGAGGGGGTACATCATGAGCAAAATAGTTTAAAAGTTTGATGTAGAAATATTTACAAATGGCAAAATAGCTAAGGTTAAGTTTTTGTGATAAACTCTAAGTACAAAAAGGGGCATAACTATGCAAATATGGTTGACAGAGTTATGTGACTTGCTGCAGTTGTTCATATTGTCATTAGAAACAAGAATTGCAATTTTGAAGTAAATATGTTTGATGGTATAGAAGATATTAGCATCTATTAAAAAAAAACTAACCAACGCAGAAGCCGACGGCGCCGCCGACGGCAAGTGCAATAGCCTCCTTTTTTTCGAATGGTCGAGCTAAAGATGCATAGCATTACATTCTTTAACATGTTTAAGTCTTACCTTTTTCAATTCAAGACAATATTCAAAATAATCACGGTAAAAGCACAGCAACTTCTCTCCTATCTGCTCGATATCTCTTCAAAGAATGACGCTCAGATAGGATACTTTGACAAAAACATGAGATAGGAAAACGCAATTACAAACGTTCGACACAGCTTTCTTCAACGAGAGTTCGCGCTGCGTAATCACGAGGCGGGGTTTAGTAACTTCAATACAGCCTATAGGAGCCACTCGGATAACAGAATCACGTGAAGCGATCAAACTGACAAAGGATAGTAACAACTGGAAATAGCTATACATTAATATTGTTGTAGTAATTAAACAGTTTCCCTGTATGTTAGTCATCGGCTTTTGATCTGATGTTGCAATAAGTCTCCAACAATTTGTCAAGTTTTGAAAGAAGTTTCTAAGTGTCAATTTACTTTCTATTTCATTAACACACGTTAGTATGTAAAAAGTATGATATATTACACATCATATACTACTCACAAACATTTCGCTTCCACGTCTGTTTTGTGTATTTGTGCTGTTTTACGCATCGGAACATCTGATTAGTTTTGACCTACATTTATTGCTTGTTATTCTAAAACAAAACACATAGAATTTATTACCCAAAACCTGCTCTTTGTGATTGTATTTGATATGCCCCATTACGTACTTAGTCTTGGACATTCCTTTACTAAAAGACTTCATCAGTACTGCTCACATAATGGACTTGACAACTTGAATTTAGGCAGCAATATATTGTGTATTAATTGGCATGGGGTCGATGATGCCACAATTGCAGATCCAACACATTTCAAATACAGCACGTGTGTCTAAACTTCATATTGCTAACCCTTTTTAGACACAGAAAGTAGTTGGATTATTGACAATTTTCCTGGCCGGTTAAATTATTTAGCCACGGGGTAGTGGTAATTTCGGAAATAATATATCGGAAATACCCTGCCGGACTCAACCAACGAGTGGATGGCACTAACCAGTACCTCCAAGACAGCTGTTCGTACCATCCCCGTTTGATTTTCTGTACTCATTCTAGAAATAACTTTAGTAACCGCTTTCTCAACGACTTTGTTGCCGACGATGGCATTCATGTAGACTTTTTCCCTAGCATGCCCAGATAGAGGAGCTTGACTCCTTGCGGAGCGTTCTCTAGCTGTATAATTCTGTTCGGTAATAACTTTTGCAACTTTTTTTTACTGTGGATTGTACAAATAATTCTAAAATAATTGCATTTTCAGCTCCATGGTTGTGTTCATGGTCTGTTCAGTCTACATTTGTTTATAGCGGCGCTCCGAATTAGCAGCCAGCACTCGGTATATGCGTAATTGAAATATTGCCCGGGTTATAGATCTGTTTACAATATCCCGTCTTCTTTTCATATTAACTTCCTCAAAATTGAGCTTTATTTATTCGAATTTATAGATCTTCGAATTATGGAAGACCATATATTCATTATAAAGGAGATTCTATGAACTGTCAAAATCAAATGGGAAAAGAGGATGTTGTCTGATATGCAGTGTTATCTGTTATATAGTGTTATCTGTTATATAGTGTTATCTGTTATGTAGTGTTATCTGATATGTACTTGTTATCTGTTATGTAGTGAGTCCCTACCAAGCTTGTGAGATCCGCATGTTCAAAAGCATCACATAGGAAACACCCTCCTTCGGTTTACCACAAAGACGTGAAATGAAACGTATCCCAATTTACTAGTGTAGTTTAATTCTGTGAATGAAATAAGCCCCCATTGTACACGAAAAATTTAATGCGCCAATAAAAATAATATTTTATGGTTAATTTTATGATGGAATTCACTCGATTGTGTACAAAATTCTGCACAATACTGCATTATGGTCTATTGTGTCACTCCCGTGTTTTATCTTGGGAAAAGTTGATATGAAATGAAGACGGGATAAAACGAGTTACCAAATTCCTTCTATATTTCAATTACGTATATTGAGTGCAGGCTACTCATTCGGAGCGCCGCCATAAAAACTGCAATATTTTTTATTCTGTTGGGAATTGATTAATTATTATTACGGTAGGGCCAGATTTGCATCCACTCCAAACGAACCGGACATACAGTTCAGGTTTGTTTTGAGTTAGATCCATTGTTTTAGTATACACAATCTATCCATGAATATGTGTCGAACTCCTGTGGTATTGTCTGCAGATAAATTTAGCCTTTCCTAGGGATCGGAAGGCCAATTACTAATGTTGAAAGAACTTGTGGCCCGACCAATTTGCTATTGTTTTGTTGTATATTTATTCCTGATAAATGTACGTGTACATCTCTAACACCGATAAAATATGTAGTTCTGGCTTCCATAACTAAATTGGTCTTTTTATTATGTCAGGTTGATAAATTTAGCACTATTCAACCTAGACTTAATTCTATTTATCACGACTGTATGAATATCACGTGCACCGTCCTTTCACGCCGTGTTTCCGAACAGAAAAGTCTCCGGCTCACCTCTGTTCAAAGATTTTGGTTTTGTCTTTGATTAAGTCGGCCAGGTAGTTAAAATGGTATGTACACTGTTTCAGGAAATTATGATTAGGTAATGGATGAGGAGAAAATGGTTTATTATTGACGCAGTTCGAATTATAGAGCAGATCACAAGCCACGTGTTTTGCGAAGTTATTTCCCTTTGAGTTAGATCTACAGTATCCCTGTTTCTCATATTCCCAGGGTTTCTCATGTTCTCGTTTTTTACATTAAAAGTGTCAAATTGCCAAGTCTTTGTTATCATTTACAGAGAGATGATACAAAACTGCAGGGTTTCCACTGCAATTCGCCAAATTCGTAAATGGCGAAAAAAAAATAAGTGGCGAAAAAGTCTTCCCTGGGGAATATCTTTTTTTCAAACATAAAATACCTTTGACATCAAGTCATATTATCTGTCCGCTAATCGTATAATTGGACACCCAGAAATGGCAATATACAACCTAATGGGTGACCATGTGTTACGTAATTGATACAGATTAAAACTTATAAAAGTTGATTTCTAGTTTATCATGGCATGAAGACGTCTCAAGCTGTCAAAATAATTGATGCTTGCACAATCGCCAATTTGCCAATCATCCCAAGGTACCGCCCTCATGTGGACGGAGCAAAGATTAACGCAAACTTGTTGCCGAATGCTAATGGGCGGGCATTTATGTAGAAAGTTTAAGTCTCGGCAGTTTCTCACAGTCGGATCATCTGAACAATAAATTACCACAGATGTCCAATATATTATTAGTAAATTATGACTGAAATCATAAAATAAACATTTGCCCTGAGAATTGTCTTAGTATAATCAGAACAATTAAATGTAAAGTATATTTATTTTCTTTGCAAAATTCTCAGCCATTTTTCGCAGTCTAATCGAATAACAATAGCTCAATGCTTAAATTTGTTGAGTAAATAAAAGCTTTTTATTGTTTAATATGTAGAATTTAAGAACATCATAAATCTTTAGAGGTTATATGGCACTTTTTTGTCCATTTTGAGGCCGAATCAAAAATATATTTCCCCTATTTCGACAATAATTCCCCTTAAAATGTTGACAAAAACTTGAAGATTTGATAAATGAACTGGTAGCCTGTTTTCTATCAATAAAAGCATTTCTTGCAATTATTTGATACCTGGATACTGTGAAATTGTGTGCCTAAAATCCTCGTATTTTTGTTTGTCACATATTTTCGCGATCCCGATTCTTTTATTTCTTCAAAGAAAACGGTGTTAAAAAGACTAAAAAAAGAGATATAAATACGATGTTTTCAGCTAACGACTGAATTTTACTACATATTTAAACAAAATGATTAAAATGATTAATATTTAGCTATTGTATTTATATAAAAAATAGATATAAAAATATCAAATGCTGATATGACAGTTCAGAATCATCATGTACAACAGACTTTGCTTCTTTATTTGTCAAACTACATGTCAGGAAATGCTTTGGAAGATGTTTAAAAGGCGAACTTCCAGGAGCTTGCGGGGGACCGAGACTGATTAAAAAAAGTACATGTTAAATGAATATGACGGGGCATTATTAGCTTCCAAGGCCACAAGAATTATATGAGTTTCTGGCCTTAATAAAAGTTGTAAATCAGCTAAAAAGGTATTCAGCATACTTTAAATGGTCTCTTTTTGGTCTGTACAATTTAAAAAATCAACAGCCAGGTGGGATTTTCTTGGGCTCTTAACACTGTTTATATCATGCATATGAACATGTTAACGGATGTATTAAGTAAAAATCTACCTAAATAATCAATCAAAGTGTAAATCTGTTCAACTGACCATTATGAAGTTGTCCCAAATTCGATTATTTCAATTCATGTAAATTTCCTTTACATGGTCACCATTATTGGTCGGTGGCATGATTGTTGTGACCTATGAAATTTGCTTCATGGTGAACAACTGGTCGTCGCTGTAAGTGTGCGAATAATCATCCTTGAGCGAGATGTAATGATGTTTAGGAAACTGTAATTAAAGGAATAAATATTTAATAATAAATAAATATTTCTCTTATGATTCATCCCAATATCAAATACAATCATTACAATTTCTCAAAAATGTAACAGAAAATTTAAAAATTACGATTGTATACAGGTGGTTGTCGAAATAGTTCCCGACTGTATGACGTCATATAGGAAAATGTCTGCCGGACAGCGCAGTGCGATGTGTTTCTGAGTTTAAATGCTCTTTTGCTCTTTACAGTTGTCAAACCTCAGAGCCTAATAATAATCCACTATAAACCCCTAGGAAATTTGCAGTGTTCAACTTTGAATTAACATGTACAGCTTCGGGGACTAAGGCGAGACTGTTGAATTGGTCATATCTATCTTCCACTTCAACTTTGAAAAGTGCCCTAATCACAGGTAAATAGCTATGCAACTTGCCAGGAATTTGATTTGATTCATGTATTTTTCAGTCGTACAAGGATTCTAAAGCTCCTACTGATGAGGCTCCAATTCACAGAATCAGGATCACACTTACCAGCAGAAATGTCAAGAGTCTCGAAAAAGGTAAACAGTTACATTTAGCTGTTTTGAGTTCAGAGTTTTCTTTAATAGAATGCATTTTATGTTCTTGTTAAATTTTAAGTATCCAGTTAAATGATAACTAGTTCCTGGCATTCTGGTGAGTACTCTTATCTGAAGAGACAGGCCGGGAACCAAGGAAAGAGAGATTGAACCTGTGAAGGAGTATGATTGTCTTCTAGTCATGAGTTGACACTTTACTGCTCAGCTTGCCTGCTCCATTGTCATACATTTGCAAAATCAGTTTTGTTTACTTCCGTTCTTGCACAGTCCTAGAAAAAAATACATATTGATACAAGCAAGTAAATGTATATAGGCAGAGTTGTACCTCTTATTCATTAAATTTTATCATTTTTTAAATGATAAATGAGTAAGAGGTACAAGAAACTGAGTGATTGGACACTGAATTGTTTTTGCTTGAAATAATGATACACTGAAATTCACTGAAATTTGAGTTCTATATTTTACAAAGCAGTATATTTTAGTATAGTCTTATGCATATACTTATTCCAGACCAAGTCTTGAAAGTGATGAAAATTTTTATAGCTGTAGATTTATTTGTAAAAATAATTAAATTCTTTCATATTAAATCTCATTTTCTGTATGACCAATGCTCCCACAATAGGTTAGGCATTTAAGGTTTTGGGGTGTAGTGGAAGATACAGAACGATTCCAAGTTTCAGAGACACCCCTTAGTTCTATTACATGCATGGTGTAAAGCACCAATACATAGCATTTCGATTTAATGTTTTGTATGAAAGAATATTAATTGCAGGTGATCAAACTCCTGGATTACCAGTCTAGGGCCTTACCGTTAAACCACGGATCGGCTTTAAAAAAGGTGAAAAAGCTGTAACCTTCATTATCTACCTTTTCTAGTTTGTGCTGACCTGATTAAGGGAGCCAAGGAAAAGAACCTTAAAGTGAAGGGGCCAGTTCGTATGCCAACAAAGATTCTAAGGATAACAACCAGGAAAACACCATGTGGTGAAGGTTCCAAAACATGGGACAGGTAAGAGTTGTATTGTATTAGTCACATTTGTCATTGTTTGTGCATTCTGTCATTTCTTCATAAGAACCTGTTACACCCAAACATGAAAATTATTGTTTCCCAGGCTAATTTTTCCATTAAGTAGGACTGTGACATTACAGAAACAAGCTGTAAATCTCTGTATATTTCAATGCAAAATTGATCCATATTACAGGAATAAGCAAACTGACTGCCAACAGTACACTAACCTTCTTGCAATAAATTACGTTATTCTCACAGTAGAGTCCCTATATGATTATGAAATATACTTGTTTGCAAGGCTAATAAGACTGTTCAGGAGC
Organism: Saxidomus purpurata; assembly: GCA_022818135.1. Taxonomy (NCBI): domain Eukaryota; kingdom Metazoa; phylum Mollusca; class Bivalvia; order Venerida; family Veneridae; genus Saxidomus; species Saxidomus purpurata. The sequence continues at coordinate 10,645,171 of JAFMSR010000005.1, forward strand.
AATAATATTCCAGAAGTGTTGAAGGTTTTTAGCTCGACTTAAAAAAGGGGAGCTATCCTACTCGCCTCACCGTTGGTGTCGCACCTTGGCTAAGTTTTTCGTACCACCTCACTTTATTTCAAAATCATTTGAGGTATGGCTTTGAAACTTACCATACTTGTTTACAATGTACATGTACCATCATAATCTCCATCTATAGACGAGAGTACATAACTCTGTCAATGTTTTTGTCAGAATTATGGCCCTTTTTTGACATAGAAAGTATATTGAGCTTGGTTAAGTTTTTCATACCACCCCTTTTTATTTCAAACCCATTAGAGGTATTGCTTTGAAACTTACCATACTTATTTATCATCATTACCTTCGTCAACAGACAAGAGTACATAACTCTGTCAAGGTTTTTGATAGAATTATGACCCTTTTTGACTTAGAAAATGCATTGAATATGGGTAAAATCCATTTATAACCTTTTGAGATATTGCTTTGAAACTTTCATTCAAATTTCAAAATTTTCATTTTTGTCCACTTGTTGGCTTTTCCATTTGAGATATTTCTTTGAAAGTTGGAATACTTATGTACCATTATGGCACCTGTCTGTAAGCAAGAGAAGATAACCTGTGAAAATGTTTCTTGAATTGTACTTTGAAATTCATAGTTAAAGTCTTGTGTGCATCTGGCACTATCATGCTCATATATCATTAACCACTTGAAGTATTAATCTCAAACTTTGCTGTAGTATTCAGGCATATCAAAGAATTAAGTTTGATAGCTCTTGACACTTAATATCTTACTACTTGTGGCCCTTGTTTATACACATTCGTTTCTTTTTACTGATGTTCTGTTTTATTGGCAAGCACTGAAAAAAATTTGAGCGCGCTGTCCTACTGACAGCTCTTGTTTCAAATGTTAGAGCATGTTATGATGGTAAAACAAGCACAAATACATGAATCTGATATTATCATTTCTGAAAATGCTTCATATTTACAAATAGTAAGATGATTCATAAATCAAGAGATGCATGTTTGGCTATTTTTAGATGTGAATGAATTTACTTGCAAGCTTTACACTAACAGATGTTACCCAAGAAGTTGTTGCTCATTTTGTAAACCTCAGGTGATATATTATGGATTGAGTAGAATTTTATGTTAGGAAATGTGTTCAGAAAATATTTTGTCTTTCATTACAGGTATCAGATGCGTATCCATAAGCGTCTGATTGACCTTCACAGCCCGAGTGAGATCGTAAAACAGATCACGTCTATCAGCATTGAACCTGGTGTCGAGGTCGAGGTCACCATTGCCGACGCATAGAGGATCTCCCTTGTACTATCTTTAGAATAAAAAAAAAAGTGTAAAACGATGCAAAGAATTGTTATATTTAGCTAATCCTACAGATAAGGCCAATAGCAGAAAACATACTAGCACCTAATAATGTTTGAAAACATTAGAATTTTACTATATAGCTTGGCTTCAGTTTAGAAGGGCAACACTTCAGCATTAAAGCATCTGATCATCTGTTTGTTATGATTTGACTTCTTTGACCAAAACATTGTATTCTGCAAAATGATAGACTCCAAACTTGAAAACCAAACAAGAAAAATACAAAATAAAGTTCAGAAAACAAACACTGGCATGAAATTGTTTGACTCTAGAGGCAGAACAAATCAGTTTGACTGGGAGGCAGAACAGATCAAAATTTGCCTCTAGATGCAGAACCATGTTTACTCTATAGGCAGAACAGAAGAATGTTTGACTAGAGGCAGAACAAAGAGGATTCTATGGAGCAGGCAGGTTGTGTCATCTAATGTTTTCATCTATAATAGTTGTACTGGACAAAGTCCAGCAGAGCTTTTGCCGTAGTGGTTTGTCCGTCTGTCCATTAACTTTTCCTTGAAAACGCTCTACAGGTCACAATTTTCATTGGACTTCATGAAACTTGCCAGCTGCCTGTAGATGATTTGTATAGAAATTGAGTACAGCAAATTATTGTTAAATCCTGTTAACACTACAGGTCACATTTTCCTATGGACTCGCACAAAACTTGCTCTGAAGGTTGCCAGCAATCATAAGGTGATCTGTAAAGATAATGAGCCATGCTGTTTGAAAACCAATTGTGCACAACCAATAATTGTAAAGCCTTGAGAACACTCGACAGTTTACATTTTCTAATGAATTTTCACAGTACCTGTATTGAAATTGAGCCATGCTGTGGGAAAACTGTGTGCCAGCAAATTATTCTAAAAGCTTGAAAATGTGTCGTATTTTTAAAAGATAATGTAAAAAGCTTACTCAGAACAGTCTAGTAGAGCGATACTGGCCCTCATTATTGGATCTCCAACATATTTCTCTGCCTGTTTCAAGCCAGATCACCAAAGTCAATGAAATTGACTTTGAATTGATTGGTCTGGAAGCGGCGAACCAATAATGAGGACTATAGTATTGTGAATAACATGCCCAAACGCATTATTATGGTGCCAACTGAACTTTGTCAAGAGGTTTATGGGCATATCTCTGCCATGTTTAATAATCAGCCTTATCATGTCTGGCACTAGGAGTGAATTGACTGAATCTAGTGGAAACATTTGCCAAATTTTCACTGCCCATTCTCTAAGTAGGATCTAATTAAATCGGTACCAAATGTGGTAATGCTGTTTGTATGCGGAATACCAAGGTCAGTAATCGGCCAGATCATCTCTGGTGGGCAATCGGAGATTTTGCCCACGAATTACTGGAATTCCCGTGAAATGGCACTGTCGGCTCTGTAACCAAATAGTTTTAGCTTTTCTGGCCAAAAGTATAATTGTAAACATAAACATCGTGAAAACTAAAGGCCACATTTCATAAGCAATCCCGTTTGACTTGGTGACCTCTAGGTTAAGTTTACAAATTGGATGACACCAGTTATGACAAGTTGATCAAAATGCTTGTCTTGATGTAGATTGAATCCTTTCCAATCGGCTAGATTGCAAAAGGCTTTCCAGAGTGACTGCTCTTGCATAATAAAAATGCTACAAAGGTAGTCTGTATTCAAGAACATGAACTGATGTGTGATTGGGCCTAGGATAAAAAAATTCGAAAGTATGTTGGTCATGACCAGTAAATAACCCGTATTGATTTTTAACCCATAGTGGTTTGTCCGATGTGTTGCCTTTTCCTTGATAATTTTGTTTGACCTTCATGAAACTGTCTAAGAAGGTTGCCTGCATTCTATAGATGATCCATATTGTGGTCACAGTTACCTGAACGTTGAAAAATTGTTTCCTCTCGGTATCTTCAGATCCATATCGCCAACAGATTTCAAACGTCATAAGATGATTGACTTTACTGAGTAGAAGATCCCTCATGTTTTGGGGTCGGTGGGTCAAAGGTTAATGTCCCAGTGACCTCCGTTAGCTGTTTCCTGATAACACTATACGTCACAACTTTTGTTCGACCTTCATGAAACTTGCTCAGAAGTTTGCCTGCGTCCTGTGGATGATCCTTATTGTTTTTGGGGTCAAAGGTTAAGGTCACAGTGACCTGAACTTTGAAAATCGTTTCTGCTCAATATCCTGAGATCAGCATCACCAACAGTCCTCAAACTTCACAGATTATTGGTCTTACTGAGTTCACGAGTTCTACTGTTTTTAAGGTAAGGGTGACCTGTTAGCTTTTCCTTAATAACGCTCTACAGGTCACAGTTTTCTTTGATTTCATGAAACTTGCTAAGAAGGTTGTATGCAACATATAGATTATCCCTACTGTTATTGGGGTCAAAGGTCAATGTCACAGTGACCCGAACTTGGCAATCATTTCTGCTCAATATCCTGAGATCAACATCACCAACAGTCTTCAAACTTCATAGGATGATTGGTATTACTGAGAAGGCGATCCCTACTGTTTTGGGGGTCAGTGGGTCAAGGTCACAGTGAGCTCTGTTAGCTTTTCCTGGATAACAGTCCAAACGATTTGCACAACACTAAGAACGGTCCAGTAGAGCGATACCGGCCATTATGGGCCTCTTGTTAAGTTTAGTTGATCAAAGTAAGGTCTGTGACTTCTTTGAAACTGTTATTCAATAACTGAAGAACGGCGGGGCCTAGTATCCTTAAACTCGGTATGTTTTTTATCATGACCAGTAAATGGCTTTTTATTGAGAGAAAAAAGCCAATAAACGGTTTCTGATTAAGGACTAGAGAACGGTTGAGCATTGAATCTTCACACTCTGTAGGCATGTTGGTCATGGCCAGGTGATGGCTTAGAGATCAAGATCACAAGGCCGTTGTGAGCGGTGCGGCCATGGCCGTGTCACTTTTTCAGCCAATTTAGTCGGAAATTGTCATTTTCCTAAAAAAATAAAATTTTCATAAAAATCTTAAATTTAGGTAAATTATTGCACTCGCGTTGGCATTCAGCCGAATCTCCAGCCGCCCTGGGCAATCTTCGTTTGTTTGTAATTGTGCTTATTGGGTCCACCATCCTCGTTCGAGGTATAGTCGGTACGACCCGCTGGGCAATCTTCATTGACACCTCTACACTATATAGTGGTCACGTGTACAAATGTACCAATAGTACAAAAGATGTACAGGCGTTTTTCCATCAAAATTTATGTGTTAGAGCTTTAAATTATGACGAACAAACGCCGTCTAAATCTCTGCAGAACTAGATCACGTTCAATAAACTGTATATGCAAGACCTTATTGTTGGACATTCAGGCGATGAATTCCTGTATCATATCTCCTAGAATGTTCCGTTTTATATCGTTACAACTGATGAAATCATAAACATAAATTCAATTTACAACCTTTGTGCTTTTGATTCTTAATCATAAACGATATCATTTCCAGAAATAAATAATTAATGGACACCAACGTTCATGGCGTATTTTATAACCTTGAAACGGTCTAGACCCTTCGTTATTACAAATGTATACTGTTAATCGTGTTTTCGTGATCAAATTTCACAATTTAGTAAAGGGGTTAGGGGGGGGAAAACCAAATATTCACCGTAAATGTCTCCTAATTAATAAAAATACACGGTGTTTTTTGACGTCTTTACCTGTACAAAGACATTTATTTTATGATCACCTTCCAGCACTCTATATACATCGCCACTGCGGTGACATGTCGGAGGAAACAGTCTTAAGGTGCTCGTAACGGGTCGTACCGCTTTAAGCCTCGAACGAGGATGGTGGACCCAAAAAGCAAGTCCTTCCTTACAACGACTTACAGGCTTAATGTCTTACCACACAGTGTTCCTGAACTGTTAATACAGGAAAGGGGAAATGAGCCTGTACTGTTTGGTCTGGAGTCTTTAAACCTTTATAGACACAACGGAGGGAAGTTATATCAGTTTTGTATGGAAAACAAGCATTCATAAACTTTACAGGTTTGGAAATGTGCGGTAGTGTCTAAGTTGAGTATTCTAATGAACTGTCAACTCTTCTTAATTACTGGCATAGGAATACTTTCTTAATTAACTTTGCATTATAAAAATGACAACCTTCATGCTACAGTCCTTCCAACGGACCAGAACACCGTAAAAAGACAAGGACAAATATCACCGAACGACATGGACGGTCTGTAATATGTAGACATTCGTCTTTTTAGTATTAATTACTTATCTTCCATAGGTAGTTGCACTTACAGTTCAATCTGTATCCAGAGTTGTCGTGAGAGCATACCGTGGGAGGATAGCAGGAACGGTAACTCTGGTACAGATTGCCGAAAGGAGAAGTGAACTCTCTTTAATTTATGCCAAAGTACCACCAAAGTGATTAATTTGATTTTAGTTCATAACTTAGCTGGACTAGGTGCACCGAAATCGGAACATCTGTCGCACATTGAAGGCAAACTCCCACATATCTTAAGTACATACGGGTCATAAGAGGTAGACTGTGTCTAATATTTCTCCCCAAACATTATTACTTCATCAATTTGTCTGTTATTACTTAGAGAAGTTATTGAAATTTAATCAAAGCATACTTTCTTCCTACGCGATATCATGGATTTATATCATTTGTAGATACGCCTCTTCAAAACTTTCAGTTTAGACCGGTAGACAATTTAGTTTAATTTAATATCTTTTTGTCGAAAAGGGAATAAGGAAATCTGTACTGCAACTGAAAACAGTACAGAAGCACTTGAGCACTGGCGAAATAGGAACCTTCTCTACTTTTTCTTTATTTTTTAACAATGTCGGGAAAGAATATATAAAAATATATTATTGTAATACTGTATTGCAATATCTTGCGTATTACAGTTGCATTACTTGAACCTCCTAAGTTTATTTTCTATCGAATTTGTCGTGCATAAAGGCAGCATTGTGGGTTGTGTGATCAACTCGGTAAGTGCAAAACCGACTTGTTACACTTATAGCTCAAGAAATGAAGTAAGAAAGGGGTTTAAAGTAGACATTATAAATGATTAAAATTTTATGGTCAGTCTTTTGCCAAAAGTCTGTCGCAAACTGGGAAAAGGCATACCTACAATGGTATTGTAATGGAACTTGATTTAGTGTCGTTTGTCAAAGGCCGCTGGGGCATTTGATCATGCATCATCTTCAAGACGTTAGTTGATTTTCACCAATTACTTTCTTTGGCTAAGATGCGGTCAGGTAAATTCCTCCCATTGTGGCATCCAAATGAAATCGAGTCTCGTGCATTAAGGCACAATCAGAGCGACCTGATCCTATGTACACCTAACGGAACGGACTACGAACTTATCATCAGTTGTAATTGTTCGCATTTTATTTTAAGTAGGTTAAATGTAGATCCTATGTCTGAGAAGAGTGGGCACAGTCAACAGACGAAACCTGGTTATTTGGAGAGGTTTTTTTAAAGGTCAAAGGTCATAACCTTTTATCGGGGTAATGCTCACACTCTGTTACAATTTTATGTGTTCTTATGCGTCAACTTGACACCACCTTTTGTCATGTTGCTTGCTGTCTAAGTTTCATAGTGAATGTTGAATTGTAAGAAAATACAGGTACATTTGTACACTCAACAGGTTTAGAAACGCAAAAGTGGCAAATTGAAACTATTTATTTTAATAGTGTTACCGTGTTTCAAATTTATTCAAATTTCATACACAACAAAAACAATATAAAATTGAATTCTTGTAAAAGTTTAAGTAATTCGTCGCAAAAAATGACTTAAATAGAAATAAAAACAATAGCGTCATTCAAATAAAAATGTTAAACAGGGGAAATATTTGCGCTTCTAAATCGGTTAAGTGTAATTGGATAATAGGTATGACGGTAACATTCTAATGCTTAACGCTTGTTTGTGATTGCGACATTCCTCGGTAACCCAGACCTGTTATTGCAATTGTTACATATTGCATGTTATTGTGTAGAGACGAACAGACGTTAGCATTCCTTAGCAGGAGTGGAGTCCCCTATTTCCAAGTAATACATGTACGTACAATAATTATTTGAGTCTTACTGTGTGATATTATTCAATAGTTACGAAGTTGTACCGAAAAATGTGTTTCCTATAAGTAAGGTCTGCAAATAGGGAAAAACCATCCGGTTTATCAATGTCAATGATAACAAACATGATTTTAGTATATTTTCTGTATTCTTGGACCATCTTGTCCATACAACCCGTTGGTAGGTAATCTCATTTGTATAAAATCTACTCTGACATATTCCAACATTTCTAAGAACAATTTAATTAAATAACAATGTTAATTGATTCCTAGTAATTTGTTTAAACTAGTTTATAATGCAACACATATTATATACAATTAGGAATTGTAGTCAAACCAGTGATTTAATAGCTAACTTGGAGATGGCTTGTATTAGCAACTGCAAGGGGAAGTAACCCCTCTAGGTAGCCGTGCAAAGAGTTTCATTTGAGGAGTTAAAAGTTTTCCTCCTATTCATTTCACTAAGCAAAACTGATCGATAAATTTAAATCGATTACACGGTAAGCTCTTTTTAAGGGAGACAAATTCGTTTATAAGTCACCAAAATGACAAAGATTTCTGGCTATGACAAGCGGCTTGTTCTCCGAGGTTGACATTTATAACCTCAGGTTTGACTGGAACAATCCTATCTAACAGTTAAAAACCGAGTTTCGGCCGACAAGCAACAGACAATATCTAAAAGCCCTATCACAAAATATAGACCAAACAATTTCTAAGTCTCTCTCTTGTGCAGGCAGTGTTAATGGTCAATTACTACCCATAAATGACCGCGAGAGTGGCCATTTTGAATTATACATGCCACAGGAGTTTTATTGCATGTACATTCTGTAATAAGTTATCAAGCTATTGTTTCACAAAAAAAGAAAGATGTAAGTATTTTCTATTTTCCAGAGTCCTACGAGAGGGTTGGTACTAAGTTTGGTCCGTCTTATAATGTTTTGCTCCTAACTGAAACATATTTATGGAAAATTGCTGTACTGTAATTTTCGATTAACTCAGACTTTAAAAAAAAGCAAAATTCTAAAAAGAAAATATAGACGATTCGCTTTATAAGTTTATGTTAGTAGCAATTTCGCGTTTTGTCGACGCTAATTTTCAATGGCATCACAGGAAGGGAATCCGTGTGAACTAGTTAAATTACTTTATAGCGTGTATTGATATAAACTCATAAAGACTTTAACGCCAAGAACTATTAAACAAAAGCATTAAATTGAAAAATACGGCATAATTAAGACATGGGCTTCTATTTTAATTCAATTTGCAGACATTTGCTACTTTCATCTAATTTACTTCAACCAAAGAAATAACAACTTGTATTACAACAGAAAGAGAACTGAAAAATACGAAGGTACGAAAATAGGTATACATGTACATGTACGTATAAAATGTAAATTGTATTCTGTGAAATATATTTATGTCTTGTTACAAGACCATCTGTGTCTAACAATTCTGTATAGAAATACAACTAAAGTCTCTAGGTTTCTAATTACACTACGGTTATGATAACTATCTTCGTATCATTCCAACAGACTTGAGTCATCTTCTCGAGCCGCTGTAAAACTAACATGGACATTATAGACGTCTTTTGGAATTGATCAAAGTATACTGACCAATCATGATCATTGATTTATGTTGTACTTCATAATAGCTCCAAGATAAGAATAGTAAAAAAAGCATTTAAAGGTTTATTGCCGCATTGTACAGAAACATAGAAAATAAATCAGAATTTAGAATACCTTCTTAATGAATATTTACTTGTCTTTTAAGATGACAACATAACTGTTAAGATTTCACGTTGTCTTATTTTCTTGCAGTGACAACATGTACAGAACTGAACAACACTTTACAGAGTATTGTCCCCTGATCATGAAGCCTGATGGGAAAAATCGATTTAACAAATCTATCAAACAATAATGACGTCACCCCGGTCTGCACCAATAGAATAGCGTATTTAGATTGTTACAACAGAGTAGGTTTTGACTCTTCTCCCTCTTTCAGATTCAAAATCAGATCTTGCATAGAAAAGCAAAATGAGCTGCGTGATTTTATTGATTTTTCCTAACTTTAATCTATTTTGGACGCTTTTCATACGATTACATTTGTCAAAATAAAGATTATTTATAATGTGTAGTAAAAATTGCAGTAGACATATATTTTGCCGTTCCATGGACCTTCAAGGATATTCTGGTCATTCAATGGACAATGCAGAAAGTTAAAGAACTATAACAATTATTTCAGTCAGTACATACAACCTTATATTTAAGACGGTAGTAAGGTATGTGGCCGAATACACAAGCAAATACGAAAATACATAAATTAATACTGTGCAAACCTAGAATCATAAGAAACATTTTCATTTTTTCTTTTTTTTTTGTTTGTTTAATTTTGCTTTTCATTTTTAGTAAATAAGTCATAACCCAGTTTCGAAATATTCGCTTGATCCAAAACTGGCGTAAACATGGAACAGGAACAACAAATAAAGTTCGTGGGTGAAGAAAATAACGATTAACGGGGAAATAACTGTCCTATAAGTACTTTTATTGCTGTCATTCAACGACAATACAACTTGACAGCCAGATTAGAAACTATTTTATGTCCATTGGCTGAATATTGTATTCAGCTTGCTGTTGACAATTTGACGTTTGTTTCGAGCTGGCGTCTTCTTTGCCGTTTGTAGTTTGAAGAGATTGATATACAAACTAATTCACTGTCCGTCAACTTGTATTCGCGGGTGAGCTTGCAGATTTCTGGGAAGTTGAACTGCTTGATGGCTTAGACCCGTCTGCAAAAAGACAAAATACAAAGATGTGACTGCGTGATATGTTGCTAAAGTACAGCTGTACATAGTTCTACCAATTTTCACTCGTACTTTAACTTGATTTGACTGTAACCTTCGTTAATGAGATGTTCGCTTTTGTGGTAAAGCAAAAATAAACTTAACATTATAGAAAAAAGCGAGAACATATATTTCTAACCAAAATTCTTTCAGGACCAAACTACGTTGTTAAATTATCTTTGAAGGTAAGAATGGGGGATAAGTGATAGCTAACTAATCCGATGCTTAAGTGTGTGATCTCCCATTTTTACTAATACTTCCTTATTTTATCTGGAAAGGGAGAAAGTTTCTCCAATTAAAAAGAGTGTTGTGGACTGTAATAAGATCAAACCCAATAATCCGAAGGCAATAACTTTATAATGTCTTAGAAGACGTTGAAATTGTGACCAGTTTTGCGTGTATTGCAAGAATACAACATGCTATAAGCTTCATTGCTGTGAACGTACTTTATGCCACAGAGTTGCTTGTACAACAAAGCGGAAAACTAACCGGCCAACCAACCCACTGACTCTATAATAATCTTCCCCTCCCTCCCGTCCATGATACCCCAGTTCCACACGTACTTGTCCCTTCTCTTCCATGCTTCTCCGTTCCATCATTTACTCACCCCTTTTCCTCCCATACTCACTCCTGAGACCTTTTCATACTGTTCCGTTCCATCACATGCTCACATATTTTCCTCCCGTATTCACTCCAAAGCCCCTCCCGTACCTCTCCTATTCATCACCTACTCCTACCTTCACATCTTACTCCCCCTCTTTAACTTTTCCGATTCTCCTCTACATGTATTCCCCTTAAAGCTGCTCGCTCTCAGATTTTGGTAAAACAATAAAGTTTTCAAACTGCATGAAAATAACATATTTTAGAACATATAGTCATATAAAAAGGTTCCAGTCCTGTAAAGTATATCTGTAGAGTTGAAATAATACACTACTAAAAAAATAAAGTGTTGCAAACGCTTTTGAAATTCCAATATAAAAACATATAGTGTAGCAGTGCCGTAAAACCAGCATTTTCGATCGATTTTTGCAAATGTCTACCTAGATTTGTATGCCCCCGAAGGGTGGCATATTAAAATCGCACCGTCCGTCCGTCCGTCTGTGCGTCCCCACTTACAAATTCGTGTCCGGACTGTAACTCTGTCATGCATTGAAGGATTTTAAAATAACTTGGCACACATGTCTAGCACATCAAGACGACGTGTCGTGTGCAAGACCCACATCCCTACCTCAAAGGTCAAGGTCACACTTGGAGTATGAAGGTTATAGAATCCTCTATATATGCACACATTCGTTCCGACGTAACTCGTCATGCATTGAAGGATTTTAAAATAACTTGGCACACATGTCTAGCACATCAAGACGACGTGTCGGGTGCAAGACCCACATCCCTACCTCAAAGGTCAAGGTCACACTTGGAGTATGAAGGTTATAGAATCCTCTATATATGCACACATTCGTGTCCGGACTGTAACATTGTCATGCATTGAAGGATTTTAAAATAATTTGGCACAAATGTCTAGCACATCAAGACGACGTGTCGCGTGCAAGACCCACATCCCTACCACAAAGGTCAAGGTCACACTTAGAGTTTATAGGTAATGGAATCCTGTATATATGCATACATTTGTGTCCGGACTATAACTTTATCATGCTTCGAAGGATTTTAAAATAACTTGGCACAAATGTCTAGCACATCAAGCCGATGTGTCGCGTGCAAGACTCAAGTCCCTACCTCAAAGGTCAAGGTCACACTTAGTGTTTAAAGTAATGGAATACTGTATGCATGGTTACTCTGTCATGCATGGAAGGATTTTAAAATTACATAGCACATTTATTGAGCACATGGAGAGGACACAGACTGTGAGGCACCTCTTTCGGGGGGCATTCGTCACTTGTGAGGGACAGCTCTTGTTACTTCTATTGTTAATTCTAGCCTTTAGTTTTATATTCATGTATTAGTATGTCATTTTTTGAAGAAAAAAAATCAACGGCAACTGAAAGCGAGCAGCTTTGACACCATGAACAACTGCATTTCACAACTTATGTATGCAATTCAGCTCCACACTTATTACATCAAAATGCCAGTTATATATTTACATATCTCATCATATTATCTAAGCTAGCAGTAAAGTACTGTTATAATCACAAGAGACGGTTTTGTGATTGCCCTTTATTATCAGAAATTGTATCTATTGTCTGGGAAATGTCAAAAGGAATCCTGAAATGTTTCATCAAGGAAGGCTGGAACATTATCATTTAGGGGGAAGCAATCGTTTCTAATCCTTGGCAAGAGACCGGTAAACAATTTAGACTATAGTAACATTATGAATTTCACCAGAAAAAAATGATTTTAGTAATGGAACTTAGACACGTCTATATTTAGAAACGCAGCGGCACACTCAGTACCGATAATAAAACTGAAGAGTAGTTAAGAAAGGCAAGGAATCACTCCCTCCGGCATCAAGAAAGGCATTATGCATTTGGCGTAGTGCAGGATACAATACTGTTTCACTTTACGGAACACTGTTCAATTTATTATCAGTCTAGTAGATCTATATTGATATTTAGGATGAACGGCGCAAGAATGGTGTTTGTTTCGGATATTACGTACCATTGTTTTTATTGCCCCATATTTCGAGCAGATATTTAAGGACCTCTATATGCTTGCTATATTCCAGACAGTCCTCCTGGGCGCCTAGTGATGATGGACAGAGTAGGACGGGACCTAAACATACAGCTAGCTGTTCGAGCCCCATTTTGTTCTTGTCGCTGTGTGCCGCCACTTCATGTAAATGGTTCAGCACCATGGACATCGTCTCCTGAAATGAAAGGTACACAACACTATACATTGTATATGTTCTTGCAATGTTTATGACTTTCTATAACTGGTTAGCTATCTTTAAACGAATATATAATTCTTTTAACAAATATGTATTATTTCAAACACAACGAGCAAATTCAGTGATTTTATACCCTCCTGCCAAATGAAGCAAATAGCTGAAAAGCAGCAACTGGAAAGTGTATTGCTCAGTCTGTTTTAGAAAAAAAGGCATTTTTAAAAATTTAAAGCACACCTTTTAACATTGACTGATACACTAGGCAAGCATCAACAAGCGCTTTCCCTGAACTTTCTGGATATATTTTACTGTACTTTTAAATTGTGTCGTTTACCACCCTATCTAGTTTTACATCTTAAAGTCTCATCTCAACACATCGAATACTTACTACAGAACTCTACTTGATGAGAAAAGAAACATTTCTTGTCTTTTATACTGTCAGAGAAAACCCCTTATGTTAAATCCGTACCGTTACGTGAATGCTTGATTGAGTAATTGTACCGATCGAACTACGACCCCTTTTTAAACAAGTTTCCATCTTCTATTTGGAATTAATTTGTTTCCTTCAAGCTGGCATGAAATCTGTTTCATTTAGAATTAGCTTCCATATTTTCAAAAGATTTTGATTTTCAACGTGATTAATTAGAACTCTGATTTTCAACGTGATGATTAATTGAAACTCAGATGCTCAATTTTTTACCAAATTACTGAATTTGAAAAGGTTGAGCTGAATAAAAGATAGCTTTCAATGACAGTCATTGTCGTTAATGCACGATTTGACATCCAATCACAAAAAATGTAGTTTTAACTAAAACCACGAAAGGGTTTTCGAAAGAAAATATTAGCTACAGTAAACTCCGGATAAAACGCCGCAGGCTATAGCGAGCACACGTCAGCCCGGTTAGCTCAATCGGTAGAGCACGAGACTTGTAATCTTGGGGTAGCGGGTTCGTTTCCGGGGCGACCAACTAAAAATACTAACAGTCTTTCGGTGAGACTAAAACCGAGGTCTCATGTATGGGTGCTATACACCTGGCATGTATAAGAACCAGGGGTGTCTCTGGAATTGGGACGCTTTCTGTATCTTGCACTATCCTCTGAAACCTAAAATAACTAACCTCTTCTGGGGGCGTTGGTCATATGGGAAACCGGTACCAACGATGAAGCCCTAATATACGATACGAGCACAAGGAACCAGTTTTCTAGCCCCGATTTCATTCCTTTTATATTAAATAAGAAAATATTATGTGGATATTACATACGGAACAATATACGGAGTTTACTGTATAATGAAACATTTTCGGTTTGGAATGCGGTGTTGGGAAAACCGGTTCTATTTAATCAAGAACTTCTTTATTCCGTCCAGACCGTCCAACATACCATTTTAAAAGTAACGTAGGAAAATAAGAAAACTTAGCCGCACTCCGGCTGAGGATGGAGACGTGTTAAAAATTACATAACCATGAAATATGAGAACTGTGTATCCAAATTTTGAAGATTAGTTTCGTATGTAGTGCTAATAAGGGCATTGGTGAAACTTATACGGATTTTGTCGCCCGAAATATGAAAGAACCAAAAGAAGTCCTATACAGCTCCATATTTTTTCAGAAAAAAGTCACATTTTTAGAGCCTCTACTACATACCTGATTGGATTTTGGAAGGCACTCTAGTATGCTCAGCATGAGTTTAGCACTCCCGTCCGGATCACTTGGCAGTCGTACACTTAGGGCATCTAGCATCATCTGGTAGAGAGCGTTCGTCACAAGCGGCTCAGGTAACTCCCGGAAATAGTCTTTTAGAACACCTGAAATATACATCAATTCCAGAATAATTATTCAGAACACTTATTATATTCAATAATTCGGGAAATAGAACATCAAAACACCTGATGCACATGTTCCTGAAAAATGACCGAAACACTTGACACATGCGTAGATTCTGGAAATAATCCTCCAGAACTCGTGTTACATACTTAAGTTCCGGAAAGAGTCCTTTAAATTGTGTCAATTACACACCAGTTCTGTGAATTAACATTTAGAACACATAAAGTATAAAACTATTCTGGAAATAGGTTTTCAGAACACCTAAAATATACCAAAAGCTGAAAAGACCATCAAATCACTTGAACTATGCACTGAATCCGCAATAAAGAAACTTAAGAATACATGAAGTACATGTATTCCACACTACGAACGTGTAAAATATTCACACATTTTGTCACTACAAGTCGACATTCAATATATACCAATTTTGAAAATGGTGCTTTTTAAACACCTGAACTATCCAACTCTGTAAGTGCACCTGAAATATACACTAAAGCCGACAACAGTAATTTAGAACACTTGACATATCTACCAAATCCGACAAGTCAACAGTTTTTTAGAACACTTGAAATATCCACCAAATCCGACAACGTTCCTTTAGAAGACTTGAAATATCCACCAAATCCGACAACAGTCAAAGAACACTTGAAATGTCCACCAGATCCGACAACAGTCCTTTAGAACACTTGAATTATCCACCAAAACCGACAACAGTCAAAGAGTGACACTTGAAATACCAGAAAAACGCACCAATTCTGGAAATAACCTTCCTGAATACCTAAAAATTCAACCGATTCCAGAATATACATCAGACCACCTGATTTAACCACCATTTGCAGAAACAGGCCTTATTAAGAACACCCAAAAGTTACACCAATTCCGAAGATAGTCGCCAATTACACATGGAATTTACACCAGTTGTTTACTGTTTTTGTATGGAAACCAAATAATTTGATTGAAATGTTATTATACATACTGTAAATGTGCCCCACAAAAGTTGCCTTCAGAATTGATTTCTATACCACATTCGTTTCATTAAGAGACATGTTTCTGTTAAATTATTTTGGCAGCTTTGTCTGCAAAGGAGAGCCTGCAGCTACTAGTGATATATCTAACATTCAATCACGCCATCTCATGTCAATACAGTTTCAAGGACTTCTCTGCATCTAGCTATTTTTATAACCAGTATTCAACGTTTTAAAAGCATCTCGGTTTTAAGGCATTTTTTGCCTGTTACGTTCTTCCACTTACATTTTAACATAAAACGTGACACAATAAGTTCTGCATTAGTAGTTCGCGCTATAATGGTGCCGTTCAAGTTGAAAGATCCGCAAGTGCATTTTAGGTTAAACAATTATGTGACTTTGACGTCTTCAACAACTCTCATTTATCCGTGACGTCAGGTTATTCTCTTCGTTACTCTTACGAATGCGTCCATGACTTCATTAGTAGTTGTCTTTGTTACCCTTACGGGTGATTCCATGACATCATCAGTTGTTCTATCCCTTGCAACTAGATGGCCGAGGGAACCCGATTGACACTTTATCATTTTTTGAAGCAGTCTCTGAATGTTTCTCCAACAAAAGTATACACAATGACTGCATGGCTTCTATAAACATTTTGGTGCAACAATGCAAATGATACATAGCAACAAAAGAAGGAAGTAAATTTCTCTAAAACTTTGAAAAACAAAACATATCTCAGACTTGTACACACAACATGCATAAACACGATGCTATCTTTTCTTTTCGTGAAACAAACGTCTCCTTAAATTACGATTTCTTCAGAGATGAAGTTGAACTGTTAAAGTTTACACTTTGGTAAGCTAGGTTAGTGTATTGATCTAACCACAAAAGCTTGCAGCCGCACTGTGTTTCGGGGAATACGATAGCAAATGCCAAATTACTGTGATTAAATATTGATGGAAAACTTCATTAATTGAACAATGCTGACAGTCACGAACGACGTCATCTAAAACTACTTAAAGCTGATATTTCTGCTGGTCCATATATTTAGGTCACTGGGCCGGTTATAAGGACTGGAGTATAGGCAAAAGGTCATTGATAAAGCAGTCGCCAATCGGCTTTATTTCACAATTTTCAGACAGGTTTTAGCCTAAGCGAAAGAAACAACTCCATTTGACAAAATGGCACTGCCGAATCAAGCGTTCAAAATGGCTGTTCAATTTGGTTCAAACCTATTTTCCTTTCCTATAGGTTGTAGATTAAACTTCTTAAAACTTCTTATAACTACGCCCGCCGACTGCTATCTTGATTTCTGATCAGTACACCAAAAGAAGGAATTTCCGCTTTACGAGTTTCAAATATATGTTATTTCCAATCTTATTGTGCTTTATTGATAGTTATAATCCAAGACGTATGATGTCGAGAAATTTGTGCAATGTAAGCCTGAAGGCAATATCATTTAGTAGTAGATCTATTCGTTGACATAAAACCTTATTGATTAGCAGTAAATTGTTGATTTACCGCAGGACTAAGGGCATATACAAACTTTGTGCTGGTAGCCTGGTATGACAGAAAATTGTCGCCTACAATTTTGCGGTCAGTATACAAAGACTTTCCCAGTCTCCCGAAATGGAGAGTACTGATGGCATTTAGACACACTCTGTATCCATAGGACCGAACTACTTTTTTGACTGACTATTCCGCGTTCTGAGCGTGATGTACACTCCCTGAAAACCGGACTCTCAGAAAACCGGAATTCTTAGAAAACCAAACTATTTTCGACTAGTCCAATAATTTCTTTTTCTTAATTCATTGTATAAAACTCTCAGTTTACTGGACTCTCAGATTTCTGGATTTCGGACGGCTTTTTGCTGTTTCTGAAAGATTTTGAATGATATTTCATTCCTGAAAACCTGAAGCTTCATGTCATTGTTTAACTGTGTATTCAGACAGTCGGCCATATATAAGGAAATCATCAACTCAACACGGGTGTCATTTTTTATAATGCCCCCGAAGGGTGGCATATTAAAATCGCACCGTCCGTCCGTCCGTCTGTGCGTCCCCACTTACACATTGTGGAGCCGCCATGGCACAGTGGTAGCGCGTTCGCCTCAGGATCGAAGGGCCCCGCGTTCGATCCCTACCATCGCCATGTCGGCAGTGTCCTTAGGCAAGACACAATTAATTCCACATTGCCTCTCTCTCTTCGAGGTTGATTCCACCTGGAATGAGTCTCGAGAGCGATTAATATAAGTTGTAAGAACTTGTTTCGCAATCGAGAATAAATAAATGAGTATAAACTAATCACACTTAGAGACGGTTTATAGGTAATGGAATCCTGTATATATGCATACATTTGTGTCTGGATTGATTTAGAATAACTTGGCACAAATGTTCAGCACATCGAGACAATGTGTTGATAACCACGTCCCTACCTCAAACGTCAAGGTCACACTTAGAGTTTAAAAGTAATGGAATACTGTATGCATGGTAACTCTGTAATGCATGGAAGGATTTCAAAATTACATAGCACATTTATTCAGCACATGGAGAGGACACAGACTGTAAGACATCTCTTTCGGGGGCATTCGTCACTTGTGAGGGACAGCTCTTGTTGTTTATACCAATTATCAGTCGTGCATGTGATCTTTATGGCATGAAACTGTTGCGTATAGAAGTGATAGTAAACAGTAACCTTTGATATTTTGTTGTAGACTAAAAATACAACAATAGATCATATTTAGTTACTAGTCGTTCAAGAAGTCCGATTCTGAGCAAATTTTAATCTGTTGGCAAGTTTCCTGAAAACCGGAACTCTTAGAAAACCGGACTTATGACATTGTCCGGACAGGGTCCGTTTTTCAGGGAGTTTACTGAAAATGTAATATGAATTACATCAAGAAACTGCCCTTCTTAGACTTACTAGAGATGTGTTTGGTGATTTTGTTAAACAACCGTACATGGTAGTGCCGACAGTTTTGAGGACAAAATGATAATTTTGCCATTTGCATAGTGTTTTATCGTAATTTTCTGCAAACGTGGACAATATTTGTACAAGATGTCCTATGAATGTCTTAATACTCATTTGCTGCCTGTTACAGTTTACAGGTGCTTTGTTATATTTCGCACGGCAATTTGGGCACTTTTCAGATCTTCTTAAAAACCCATCAAAATGGTACGCTAAAGGTGATGACAGTTCAACAATATCGATCTAGCCTGTCAAGGACTGTTCAGGAATGCTATCTCTCAAGTAGATATATACAGCTGACAGTTATACTTGAGTCAGTGGGATTCGTAATTGACATGAAAGAGAAAAAAACGAAATTGCGTGACAATGCTATGTAGTCTGTATTTTTCTGTCGTCACATCCATCTGAATAGTGCATGACAGTCAGTCACTGGACACAAAAAGTGAGGTCATTTAAACCAGTCATTATTCTTTCAGTAACTTTAGTATTCTATACGAACCATGGAGCTGTAATGAGTCAGTTTGAACTGCTAATTCTGCTATCAATAATTTACAGATGAAATGAGTTCTATACGTTTCATGAAATCGTACAAAACATGTAGTGTAATGCAGATGCTCGAATGGAACATCACCTTGCGGCATACTTAAAACTTCTTGTCTTTTCTAGAATGTATAAAGATAATTGCGTTAACCCATTTGTGCCGTTTCCATTAAACTATACCTTTCCAAAGGCAGCCGCACTATCCAAGAAATCATACGACATATACAACTTGTAAACGTCTTGCCAGCCACTCGATATATGTACTAAGCCTAACTGGAAGTGAAGTAAAGTGCCATTCGTCTAAAAAGCTGGTGAAGACTTGCCAAAATTGAAGAATTCGTAAGATCCCATTGTAGGAAATATAGGTATAAATTGCGATAAAGACAACCGCTGATCAAATAAATATAATATTTACTATCGGAAAATTTAGGGGAGACAAAATGGTAGAAATCTGTCCAAACTTTATTAGAGGGACTAAACTGGAATTTAGCAGGGTAAATTACCCTACTTCTGTGAAACTAATTGAAGCAATTCCGTTTGTTCTTAACAGACACTGAATTAACATGCAGCATGGACTAGATATGTTGATAGTCGTGGTGTATACCTGCTCTTCAAAGCCTTGGATTATTCTTAATTTATAAAGACAATAATTCATTTCAACCTCATAAATAAATAAACATTAAAATGTCACACACAAATCGCCTACAGCAATAGCGGTTGATTTGCTAAGAAGTAGTTGCTCCTATACAATGTACAACAATTACGAATCAAGTTGTGGAACGGGTGCATGAACCTTCTCACATCTTGAAAGTTACTAAACTGAGTATCACAAATTATTATAGCCCAAAAGCTACTTTATAAATGAGGAAGTTTGTAGTAAAGAATACCTATGCAAACTAAATTTAAGTGAGAAGTTGGAAGTAAAGCTGTACATTTTCGTCTGAGATAAAGTCATGGTTCTTGTAGACTGCACTTTCCAAAAGTACTTGACCATTGTATGAGTCGTATTAAATTCCAACTAGTAGTTAAATAATTATGTTGCGACAAGTAAAAGTAACAAAGGGCAATAACCCGTATGAGTAAAGATACAGTTACTGGTCTATTGCTACTGCAACTTCCTCTCATTGGGCTTGACCCTTTGTGACAATCAAGTTGTTGAATTCCAAACAGTAGTATTATAATCCGGACAAGGGAAAGGAACAAAGGGCAATAACCTAATTAGCAAGATGGATTATGTTCTTTGCACTGCACTTCCTCTCATTGTGCTTGATCATTGTAAAAAATTGAAATCAATTCTAACCAGTACTTTTCAAGTTATGTCCCGGACAAGGAAAGTAACAAAGGGCAATACTCGTAAAT
Organism: Saxidomus purpurata; assembly: GCA_022818135.1. Classification (NCBI taxonomy): domain Eukaryota; kingdom Metazoa; phylum Mollusca; class Bivalvia; order Venerida; family Veneridae; genus Saxidomus; species Saxidomus purpurata. Next base: position 10,665,909 of record JAFMSR010000005.1, read on the forward strand.
ACTCAAGTAGAGTTATGGTTTGTACACTGCACTTCCTCTGATTCTTGATATTGTATGAAATGCATTGATTCCACTAGTCTTTTCAAGTTATTCTCCGGACATTGATAAAGTAACAAAAGGCAATAACTCATAAATAAATCAAGATGGGTAGTTGCATTGCACTTCTCACAATGTGTTTGACCATCTAAGCAATATTGATTCCACTAGTAGTTTTCAATTTCCCGGACAAGGAAAATGCAACAGACCCCCGACCACCACCGACCACCAACTACCGACAGACCAAGCTGGGGAACTTCCGATAAACCCCTAAACTTCGTTTTGGGGGTATAAATATTTGGTGTGCAGAAATCTTTTCTTGTAAAGCAATTAATGACATCATTGTTAACAGATGTCTGTCCCAACTCTAACTGATGTTTAACTACAGTTGCGTGCCATAAAGTGATTCAGTCTTGCATAATTGCATCTCCTTACTATACCATATTTGAAGTGCACATGAACCAAAGTTGAGTTGCCAATATGACATGTCCTAGATATGTGACTGTGTTTTTGTGTGCACAAATGTTTAATAATATTACTTTAAATATGAACCCATGTCAATATCGTGAAGTTGCGGTAATTTAATACATGTTTTATTCAAAAACATGTATATTTCTAAGGTAATAAACTACGTTCCTCTGCTACAGTGTCTTTTCAGCTGCCTGACATGGATATATTAACCGTGATTTTTTATTTTCGTAAATTACCCATTTCGCTTATTAAATACTTAAGATGCGTAATATTTTCTACTTCGATTCTCTCCTTTATGAAAACGAGTTGGTCTGATAATATCAATAATTATAAAAACATGGAACTTCCGTGAGTGACACATCTGATATTTTAAAGCAAAGGCAGTAAAAAATTTACTAATGTCTAACGTCTCCTTTAGGAATTCAGGCTAATAAATTAATAACCTATACCACCACATTTACGTCCCTATTTCAGTAAAAAGTGTGATCAGTAATATCTTCCTTTAGTACAAAAAGATTGCACCTCTTGTCTATTAACGGGAGTAAAGACGTACTACTTAAGTTGCACAAAAGGAACCGCATTATTCTGTAATACAAATCTAAAAACGAAAGTGTTAGAATCTCACCTGTTATAACATGAATGTCTGACACATTGTCGGGAGTGAGGTCCACGCCAGCAGCATTCCTTTCGAACACTTCCCGAAGCTGAGCTTTTCTCCGCGATGAACCACACAATCTGTATATTCCAACAACTTCCATTCCACGACGTTCAACTTCTTCAAAACTTTTCACAACCAAGAGAGGCACGTGCACACTTGCGTGTTCACGCTTTATCACGGTATCTAAATCTACACCAAACACACCATCACTTTTAATAGAAGGTAATCGTTGTAGTATTTCTTTGGGTTCCTTACATAGAATAGTGAGGTAAAGAAGTCCTTTGGGTTCCATTTTAAGAGCAATTTTTTTCTTTCGACTAGGGTCCATAAATCCGGGTAAAAATATAGAACCATGAAAACACAACCTATGTTTATAATTAGGATCCCAATTATAAATTAAGAAAGACACATCCCTTGCATTTTCTAAGTCTATATCAAATGCCTCGTCCCAATCAAAATTAACGGCACCTGTCCGTATCATCGTTCGAGCTTTATTGATAGAATCTATTGACACAACACAATACAGATCGCGCAAGGTCATCCGAGTACACTTTAAGCCCTGACCACATAACACGTGCACACACAATACTCCATCAAAACCTTTTGCACGTGCAAATTCATGCCTTTTTCTCAGATCCACTTTGTAGCAATCGAAATCACCGTACGCTATCTGTAACGGGCGTTTTGCCAGTTGTAAATCTCTAAACCTACTAGCGGAAGTTCGAGTTATAGTTTTACCATTGGTATCTATAGATTTACTAGAGTCAGCGTTTGACGCCGATGTAATTGAGGTAGATGTGGTTTGGGGCACTTTTTGCCCCTTCGATGAAGAATGCATAAGTGGCTTTGAGTATCTCGGTTCCTGAGAGGAGGGTTCTATGGCCGCATATGGGTCCTCCATTTGATATGTTTTATACGACAGCAGACAATCAGCGCTGTGTTTCCGCAACAGTTTCCTGTGAGGCGGCGTCTGCGTCGCGGCAGCCACCTTCCGGTTTGGCACGGGGGACAGAGACTTGGTGGCGTAGCTGCTGCTTGGTGAGGAATAGATAGTACCGTATTCGTCAGAACAATAACCCTCTGCCCGAGAGTATCCTATAGCACCTGAAAATATATAAGGAATTATTTGTGAATTCGTTTTTTATTAACCCTTATATTGATAAATTTCTAATATGCGCTTCTCACTTATTCATATGGAAAACACAAGCTAGTTTCAACGGGGTGTTCTCTAAATATTTATCGATTGAATTGCGAACAGTAACACGGAATGTCAGTTAGTCAGTCAGTATTATTCTTTCTGTCTTCCGAATCCTACGTAATATAATTATGCTGTTCCCTCCCATGTCCCTCATACACATGGTATTCAAGCTATTGACCCATTCGCTCATTAATATTATTTTACTAAGTAGATTTATTGACATTGCCATATTTGACGTGAATGTACGTGCAGAATCAAGCATGATTCATTGTATACTCATGCAAGTCTCTGTTTTAACAAGTGTTTATTGATTTACGAATCGATATTGAAGGTGTTTAAAAGCCCATAACTTCATTCTCTCAATAAAACATACCTTTTTACTGTCTTCCTTTTTCTAGACTAATTTTTAATCAGACAGCAGACGGCACTGGCACTTTCTCACCAAGGCTGACAGAAATATTATTGACAAAATTAACACTTTGAACAGTAACTGCTCTGTTTGATGTCTTTTGTCGCGGCGACCCAGTACATGATCTAAAGTGTTCTGTACTTGACACCGCTTCTTTGCTGAGTGCCGCACGTTACAGATAAGAATCATAGCTTCCACTTCGAAAATTTGCTTTTAGGTACTTATGTTACTCTATTAGCCCCTTGTTTTTGAATCTGATAATGAACTTTTGAAACAATGTTCTCGTCAGATGTTTGTAGATTACTTGTAGTTCTTAAAATCTAAACTGAACATTTGTTTAATCTTTGCCATTAACTTAGTGTTACCCAGGTTGTGGGAATAATATGCATTTGTGACTGCCCTATTCAACTAAAAAACAGGGAAAGAACATGACTTAATGAGAGGGTGATGTAAGTCGACTGCAGATCATAAATTTTGTGAAAGCGTTTTTGACCAGCATATTTTTATTAAGAATTAATTCATCAGATCTTTTTAGATTTTTGGGGACAGCCGTATGAAGCTCGCTTTTGACCGGGAGTTGGTAACTTTTCAACTGCCAATGAAATGACAAGTAGAATGTATAACATTTTTTTGATTTGAGAAATTGACTCTCTAAGAAACATTTTAATTGGATAATACCGAAAGAAAAGGTCAATAAGATACTCTTGCGTTGTCAGTCTTTCTTGAAAGGTTTTATAATTTTAGTACGTAAATAGTTCATATCTTTCAACAAAGTATGCTGTTACCTCCATACTAATGATAATTATAAGTGAAGAGTAATTATACTTTCTCAACCAGTGGGTAACATATTTGATAAGAAAAACAAGTAGTTAGTTTGTTTTCCTGACGCACATGTCATGGTACGGACTTAGTCACAATTGCGACCGGTTAGCTCAGTCGGGAGAGCATTTGCTCTTACAGCCTTGTAATTTGAGGGCCCATTGTTCGCGTACCGGTCAGTGTTCGCGCCCTGTGATATTTGGCACCTTCTAACTGCAAATTACACCCGTGCAGAAACTATTTTACCGTCATAGTTTTATATTTCCGGTATGTGTTAAACTTGACATGTTGTTTCACTTTAAAATCTAGCTATCAATTTTTACAGTTTGGCGACAATAGCGATGGAGGGGCCCTTTCGTTTAAAGATAGTTCTTGTTAAGGATATTGGTCTTGTACCAATGTTTTAATAAATATCAATTCAGAAATCTAACATTCTGACGATAGTTGAAAGTTACCATAAACAAGATGAAGTTTCGAATAGAGACAATCTATTTTATGGGAAGTGCGGTTAACAATATATTTGTCTCGAATAGTAATTATTTATAAAGTTCTCCAAGCCGGGCTTGTCTGGACTTATAAAGGCGATATGAATGGTTGAGTTGATGTTATATAGACCTACATACACTAGACAGTGGATATTGTATGTAAGGAAATTTCTTCATCGATAGGAAATGAATAGAAGTGATAAATGAATAAACAGCGTTTGCGAGCGAAAATTACGTGTCTTAAAATATCACTGTCTCTATATATAAGTGTTGCAGTGGTATCATATGACCTACATCTGTGTGTGTGTGTGTGTGTGCGGGTGCGTGCGGCGTGGTGCGTGCGGCGTGGGGGGGGGGGGGGGGGGGGGGGGGGGGGGGGGGTGTGTGTGTGTGTGTGTGTATGTGTGTGTGTTAGTGCCGGGATAGGAGTTAAGTCCGTTTCAGTATCATTTCAGTTACATGTATATGCAAGGACGCAATTTATGTACAATACAGCTGCAAAACTGGTAATTAACTGTTTCAGCGGCTTTATAAAACAGACGTAAGAACTAATTGCAGATTTGTGTCGTTATATCAATGCAGGCTGGCCATGTTGCCATAGTGAATGCAAGTAGGTCATGTTGCAATTTCAATTTAGGATAAAAATGCCATATATTTTCGGCTACAAACACTGAAATCTATAAATGTTGCCTTAACGACATTAGTATGAATATCGCTCGGTCTTTTTCCGTAGAAAAAATAAACGGGGGAAATGCTGGGTGATGTTATGAATGTCAGAAACAAATCTACCGGAACAGGAAGACATCTGGCAAAATGGCATTACACTTAAGTCTGTGGTTTGCCGTTTTAGTAATATCTGATCAAACATTGTCTAAATCGGAAAGTTCAAGAACTTAAAGAGTGTTTCCTAAGAAAGGAAATCTTTGTTGCGGAGAACATTCTCTTGCATAAATGTCTAGACATGCAAATAAAACTTCTCTTTAGAAGTTGATTATAACCCTATTGTAAAGAAAATGCTATCAGACTGCAATTTTAGTGTTTCGTAAGGTTTTCTCTGAAATTCAATTCCCTATTTGTATAATTTCAGGCATAGCTTTAAGGAAGAAACTCATTTTTATTGTCAATTATATGTCTCATAAGGCTGGTTAAAAACAAACTTGAATAATAATTCGCCTAGATGCTACTTACTTCTAAAATTAGATTGTTCTTGTAAGACGCGGCCGGAGAAGACGGATATCCGAATTTCCCGCTTCTTTACCGTGAAGTACAATATACTGTTATGCTCTGAAAATCTATTTATATCGGAATAGTTTTGATGTTGATTAAATTACAGAAGAAACGTGCCATTTCATCATCTCGGCGATTGTTTACTACAAGTTTAGCGAAAATCGTCGAACAGATATGATTGCATTTTACTTTTTGGATCGATTATTTTTCAATCGAGCCAATGTTAACAGAGCATAGCTTCCTTACGGCCGAACGCTTTACATACAAACAAGTAGTTCCATATATTCAGTTGTTACGAATTATACTGTCTTCTGTTTTAAAAATTATATAGTAATAGATCTAAATAATATCAAAACATCTCAGAGTAGCATAATATTATATTGTTGTTTTTCTTATAATTTGTTACTAAAAATGAAAGAGGTATCTGTTCTGTATAGGACTATTTTCCTACGCGGTTTTGATAACAGTTTTCTAGTCGGAGCGGAGACTTTAATTCAGTGTTTCCGCAAGAGCGCGTTTTCTGTTTTTTCGACGCACTCATTTTGTCAATGACGCAATAGAAAAAGCAAAGAGCGTCATCTATGACGCAATTAAAATGTGTATGATCAAATTACTACAAAAACAACATTTCAAAACCTCTCAAAACGCTTCGAAATGCAAGATTAGTTGTTTACAAAATACGCTTCCGGTATGGGATATGTCTGATTTTGACCCTATTCCGTCGTCGTTGTCTGATTTCGGATCGATCCGCATTTTGTACCATTGCGTTTTGTGTGTATTAGCTCGTATGATACCGTCATCATGGAATCGTAGACGCATAACAAGAGATGGTCGATGAACCTTAACAGAAGAAACAAAAACGTCTTTCTGAGTGACTTTAATGATCATTTTGTAGTAATTTCGATCAGTATGCCACTGTTGAAAGGGGTTTCAGTGTGCCAAATAATATCAAAGTTTAATGTCTATGGTTGAATGCACTTATGAAAAATTCTCTTTGTGGACAAAGTTGACTTTTGAGATGCAGTGACAAAATGGAAAGCATCCAAAGAGAAACACCTGTTGTTTTGCCAACCCTTTAATTACCCACCATTTTGTGATGTATCACATGTAGTTCTACAGAAGTAAACTGAATAAAATTTCTTTAACATATTGTCATGCCTTTTATTTTTTACCATAAAGTGTATGACCCTCGGAATTTCTAAATGACCCTTAAATTCTGATACAGGGGGTCACAAATGACCATTTGAAATTCATAGCTAGCAGAAAGCCTGTGTAATAGTAACAGTCTAAAAGACAACTAGTCAGGCCGAATAATGTTATGTCTTTTATCCGATATTGTGTTTCACATAGATTTACATGTCTTAAATACGATTTTTAAATGTAGACAGAAATGCAATAACCTAAAAGGAAAATCAAATCCATTTCTCTGGATCATGCTGTCAATATCAACTCAATATAAATACAAATAGGATTTATTGTATTGTAACTAAAACTTTCAAATTTTACCATCATTATTTTGCTACACTAAATTTTGGCGGGTACATTCATACATTCATTAATTATATAGTATCATTAGCATCATCACCATCACCATCATCATCATCATCATCATCATCATCATCATTATTATTACTTGTTACGAAATACTACTAGAGTCTAGTATATGTTAGATATGAAAGATTATAGCCTGCTATTAAATCATCACGGGTATAGTTAATGTAAGCTGCAAGTACTTGTTCTACAATAGGTATATACTGAATCAATTTATAACAAAAGATTGATTTTTCAATTTTTAGCTTTTCTTTGAAAAACAGAAGAGCCATTGTCATAACCTTCTTGACGTCAGTCGGCACTGTCGTCTTGAATCTGGTTAAGCTTTCTTAAAATTCACTTTCTTAGTAACAATTAAAGCCTTGAACTTCAGACAATTGCTTGGCATCGTACAGTGGCATCTGTGGCCGATTGATTAAGGTCATTGACTGATGTTTACTTGTCCCTCGCCGCTGTAGGTTTGTGCCCTACTTGGGTCGAATTCTTTTATGTCTGGAAGCTATCTAGGTTTTACCCAGGTGTCCGCTTGTGACGAAAGTCGGAAGTTGCAATATGACCTTAACTGTTGAGTGCGACGTTAAATCCGAATCAATCAATTGGCACAATACAATCAACCTTATGGGCATATCCCATAACTTTTGAATGACATTAAAAGTTGTTCAAACTATGAATTTTTAATTCAGTTTTGTCAAAATCCATTTCTCAGTTACCATTTACAGCTTGATATATCATAGGGTAGTTGAACATAGTCACTGAATGACAAAATGTAAGCACATGGGTTCCTATCTCAAAAGTAAAGTTTACACAAATGGTTAAAGGTCAAAATTTGTGGACAGATGTGTCTCCAGGCATAACTTTACTCGTGAAAGGGTTGTCCTGATACTTACACATGTATGTGTGCGGACTGTGTTGTTCAGAGACAATCGATCCTCCAGCACTTTCAGTCCTTTGATTCAACTCGTGTTTAGTAAACGAGCCTTTGGCAAGTCAGTATTCGAAGATTCCGTACAGTAAGACTGACAGACACATTTTAGTTACATTTAGGGTATATGAACCTTTAAGAAAAATCAAGTATCAGCATCACCATCATCACCACCACCATCATCATCATCATCATCATCATCACCACCACCATCATCATCACTATCATTACACATTGTACAGACAGCCAATTAGAACCAGTTGTGTGTCTTCTGCTTGTAAATTTCGAAAAATGAAGTTATGAATGTTTGGCTCTTTTAATAATCCTGTATTAGCTTCATGTTAAAGGAAATGTAGAAAAAAGTTAAAAGTAATTTCCTTTCTTTAAAGCAAATGAAATTGAAGGAGCCTGTTTACCTTATTCTGTACCGACCAATGGCATGTAATCTCAGACAGTATTATTAATGTCTGGAAAGAAACTGCTCGCTCAGCAAAAAAACATTAACTATCAGAAACTAAAGCACTGAGCTCGTTTACTGCCTAGACAAATCAGGTAAGGTGAGTAGGACAATGTCCTTTTCGTTAAAGTATAGTCAAACAACAAGAAGCGAAGCGTGTCCTACCCGTTTTTCTCCCTACTCGCTGTTGCATTCTATAAATGGTCTATACTATGTAAAAATAACGAACCAATGACTTGATTGGTAAGAGTTTTAGTCTCAAGTTTATGATATATCAAGCTTATTGCAGCACTGGTAGTGAGTGATAATTGATGAAACAAAAATGTTAATATTAATTGCAAATATATTGAAATCTAAAGACATTTATAAGTACTTGAACGATTTACAATTGTAATTTGTTCTTTTCACTTTCTTCTAAGTGGTGAAAGAACAATAAACCGAAGCTGCACTAGTGGTCACATGAATTACCAGCCATCAGTTTTAAGCAACCGAAGTTACTGTATGCGAATTCGCCAGTTTTAATACTGCAAATATTTTATACTTTATTTGATTTTCCATTACATTCATCACTTGGCTGTTTGAGACAAGTTTGACTGTACAAGTAGACAATTGGAAACGTGTTGTTAATTTAAAGTTACAATCTGAATTATTCATACTAGTAAATTCAATTATCACTCACGCAATGAAACGTTCAATGAAAATTTTACTTTATCTTTCTTGCAAATAATTCCCGCGAAAGGAGGTATTATATAGTCAATAATGTACTCTGTCAATTGCCAACTTCACAAATGTACACTTAACCGTTTTAGAAACGCAAAAGTGGCAAAATATTTATTTTAACAGTATTATCGTGTTTCAAATTTATTCAAATTTCACACACAACAAAAACGATATAAATTTGAATTCTTGTAAAAGTTCAATAATTCATCGCAAAAAATGACTTAAATAGAAATAAAAAACAATAGCGTCATTCAAATAAAAATGTTCAACAGGGGAAATATTTGCGTTTCTAAATCGGTTAACTGTAAAGTAACCAGCAGTCCGTTTAAGGCACATCGCCATACTTTACACCGGCGACACTATCCCAAAACCTTCTAAAAAAAATTTCAGTCTTTCAGTTTGGACAGAATCCATTTTTGTTCCAAGGGACGACCACTGAAAGTGATTTACTGACTGGAGTAGAAAATGATGAGAGTAAATAGATGCTCATTGCAATGGTTACAAGAACAGAATCGCTTGCCACTATAGCAGGATAAACGTTAAATATTTCATATTAAGGTTATATAGAGAATAATGCAAGAAATGCACATTTACAACTTCTTCCCAGCCGAAGAGCACAATACATGTATATAGCTGTACAGAATCTGAACAAAATGAACTGAGTACAACAAAGGACAATTTCTCTGACACTACATCGGACTATCAGCAAGTAAAAAAAACGAGCCTTAACAAGGAAATGTTTTTAATAGTAAATACATAAATTGTCAAAGACCCCTCGACCGACAGGCCACTTCAGATATACACCTAAACCGAACTGAATCCGAACAATTAGGATATATTGCACCAAGGGTGCCTTTCACAGAATCCGAACCGAAAAAATAGAATATATTGCAACAAACGGGGCCTTTCACAGAATTCGAACCGAAACCGAAACGAAACGAAAACATGCACGAATTCAATTTCTAATCTTTAGCTCACCTGAGCACGAAGTGCTCAAAGGTGAGCTTCTGTCGTCGGTCCGTACACACTTAATCTTGTGTATGCAATAGGGGCTGCATTTTTCACTAGAACTTCATGTAACTTGGTTGGTATGACTGCCTTGATGAAGTCTAGGTTGGGTTTGAATATGGGTTATCTGGGGTCAAAAACTAGGTCACGTGGTCAAATCATAGAAAAAACCTTGTGTATGCAATATATGTTGCACTTTTCATTAGATCTTCATGAAACTTGCTTAGTATGATTGCCTTGATGAAAACACGGGTCATCTGGGTTCAAAAACTAGGCCACCCCGTCAAATCATTAAAAACCTTGTTTATGCTATAGAGGTTGCATTTTGCATTCTATCTTCGTGAAACTTAGTCAGTATGATTGTCTTGATGAAATTTAGGCTGAGTGTGAATAAGGGTCAAATCCTAGAAGACAAACTGTGGCATACAGTGCAATATATGTAAATTGCAGTTTGCTTTGTCAAGGTCAAACAGAATGTTTGTGTTTATGAGTTTAGAGTTGAAGTTTGGTCACATATTGTTATAAGTCGCAGTTGAGCGATATATGGCCATTATGTCCCTCTTGTTTTGGAATCGGTCAGCGAATTTTGCTATTTTTAGCCTAATGTTGACACAAAATCCAGCTTGCAGCATGGAATCTGTCAAAGGTTTGTGTAATGACAAAATAGAAATAATTTTAAGGAAGTTTAGGAAAGGTGATGCTTCAAAAGAGTTTACATTGACAATGGGTTGAAAGGGACAACGTAGAACAGAATACTAGAGAGTGAAAAATACAAGGAGCTTTTAAACAGTAGATAATCAGGAACCTAGAATATACAGGGCCCGTTGATCCTAGGTTCCTGAGATATTCGGCGTAGCTGAATAAGATGGCTATTGACCTACTTTTTTAACCAATCAGATGTTACGAATGGAAACGTGGTGAATGGGGTTTGTATACGACCCGATTGATTCATTGATAAACGATGTTGCTGCCGATCTTGATAACCTTCTCAGGAACGATGTTTATTAATATACTAAAATGTACATCGGCTCAACGCCGTTTATCTTTTCTTTCTAGATAACATTGAAATTACGATGACAGATTCGATGATTCTATGAAAGCACGCACCGAATCCGAAGCGAATAGAATATCATACCAATTCACACGACAAGACAACTTCAGTCTTACTGTGTATTCTTGCAAAAAAAGATGTAAGTGTTTCATTTTACAAATAGTTCAAATTACAAGTACAAATGATCGTTCAAATTAGCAGTGTAGGTGATGGTCCTAATTTATCTATTTTATTAAACACACACGTATTACTAGTAAGCAGTCGCCTAATCTAACCTCTTTTGATTGGCTTTCACACTGAACATATCGCTATATAAGGCCACAAATTGAGATATATCAATGTCCATGAGGCCGAACACCTTGTAACAGGGTTAACGCGATGTCAGACTGAAACCCTCGTATTAATGTAAACTGTCATTTTTTTCTCCATTAATACAAAGATTAGTTAGCATATGTAATGCTAAATGACAATTAAAATGTATACAGAGAACTTTTTCACGAATTTAATATTCATAGGTGAGTAGAATAAAAGGAACGAGCGTCTGGCGGTGGACAGAGAAGTGCTACATTTTGCAGACGACATTTCCAGACGCTATTGATTTGTAATCAGCAGAACTTCTTGTGTTTGTTATATAACGGTGAGTCAGAAGAATTTCTATAGGGATTTGTTCTCATAAATTGTCAGCTGGTTACGATGTAGGAATCCATGTTTTAGCCGCTATGTTGGGATTTCCATGGCCCTTTTTTCTAGAAAATACGCATTGATATATGTATAAGCTTTTTCTAATATCGTTTGTCACTTTTGTGGAATGAAATATATACCAGACACTATACCATGTACTTCCCTTTTCATTTCGAAGTAAAGCATGTTTGTTAAGGTACTTGTATTTAATAAAAAGACAAATGGATATGAGAGAACGTAGTAGACATGGTCTTGAAACAAGCTTTGCAACTAGATTAGTATATACATCTAAAGCCATAATAAATTAATTTTATTAATAAATGCCTTCGATTTAAGGGTTTACTTTTAAACCTTAGGACTAATATAAAATAATAAAATATATATATATATATATACGTCTGAAATTGCTTTCAAATCCTGTTACAAAACACACCTTTATGACTCATAGATCCTTGAAGCTGGTATAGAAGTAAGAAACGAACCAAGCACTTGAAGTGTACGTAAAGTCAGGACTCTGAAAAGCGGGTGCCCTTTGTTAGAAAGTTCCTACGAGCTTCCGAGCCGACGCACTCAAGCGAGCTCAAACGTTGCAAACGTTTAAACCAATTTTCACGAAATGACTGTCAGGATTTGCTTGTTCACGCCGTTTGAGACGTACTTCTTGCGGAAATCTGACAAATGCAGGAACCATAAAATTGCCTTATGCTTTATTTCAATTATCCAATCTCCTAGTGATCAGAACGCACAGACAAGAGAAAAATGGGTGACAATTTTCTGATGAACTCTACGTCCTCCCAACAGCTACATCATTGGGCACTGGAACTTTTAAGTTCCTACATTTGTCAGATTGTCTCGAACGGCTCGAACAAGCAAATCCTGACAGTCATTTCATGAAAATTGTTTTAAACGTTTGCAACGTTTGAGCTCGCTTGAGTGGGTTGGCTCGGAAGCTCAGAGGGGCCCCCTTTCGAGAGGTCCTGACTTTACGTACACTTCAAGTGCTTGGTTCGTTTCTTACTTCTATTGCATGGGTATAGAAACTACAATGTATAAAGTTTAATTTCCATAATCTGTGAGACCCTTTAGTAATAAGGAACGGGTATCTGAATAAGATATTTATTCTCTAGTAAGAATTTGGCCAGACTTGATACTTAAAAGTTCCAGATGCATCATTACTAAAATTAGCAAAGTATTGGGCTGAATTTACAGCCGGCCTTCACCGTGACTTTCTTGTAAGTTATTTTGATTTGAGTTTTATGCCCGTTTCAGCCTTATTTCTGTTATTATTGCTGGTGAGCTGTTTGCCTAATCGTAGAACACTTTCCACCATAAGAAACTGTCAACTTTCTCATATAAAGAGACATGGTCGATATCAGTGCATAAACCCATGACGCTCTCTCTACTAGAAGTTACGGTGATTTCAAGCCAGTGACTTACCACTCGACAACGGAAGCAGAACTAACCTTACAACTTCTCATCTGATGATATCAATGGCTTTGTGACCTTGACTTTTGACCTACTGACCTTAAAAGCAACAGAGCTTATTTTAGAAACCATACAAAGTTCGAGCAAGTTTTATCTAAACATTTTTTATCGTTTAGATAGCAGACTATAGTTCATGCATGTTATATTCACTGCTCTCGTTATATGCATTCTCGCGTTCTGATCATGTCTCGTGCAAAAGAAGGGTCAATAGGTCAGCTGATTCTTCTACAGATGATTAAAATGTATTGGACATGGCGCAGTCGGTATGTATTTCTTCAGCAACCACAAATGCACTTTCATCAAATATGAAAAAATGAACTCTGTCAAGCCTTGTTTCAAAGTTATTCTCACATTAATAATACAAAGGTGGTATTCTACTGAAGGTAAATTGTATGTAGAATAGTAGAACGTAGTGCAACAAAACGATGCCTCTGTATATGAAATATCATTTCATAATGCCTTGCTCAAGTGTCTAGGGCTTCCACAGCCAGAACAGTTTCGCACAAAACATCGACTGTGATTACAATGAATAACTGCAATATTCAAAACGGGTGGCCTGGTAACACAGTGTCATACGAGTGCAGAAAGTCCACAATGTAACAACGTGTAGGAAGTCAATTGCGGGAACTGTTATAGTGGGAAGAACAGGCAATTACAGGCAAATACATACAGTTGACTCTCGTTATCTCGAATTTCAAGGGACCAGATCTTTTACTTCGAGATGTATACTCTAAAATTTGTGTTGCGTAAGGGCAAAAATGAGGAATATAAAAGGTTAGTTGTGTCTCTTATGTTGCTGAAAATATGCTGTATCTATTTATAACACTCCACCAAACGGAGGAATAACCTTCATCTTGAAGAATCCGTATTAAATTGTGCTTCTGTCGCTGAATTTGACCTTCACACACACTAGAAGGACTCTTGATCTGGTATTTCAAAATGACATTGATCTTCAATGGCGGTTTGTTTTAAAAATAGACTTGGTATTTGTGCAGGCATTAAAATTCAAGAATCTCCGATATATTTCCAACAATTAATTAAAACACGCAGCAATACAAAATTTACTATATTGAGTTACATAGCAATAAAGATTTTTCACAATTTCTGCACGGCGCAGCTGTTGAAAGAAGCATTATTTCGAAAATTGTCATTTCCAGACAGTAAAAAATTAGAGATATTTTATCAGATATATCTGATAGCTGTTAATCAACAGACGTATTAAAATTGTGCAAAAGTCATTTTTTCATTGAAGAGTGACTCGATGGTAAACAGAAACCACTGCAGATTGTGACTAAATCACCTATTATGAGTTACCGCCCTTGATAAACCGCAATGTTTTTAACACATTACTGGCTTACTTGTGCAATGCGTTTCAAAAGTTCCGGCCTACCTAATCTCAAATAGCAAGAAAGTATCTCTTTGACTTAAAGAGTATCACCTTTTTACCCTAGATATTTTTGAAACGATAGAAAAAGTGTCAAAAGTAAGCCGTTACTTTATAAAGGTACATGTATCGAAGAACGTGTTACTTGTAAGAAATATATGCATCGAAAGTAGGCCGATAGGTAATAAGATACGCTATAAAAGTATTGCATCTTTGACATGAGCGACATCGCTTTCCATGTAATTCTCCGGATGATTAGATAAATTACGCTTACCTTCATCAGTTCAACGTATAACCGGCATTATAGTAGCACTGCATTATGAAAACAGCCCAATACAACATAAAATTCCAATCACATACCCCAACCCCTCCACCCCCGCCCTCCAAAAATAAAAAGCAGGAACAGGAAAGACATGGGTTCAAACCTCTTCTTTTTGATGCAAAGAGACAGCAGGCGACCAAAAATATTTATAAAGTTGATTTGCATAATAAAGTGACAATTAGAAACAAGCTTTTTAAAGCAGCTAAAATTGTACGAAAATTAGGACATCTTTCAAAAACAAAAATGCTCAATGGCACAACAAGGAACATGGTACGGAAATGAGCTTCACTGTTTCTGAATAAAACCTGTCATAAACTGTTTATGATCACCCAGACAGCTATTCACCTCAAAACTAGAGCCAAGCGATCCGCTTTTTGAGTTCTTTTTTGTTACAGCTAATGCGGGCAGCAGCTTCAACTTTAATACTGGTATAAAAGATGCATGGAGACCTAAACATTAGATCGAATATATGCGTCACTCTTCATTGAACAACTGAGGTAATTCTGAGATGAAAACTGTGGACACTGTCAATTTTTTTGGAAAAGTAAGAGTTGTCGTTCGTTTCATAGAGGGCGCAATCTATGCCGATAAAAATAGAGAAAAGCGCTTTTCACGTTTCAGGTGCAATCTACGCTGTGATATGCCCGCAATGATTGCTTTTTCCACTTATACAGCCTTTGACATTATAGAAACGAAGTGCAGTTGACTGAATATTCTTCGATTGCTTTTTTATATATATATGATATTGTCTTAGCATTTTTTTTCCCTTTCAAAAGAAACTTGTCACCGTGGTGTATTGGTAGAGACCTTAGCTTACTTTCTTTTGTATAAGTGTACTTTTCCGAATCCACGAGTTCGAATCCCAACGACACCCATTTTTTTTAAACTTTTTTTTTCTGCTGTTTTAATCATCATTTTTAGCTTTTAAAGCTGCTCGCTCTCAGATTTTGGTAAAAAAATAAAGTTCTTCAAACTGTATGTAAATAACGTATTTTAGAATACATGGTCATATAAAAAGGCTCCAGTATAAACTCATGTCACGTATATCTCTAAATTTCAAAAAAATACGCTACCAAATTCAAAAGCGTTGCAAACGCTTTTCAAATTTCAATATGAACATATAGCGTAGCGGTGCCGTGTAACCGACCTTTCCAATCGATTTCTGCAAATTCCTACCTAGATTTTTGCATATTTTTTCATTCTAGCCTTTAGTTTTATATTAATGAATAAGAAAGTCAATTTTTTTGAAAAATATTTTTTCAACGGTAACTGAGAGCGAGCAGCTTTAAACCATTTAAGAATATCTTACGGCAAATAATCATAAAAATCTTCATTCATGTAATTTTAATACGGATAATGGTAATGAAAAATTGAGACGTACCAGGAACGGTATATAGGGCATTCTTGGACATACTGTATAAATATTATTTGATAATAGTAAATTTTCGATACTTGAGGTCAGTTAGTAGATGTGATGTCGTGCCAATTTGCTTGTTCAACCAGAATTGGTTTCCTCGAGTTCTTTTGGGGCCATGCCTCAACATCAACCATCACCACCAATTTCCAAAATATTTACATGACATTATTGTCTGTTGGCCCGCTGTGATACTTTGTATCACAGTTTTTCTTGTTACAAACTTGGCCTATAAGGGTATCAGTGTCTGATTAAAATCATCTGCTCAAAAACCGTTTCACTATAATGAGGATCTGAGGACGGCCAATAGATGGTCACATTCAGACGACCTTTCCGCCAGCCAATCAGAGCTTTGCTTTCTTAAAATGGGTCCCCCAAAAAGCTATATTAAGACAGGATCAAACATTGCATTGTTATGGGCATGAACAAGAGAACACGCCGGGTCGTACCGATTATAGCCTCTTTAGAGGATGGTGGACCTAATAAGCAAAATTACAAACAAACAAAAAGTTGATTCTACGTTCCTGATAAAGATGTGATCCCAAAGTGCGTATTTCTACAATGCCGCGCTGCTGTAGTTTGTACTCGTGGCGGATTAGAAAACTCACTGAAATCATCCAGAGGACGATTAAAGCTTGTAGTGTAAAGATGACATTGTAATAATAAAAGGTTAGTAACGAGTTCCCTAATTGGCTGATACATAAATAGTTATATTGGAAATCCAGTTATTCAAGAAGAAGAAATTGACTGGACCGTCATCAGATCTTACTTTTTGGCTACTCTACTCGAAATATTGACCTTTATTCCCTGGTCGAGAAATATTAATTTATCTACACTTATAATAAACATGATCTTGGCGGTAACAACATACTATGTTGATATATATCAGGA
Source organism: Saxidomus purpurata (assembly GCA_022818135.1). Taxonomy (NCBI): domain Eukaryota; kingdom Metazoa; phylum Mollusca; class Bivalvia; order Venerida; family Veneridae; genus Saxidomus; species Saxidomus purpurata. The sequence continues at coordinate 10,683,098 of JAFMSR010000005.1, forward strand.
ACGGGGTTTAGAGTATTCCTGTAGATATGAACTATTAACGTACTTATAAAACCACTCCAGAAAGACTAAAAACGCAAGGGTATTTTAAATTTCATTGTCCTTTTTCATTGCGGGCCGCCTCAACGACCCGCTATATTTAGGACGGCTTTGGAAATGTTTATGTAAGTGAAAAAAATGAATTGGGACTTAACAATAATTTATGGTATCACACTAGCCACTTAAATTATCCAATTAAAAGGTAAATTTCTCAATTCAAAAAATGTTATACGTTCTACTTGTCATTTCATTGGCGGTTAAAAAGTTACCAACTTCCGGTCAAAAGGGAGCTTAATACGGCCTGTCACCCAATTATATTTGGTAAGCGTAATTTAGCGGTTTGTAACCTGCTCGGTGGGCGGTTCAGACACATCTGTTCTCACATAAAAATGATTCGACTAACCGCAGTGTAAACGCAGTCAGAAATAATTAATTATTGACTTGAAATGATAGCGACCATCAAGAGCATGAAACAAATCTAGTCATTTCCAGCAGTGGATTGGAAAACATCAAGATACGAGTAAAATCTCCATTTTGCGTTTGACAGGAGTCAATATGCTTTATTATTTATACAGAAATAGAATCCCATCACGGATGTGTCACTAACCATGAATGTAAATGACACCATCTTCCCTTCTAGATCAATGTACGAAATAAGGCAAGTCGGGTTTTAAGCGATGTTACAAGCAGGATTTATATACATACATTTAGAGGAAACTTGGACTCAAAACAGATGTTTTATTTATTAGAGTTCTATTTAGTTAAAGCTGCTCGCTCTCAGTTATGGTTGAATTTTTTTTAAATTGAATTACTTATTCATTAATATTAAAACTAAAGGCTAGAATCAAAATATAAGCAAAAATCTAGGTAGAAATCGATTAAAAATGTCGGTTGCACGGTACCGCTACACTATATGTTTATATTAAAATTTCAAAGCGTTTACAACCCTTTTGACTTTGGTAGCGTATTTTTTGAAATTTAGAGATATACGTGACTGGAATTTTTACTGGAGCCGTGCAACCGACATTTCTAATCGATTTCTGCTAAATCCTACCTAGAATTTTGCTTATATTTTGATTCTAGCCTTTAGTTTTATACTAATGAATAAGTAATTCAATTTAAACAAGAGCCATGTTACACATGGTTAATCCCCCCGCCAGGAAGAAGTTACCTGAAGGTTGTACTTTCGTACATTTTACTTGGTGAGAGGAAATCCTTAAAAAGCCGTATAGTTATGGCCATGCTGAGTACAGTTTTCAAGTAAGTGGAAAAAAGAATAAGGCAATGAAGAGAAGGTTTGCAAAATATATTAATGTTCATTATCAGTATAGGTATGATATTTTTCTATTTGACTAAAAAGTAGGCAAGGTAGAGTTATTGTTCTTGCACATTGCACTTCCTACCAATGTGCTATGTCAGTTTATTAAGTTTGAAGAAAATCCCTGAAGTACTTTTGGAGTTATGCTCCTGAAATGTTTTTTCAAGTAAATCTGATAAAGGGGAAAACTCTAAAAAGTAGGCAAGGAAAAAGTTATTGTTCTTGCACCTGACTTCCTACCAATGTGCTCTGTCAGTATATTAAGTTTGAAGAATATCCCTCAAGTACTTTTGGAGTTATGCTTCGGACAAGTAAATCTGATAAAGGGGAATAACTCTAAAAGTAGGCAAGGTAAAGTTATTGTTCTTGCACACTGCACTTCCTCCCAATGTGCTCTGTCAGTGTATTAAGTCTGAAGTAAATCCCTCAAGTACTTTTGGAGTTATGTGCTGGACAAAACTTTTAAAGTAAATCTGATAAAGGGGAATAACTCTAAAAGTAGGCAAGGTAGAGTTATTGTTCTTGCACACTGCACTTCCTACCAATGTGCTATGTCAGTGTATTAAGTTTGAAGAAAATCCCTCAAGTACTTTTGGAGTTATGCTCCGGACAAAGTTTTTCAAGTAAATCTGATAAAAGGGGAATAACTCTAAAAGTAGGCAAGGTAGAGTTATTGTTCTTACACACTGCACTTCCTCCCAATGTGCTCTGTCAGTGTATGAAGTTTGAAGAAAATCGCTCAAGTACTTTTGGAGTTATGCTCCGGACAAAATTGGGACGGACGCACGGACGGACGGACGGACAGACGGACGGACGGACGAAGAGCATTTCTAATATCCCCTTCGCCTTCGGCGGGGGGATAAAAAAGAATTTCAACCATAACTGAGAGCGAGCAGCTTTAAAGATATGTATGATATGTCCTCGAAGATAATGTTACGGAATGCGCAAAACATTCCACGCAACCCACTGATATAGACAGTAATTTTCTTGACGACTCCCAGGCCATCCTTGTCAACAGTTTCCTAGAAAGGAATACCAGAATATGGTTAGAGTCTTGTTAATTGTAACCGAGGACAGATAATCAATCCATATTGCCAGATACATATTTTTTCTTAACCATATTTCCCCCTCTTCTCTTTGATTTCTTGCCTTGTTTAGATATGTATTTACCGTCTGGGTCAAAAGTATCAATAACCCTACAGATATAAAAGTATAGGTGTAACTGTAAATGTACTTTTGTAAATGTTAATATACAGTCGTGACTAAAAATACATCTGTAACTATCAAGCAACAATATCGGCAGTTTTTAAGATACAGTCACAACTGTAAATGTACGATTGTCGAAGTATTGTATGCTATCTTTGACCAACATGGTACTCCTTACTTATCTTTGACCAACATTGTATTCCATACTCTATTATTCCAGCCTGTCATGGCTACTCTTGTCGTTCAAACACTATAATTCGACATCAGTAAAACAGCGTGCCTAAATTTTTTCGTCGTATTCTAGAAGCTAAAAAGGCAGGGACAGTGCACTGAACGATGTTAAAAAATCTTTAACAAACATCAGCTCAGCTTCAAGTCTTAAAAGAGACTTACCTGCTGAGATATAAACAATTAAAGTAAACCAAATGGAAATGTACGCATTTCTATATACTTGAGGTCTTAATCTTCGTACGCTTGAAGGCGATGAGCACACATATCTTGGTGTTCCCAAGGGAAATTCAAATATAGTGTACGCCGTCTGAAAACAGGAAATTATTTGGAAACAATTGAGAATATTGACTCATTATAATCGAAGAAAGATATTAATTTGTATAGACTTGTATTTCTTCGCCTTCTGTTGAGATTTATGGAAATATCGTACTTAAAGATTTACCCAATAAGCGTTCACATTGTTCTTATTTCTCGGGAAATTTGAGAGGAAAACATACGCTTGTATATACTTTTTGTATTGTAGCGTTTTCTATATAAGAACTATTTGATTTTGTTCATATTACGTTCTTTAAATAAATATATGACCGAGTTTTCTAGAAAGAGAGTGGATCTTAATATGTATGCAAAGAATACGTTTTCATAAGAATAAATGTTGCCTAGTTAGATAATACCTATATAAACATGATTGAATAGCATTGGGGATTTTGACAATTGAAGGTTTCGTGTACTTTGTGCCATATACAGTACCACAAAGAAATTTAATATACGGGGTAAGGGCCTGTAATTCGGAGAACTTTAACTTAGGACACGGTTTCAAAACGCTTGAATTTGTTATAGTTGTGGATCGACGATTGGCAATCTTTCAAGACGATCGATTTCAAAATAGCTAACGGCAACAGGTCAACAAACATTGAAACTATCTGTCCATCAAAACATGCATGTTTCATCTTTTTCGTTCCTTCATCAACATTAGCTTTTAGAAGCAATTGAACCCGGAATGTACATTTATTTTGAGTCGGCAAATTACAGAATACTTGCTGTTTTACCATTTTAGTTAAGAATAAAAACACTTATAACGGATAAAGAGAAGAAAACAAGTAGATACTCGTAATCTGGAGGGACCGAAGTTGGTTGAGGAGAAATTTCCGTAACTAGTTTGTGATTTAAAGCAAAATATGTGCTAAAAGTGTCCGAAACCAATCCAAGAACATGTATTCATGAAGCGAACACACTTTAGTGTTTTGATTATTTGCGATGAATCGGCGTGAACTGATCTAGCAGAGCAGACGACGCTCATAGACAAGCACACTCTGTATGTAATAATTTGATATTTGCATCTGTTTACTTTTCACTGAAATGGTACCTTATGAAACTTCTTGCACCTTCGAATTTTTTGGTGAAAGGGGACTCTAATGGCGGCATATTCAGCTGGTCTCAGCAATGTTGTACGTAACAGGAAAATCAATATTAACAAAAATACAGTAAGGGCGCTGTGTTTTATAAATTTTGCCACGAGAAGGAAAATACATATTTTGTATATCTAATTACAATTCACAGTTTTACACTGTTTCGAGTGTCAGACTTTGTATCTCGTGGCAGGTATTCCAACAGGCTGTTAATTGATATACTGAAAATAAGTTTTAATGTGAAACATAACGGAGTATGGTGCTAATATTCCGTTATGTTTCACGAGCTCAAACTGGCCATGATGAATGCAGGACCAAAGTTTGATGTTTTTAATAAGTATTCAGTTTGAAGTATGATTCAAATTATATGTGTATAAACAGCAAAACTATTATACAAGTTTGATACTGCAGAAACAAGATCCGATGATCTACCCTTTTATTCAATGGCTGGACAGTTCCTTTCTTTATATACACAGATTACAAAACGTTACATTTTGTAATAACATGTGACAATTCAGGATAATTCTGTACACTTACATATGTGACGTCATTGTCACATTATCCCTGGCTAACAGTATTACCCTAATGTTTACAACAGGTCAGTTAACGCAAACACATTATTTGAAAGAAAGACACGGTGTGCCAACTTAAACAAATTAAACGTGACATATAACCCGTCTGAAACAATTACTCTAGAGTTAGTTATTGATTCCGTCATTACAGACGAACTCTGGAAAATCCATTATTATAGAAAACTGTTCTTATTCTTTTCCAATCACTTTGACACTGAGGATTCTTCTGGTGCTAGAAGGTCAAGGTGGAAGACTGCTGACAATTTATACTGATGTTCAAACAGAAATAATTATGAGTAACGCGTTGTGGAATTGATTTCGCTATAAAATATTTTATACTGCCTGGAACGCGCATTGTTTAATTATCAGGGTTTTCATTTGCTTTTCATTTTTTTCTATTATGATCAATATTGAAGTAATTTATTCAACTTCCGTCTGCTTCGTGTCAACCCGATATAAAAGTCGTCCATGACCTGTCGTCAAGTTGTCGACATATTTAAAATCAGTTCGGTGTCTTACAAACAGTCAAACATGTTTAAAGTAACAAAGCAAGGGGCACATTAAAAGTGGTCAATTACACTTAAAGAGAAATAAGTGTAAATCATATACATGTACATTGTCACTAGATAGGTGTTAAGTAAAACACTTGTATCCAACTAGAATGACCAATAATTTCGTGGCAAGTCTAAGTAAAAACAGGGACACAAGTCTGTCAAATATGACCTTGACCTACACAATTTGGCGGCATCACGACCCTTTTGTAATAAGTAATGCTATTTGAAAGTTTGATGAAGAAATCTTAAGAAATGGCAAAGTTATAGCCAACGTTAAGTTTTTGTGACGGACGGATGGACAAAGCGATCACTATGTATCGCCTTTTCTCCGAACAGGCGACACACAAATTGTAGATGGGATTTCTGAGTAAGACGACTGCTAAAGTTAGATGACCATTTACAAAGGTTGAAGAGTACTAGAAATGTTATGTTATCATTCATTGACACAATAAAGGCTGTTCCGTATTTAGTAACTTCTTAAAGTTCTAAAATACTTGTTTGGTAACACAAATACGTTTTACTTTAGAGCCATTTCTGTTCGTGAGAGATTTCGTTGGGTCGACCCATAATTTCAATATCCAAAGTTTACATGTACATGTACTTGTGAAGTTCACGAAAATTGATATCCACGAATTTACGTGCAATTGTTTGATGAACGTAAAATTCTTGCTTTTAACATGTACATCGCAGACAGGCGATATTCGTCATATGAAATGATACAGCACCGGAAACACAATAATGGAGTAATGGTTTTCCATTAGAATAATCATGAAGAAATATGGGCATATAGCCCTTTGTTTTAAAAAAAATGGTTTAATTTTAGCCTACACTGCAAATCATTCAGAGATCCAGCGACAAAGCATATAACGAACTTATATCTTGCAAATAATTTACCTAGACACAATTTGGAGATCAACGAATATAAGACATGCATATAAGGGCATGTGGGTGGGGATGGTAGGCGGGGGTCGATATTAAACCCGTCTGTGAAGAGGCTAACCTTTCTAAACCCACTAAACAAACAAATATAAGGGGATAGGTGCGCTTGGAAAAGTCTAGCTACAAGTCTATGGAATTATCTAAATGACAGGAAACGAGACGTGTAATATTTCGGTATTTCCTCAGAAAATATAATGGCATGCATTTGAAATGTAAACCATAGGCCTCCTGTTATTTTAGAAAATTTATTTTTGGTCTAATTAATTAGCCCGAGGAATCTGTGCCGTGTCGGATTATTCTAGTCTATAAATGAATGGAGTTTCTTACCGGAACATGTGGGCGTTGTTAGACGACTCTTTTACGCTATAGACATGCTTTCAAACGTGAATGCACAATTTGAATGAAGCTATGTAGTCCATTGTTCTAAAATTGATCGTAACTGACAAGTGTGACGTGTCCCTTAAGGCAACCTTTTCCTTGCTCATGCATCAAGCTAGGGTCGTGATAGACACAATACAGGGCGAATTAATAACAAAGGGAGCAGAATTAGTTCATTTCATTAGGGTAGAAAAACTAGATGGAACGAACTGACTTGCAGTAAAGTAACATGCACATCTAATGGAGTCAACAGAAGATTGATGAGTCAGTGATGGTTTCCTGAGAGACAATAATTGAGAAAATGCATCTTTTATGTTTTGTCCTGTACGTTCAGTTGTCACAATTCCATGCGCAACATTGTCGGCGGTGCTTTTCGTGAAATGAACTCCAGTTTGGAAAATACTTAAAATAAAACATTTGAATACGTCATTAGGTAACAACAATTGGTTGCACAAATGATTGTCACGTGTACTCCGAACTACGAAAATATCCATGACACTTGACCGCTGAAAGCACCGTAAACGCATGCATATTATACATGCATGTAATATAGACACAAAGTCTGTTAAGTATAAACATAATGTGCCCTTATATAAATAAGGATATATATTGAAATATTAAAGTCTATCTTTTTTCTATCAATTTTCATCTTATCAGACAGAGACCGAAAAAGATTTAGTGAGCATTTAGGATAGTATAACGAAGTACTAAGGGGAGCGGTGAGGTAGAGGTTTAGGTGTCTGTCGCTCATCCCGGAGGTTGCGGCCTCGAGCCCCACCATGGTCACGACCTTACCTTCTAATATGACACCAGTACTGGTTTTTCCAGGAAGCGGACTCGAGAGTGATCATAAGCCGCTTTCTTCACAATCGAGCAAAAAAATAGTATAAATAGGCCGTGCTTTATGAAAATATTCAAACAATTAGTGCGATTCTAGTATATGCTATTATTGTATGCTGTAGTTTAGATATAAGAACGCCAGAAAAGGCACTAGAAAGAAAATGCACGCTGTCATGTAAACGTATAATGCACCCATTGGAGCTAAGTAGCGTTACCCGAATGTTACAACTTTAGGGGCGTACCTGGAGACTGGTTCACCAAATTGGGCGCATATTGACAGGAAGCTGTGTGATGAAGCCGATACACTTTACATGCTGAGGTCAAAAAATGCGTTTTTTATTCACTTCTATATTTAATACGAACTAATTCTAGTTCAACTACCTAATAGTTCTCTTATACTGTTACAGCACTCGCCTCCGACACGCCGTCAATAATGGAACCAATTTAAAAGACTGTTTCGTGATTTGATTGTCAGCTTTTGCTGGTTCGGCTGTTCTGAGCGGAAATCTGACAAATGCATGAAGCACGAAATTGCCTCATATTCAATTTCAATTTTCCCATCCCTGGTTGTTCAAAACAAATGTGAAAACATGGATGTCAATTTGCTGTCGAATTGTACGCTCTTGCGTGATTTACGTTACGCAATCTTTACCCAATGTTTCTCAAACTGTGATTTAAATAATTTCCTTTTTCAGAGTTGTAGAAAACGTGAACCATTTTGTACTTTTCTGAAACACTAGTTTTAAGTCGTTCACGGCGACAGAAATGCATTGTCAGCTGAAATCGCGAAATAAACTGCTTATGCCCGTTTGCGAAACATTAACAAATGTTGCACATGCTGATTTGAGCTCAACTGAGCTCACATTAAAGGTGTAACAAAAATACAGACACAAAAATGCCATTGTAATACAATCTTTCTCAACAGACGCTATGACGTGTCAAGAAGTGGACATATAACACGAAACAACAAAATCACACGAGAGAATATCGTCTTGGAACGGTCTGAAGCCAGAGATTGGACAGCGTTCTTTGATTGTTTATAAGTCCCGGCCGACTCTGGGACTTCTCACTGGGGGAAATTGCCCAGACTCCTAACAGGTACAGGTTGAAAAGAGACATATGCAGATACAAGGGAATCCGGGTACCAGACCCTAGATCTTTTACTAATTGTCCCATTGATTGTTTAACATTCCCGATGTTTAGCACTGAAAAGCAAAACTCATAACATTTGCAAGTGGAAAGATATTAGATTAACTTCAGAACGGATTCCAGCAATCTAGACATCTGCAGCCGACTTGTTTGACACTTTGTTCCTTTAAACTGAAGAGTCAACTATTTTTAACACTTTAAAAGCATATCTGTCTTTTCTGCTGGCGCCACTTGAATCTGCTGAATAATATATTGCATATGAATTAATTCATTTAAAAAAACACAAATGACAACCACAGCTAAATCGAACATCTCGTCCTAATCAATGCATGTTTCATGAATTTATTTTAATGCATTTCCTTGGTCTGTCTATATATCAACTAATGAAATACCCTCTCTTACATATGCATAAAGACTTTACGAAAGACGTTACAGAAATTAATTATTGAAAACATTTCCAGACAGCTATTCGGAAACACAGTAATCCTAGCTGTCTCATTTTACAAATCTGGAACTTGATTCAATTTCAATTTTGCTGTTTATATAATTGAATCTAATGCTGATTTTTAGAAAGTTTTTTTTAGAAAGAAAGAGGACATATAAACTATAATATGACCAGTGCACAAATGGTTTGATACTGTTCTAGAAACGTCAAACATCTAATCTAATTATTCTCTGAACCTTTTTTCAGACTCTGTTGGATTTAAAGACTACGTGACGCGTGTACCGACTAACTCCATAACTTCAATGGCATAAATTCCATTTAGAAACACAAAAAAAAACACCCAACAATTTGCGAACGCACGGAATTTTTTGTAGAGCTTGCAGTTTTTTTTTTGTTCGGTTATCAAAGCGACGTGGCAATGAAAACAAAATATAACTTTCCCGGCAAAAGAGACAGAGGGAAGATTACATCGATTTCCCATCGCAAATTGTTACTCGTGGAACAGATTTCATATACGGATGTCATCTGTATATAACCGAACGTTTAGTGGGCAATTTTCCGACGATTTTGTCTGCCGTAATGATATACGCCAATGCTATGATAATAACACAGTTAAAGTGCTGATTGGTATGGTCGGATTTGATAAAGACGTTAAGAATATACGAATATGAGGGGAAATAACAGAGAAAAAAGTTAATATATGTTTTTCTTGTATATAAATGTTGTCGACTCAACTGTTGATACGAAAGAGAGCACTGTATGTACTTTCTGGATTTTACACCAAGTTGACGTATGTGTACCATTGCTACACTCCCTCACAACCGTCTACCAGTCTACCAATAAAAGTATTAACATGCAATTTTCGTGTGCAACACAGTGCTTAACCTTATTTCACATAGATTTAACATATATGATCTAAGGTGTTGTTAGTTTGCATTGCAAGGCTGTCGCCATAGGTTCGAAGGCTGGCCTTTGGCAGAAATTTTATTCGAAAATTTGTTGTCATTGTATGGAAACCAATGAAGTCAGTTCATTGGAATGTATGAGAATCAGAAGGCGCAATTCGTGCATAGCCTCACCTTGATTTAAAGTGTATATGCCCTAGTGACTTTTGGTGAAGCAATCCCTAGAGAATTTATTGTATTGAATATCTAGGAATTTCTAAACGGTGATAAAATTGTGGGAGATCTTAGCTCGCAATGACAATTTTTAGCCTTTATGACCGTTCCTTTGTGATCAGTGCCGATCATGATCTTGTCTTTTAACGAGCACCCCTTTGAACATTATACGGTACTGTCCAACTTGAAAACTGGGCATATCCAGTTTAAAAAACATAACCATATGTGGATGAATATATTGGTTTTAGTTCAGCCAGGCTTATTTGCTCTTTGAATTTTGCCAATTTTACAGTTGGTGGGTGTGAGTTTACTGCAGAAATGTGATTTCACAGAAAAGTGGGTGGTTACTTTTTAAAAAAGTCGATACTGTAATTACGCAATGTGATTTCACGTAAATTACCCTTTGCCACGCATGTGGAAATCACGATACTGCCATTGAAAATATCATAATACTGCCATTCTTCTAAGTTATACAGTGCACAAAGGTAATTTTATAAAGGATGGGAACATGTGTGGTTGAACAATAAGCTTGATCAGTGGTGGAAATTCAAAACTATTTTTGACGGCCATTTACTAACGCATGCGCATTCAAGAACAGAATGTGTATCACACTTACAAGGTTTTATTGCATATTTACACAAAAATTGGATGGGAATTTAAAATCAGGAGGAGATTCTTGAAAGAGATGTGTAGGCCTATAAAGCAAAAGTTAGTGCAGCTGGAAGGCTCTTAGGTCGGACCAAGTCCGACAACATTACATTGTATCAAGGAGGCACGTTCATACTTCTTTTTGTTGTAAATGGTCCAAAACTCAAAACTAGTGTATGTACATGTACCAATATACAAACTTATTCATGTAATTTTTAGACTAAAGAAACTAGTATTTAATATGAGATAACAAAACTGTTGGTATTGTTTGTATAAAACACTGTGTAAACTTCAAGCCAAACCATAGATAGATGTACTTCGATCCAAGATTCGTAGACTCTTTATAAATATCATGTTGAACTACATTTGTATTTAATAGGCCTTCTAACTAAAAAAGCCTACACCACTTTCGGCCATTCTTCAAAAGATTTAATGGCATACAGACAAAGATTTCCTCTCTGTGCTGATTCTAAATCTTTTGGCAGACGTTTTGATTAGACATACCGTCAGACTATACGAGCAGACGACACAAAAATCACGCCTTAAAGAGCCTGGATATGTAGATAATTTAAGCCTAATATTGCCCTGCAATTTTGCTGCAGTAGCAGTGATAGATATTTCACATTTTATCATATTTTCGCAGATTAATGATTATTAGTGTTTAGTGAGAAATAAAAGAGTGTCGCTATCGTCTGCTGGGAACGCCGGATCAATGATAGATCTGTCCTCGCAGTGGGCTGACTCATCCCTTCTCTAACAATGGTATAGCATTGATCTATATGTCGAATACGTATCTCTTGGGAATCAGGTTATATGCATTGATTAGGAAATAATTATCCAATCAGGCATTAGAATGAAAATGTAACGGAAATGTTACTCTACATTACATCTGGTAAATGATTATGTAGAGGAAAAGGCTAACGCGATGAATAATGACATTGACAAGGGCATTGTCGTTGACGTACATGGCATTTCTATTGCTTTTCGGAATTATTTTCAAACGTATAAATTCCGTTTCATTAACTACCAATTACCATTATTACATTGTAAATATACCGGGTAACGTTGTATTTTTACATGTTCATTAATGCCTGCACTGAATGTCACATAAAAACTTAAATATATTAAAGAAAGAAGCAGTTAATTGGTAGAACATACTTTGTTCATTTCTGCTTTCAAGTCAAATTAGCGAACTTAACAACAGGCTATAATGTTTCCGGTGCTTCTGACTCACTACATATTCCACTAAAGTATTTATGATCAAAGAATGAAGGTGTTAAGTTAATTGTAGAAAGGCCCAATCATCTTAAGTAGGCATGTAAATGAATAAAGTCACTTTAAATGTCTTAATTGTTTTCTCGTTAAGCAGTGGTATTGGTGAGAAAGATTTCTTTTATGCAAGTAATTCCTGATTTGATAATTTCGTATTCTTGAATGTAGCCCTTCCTTTGTTCATAAACGAACAATCTGAAAACGGAATGTACTGTGCTGTGTGGAGTGGTCACATAAATATTGGCTACTTATGCAACCATTGGTGAGGATGTGGGGTGCGCCCTTGGTGGCCATAGACGTTTATACCATGCAAATGCTTGGCAATGGGGCTGTTGCTTTGGGTGTTAACATTCTTACTTTTCATTGCTATAGGCAATTCCGCTGAACGTAACAAGTTCGAATCGTGGTCTCTGCCTTGAATATTAAACGCAACTTAACGTTCACAAAGTGTTCGTTCGGCATAGCAAAAAGTGTAACAATTGAGTGGGATGAAACAAAACGAGATACAGGCAAATGATGGTAGCAAGGAATATATTAGTCTCGTGAGAGTTCATCTACAAGAAAGTATAGTTCTACAGATGAGCTGTTTATTGCTGACAAAGCAGCAATTACTGATTTCATTACAGTTTTATAGACAATGCTACATAACCAATACATTACAGTGTATTCCCGAAATGGGTTGACAAAATGTATACAGAAACCGACAATTTCAAAATTTGAAATGGTAAGTTTGTGCTTTCCTCATGTGTGTAAGAAATGATTTAAATCTGATTTCAATTAATTTTGAAAATTTCATTGACTACTCCCAATGATGGCTTCCTGGAGTTGTGACCAGTGCACGTGCACAAAGAAGGGATTCAGGAGCTAGCTGACGGGATTCGATCCTGCGTCAGATATCTAATTTGTTTCTCTGTTGATTTTGTTACTATTTATAGTAAGGTACGCACTAATAAAGTTATATTACCGTTCAAAGTGACCATTATAATTTTAAGAAAGACTTTTTCGCGCCAATTCAAATCAGCAACAATCGCCAACAAAGTTTTATGTTTTTAATTGAATTGAAGCTGTAAAATGTGTTTTCTTTCAACACTCGTAAAAAGTTACAGATGTGTTCCAAAATATAAATTTCTTAAAACTTGTAAAGAACTAACAGTGGACGCTACAATTAGTCATCTTGAAATGACATAAAACATGCGACACAAATGCACGTGATTAACAAGTTTCATTTGGCACCACTGGGCGAAACTTGTAAATCATAATTCATAGCGAAACGAACATCGATATTTGAAACCCTTCGACTGAAAAACTATGTTAAAAGTCACTCAGTGTAGATGTTAATCTAAACTCATCACCTGTCATCACCGAAATTGTAGCAAAGGCTTATACATCAAACATGAGTCGCGCTCTTAACTATATACATGTATATAATTTATACTACATGTAATTTAGTTAATCTCGATTGCAAAACAAGTTCTTACAATCTATATTAATCGCTCTCGAGACTCATTCCAGATGGAATCAACATCAAAGAGAGACAGGGAGACAGTGTCTGACCTAAGGACACTATTTACCTGCTGTTCGAAGACCAGTGTTTGAGGTGCCATAGGCGTGTATATCTGCATTCTAACTTGAATTATGCTGATGATTAAACATAAGAACGCTTGGATTCATATACAGTCAACTCTGTGAACAAAGGCCTCTGGTCAGGAGAACTGAAGGCGGTCTCTATTCACACACTGTTTTTTCTTCGTGGTCTTTTTATTCCCTTTTGCTCTTTATTTGCAAGGCGGTCTTTATCATTTTACAATTTTTACTGTACTCATTTTTCAAAAGGTGATAACAGTTTTGAACATGTTTAACTTTCGTCTATCTCTTAAATACAGTCAAGTCTGTACTAAAAGACCACCGACAGGAAAACGTTAATGCAACCCTCCGTGCCTGGTACTGTTTCTTCATTCTGGTTTTTATTTACTGGTTGGTTTGTAGTCGGAGGTGGTATTTTAACAAACAAGTTTGACTGTACGCAATTTTGCGCATGATTTACACGATATGCCTCATGGTGCAAACTGAGGCATGATAATTAACTGCCTGACTTCGGAATTGCATGTTTTACTGCCGTAAAAGGGTGACTAATTGTACCATGCATTGTTTATTCCTTTTCCCAGATAGCTTTTTTCTTTTAATCTTTCCAATTTATCTTTTTACGGTGAGGTCTTAAATTTATTTCTTTTTCAGGATCGGCTTAGCAGTGCGTAACACTGTAGTCGTGTTATTGTGGTTCCATCAAGGGAATCACATTCGCTTCTGCTGCACGTAACGTTATATGAAAAATACATGGCGATGTATGCATACAATGTAACCTGCTGTAGTGTTTCAAAACGGTTTTAATCCTCCAGTTACCAACATTTCGGGTAAATGACCGTTCCAAGCCGGTAATATCTTACTTAAGTATGTGTTAGTTCTTTGTATTGTGGCGATTTCGCATTATTATGTCTGTGGTGTTCTATACTTGTTGCAATATGCGACCTTTTGCATAATATCAGATCTTGTCTACTGCCGTTTCTTATACTAATGTAGTTGGAATGTGTGAGTGTTTTGACTGATGAATGCTGCACTTGGTGGTGTTAGAAAATTGCTTTTGTTATTTTACTGTTGTATAACACTTATTCAAGAATTAATTAATGTCTTTAGATTGAGACATAAAATGAAAACAATACGATGCAGACTATATTTATGTTGATCTCGTAACACAGAGCGTTACTATCAGATAAAGCAGACTAGGACTGGTACTGAAACTATATGTATTAATATTTATAACTAGTGTAAAATTTATTCAGCATGCTCACGCCGTGTATAACGGTCACAATCTACATAGTTCGTTTTTCACTCGTTTTTTAGAATGGATCACGACTCACTCAAAATGGCATCGTCCAAATGAAAATTGACGAACTGATTTGTTCAGAAAATTCGTATGGGAACTAGTAAAGTAGGTACTGTAAAAGATAAAGTTATATGATCCTACCTGTAGATCGGTCTCTTGTCGACAGCTGCTGCTGTAGACGGGTCTGTTCTGCTTGCAGCTCATGAGAGAGGGTGTTGAACTTGCGTAGCAGCATTTGTAGTTCCGTGCTACTGCTGGATGAGATCGGTTTGGGTACAGAGTACACAGCATCCTCGTCGCTCAAAGCGGCAGCATACGTTTCATAGTCCGAGGCAAAGCCCCTGGCGTCGGCCGCGAGGAGACCTCCACTAGGGCTCGTGTACAACACCTCGGAGTCTGAATTATAACACTCTGGAGATCGTGGTCGCTGAACCTTGCCGCCATATTTTGCTTTGGAATGTATCATTTCCCTGAAGCCACCTATATAGCGCCTAGAACTCTCGCTGTAGCCTCGTGTTCCATATCCGCATTCAGACAACGTTTGATAGGTATCGCTGTAAGCGCCTCTGTCACTGTCGGAACTGTAATATCTTGTTAGCCCAGGAGTATGAGACATCGTACTGCCTTTAGAAGGCGATCTTTGGTTACTAGGGATGTATTTTTGTTGATCTTTATTATGAAGCAGACGATCATATTCCCGCTCCAGTGAATCACTCTGTGGCAGTGAGTACGTTGGTAATGAGCTTGGTGCGAGGTAGCCATATGGGTCTTCCGGCGGTACCATCGCAGCACTATAGCCCCGATGGCCCGCATAGTGATCTTTGCTGCCTGAATCTATACTTCGTGGTAATGAGCCTTCACTGGAATGTTCACTATTGTTGTCATCACCTGTCAATAGTTTAGCCTCCGCCTTATGAGGAGATATGAAAATACTAGCATATTGAGAGGTAGTTCGTTCTTGACGTTTCGGTCGCTTTCCCAAATAATCCGTATCCAGGTGAGGAGATGGTTCAAACATATTCGGAATCTTCTCGGTCATTTCAAGCTGCGTGTCCGAGTTAGCCCGAACATGACCTTTCTTTAACACAACCACTGGGGGTTCTTCTTTCTCTGTCACAGCTAAAGACGGACACGACACATTTTTCTTATTACAATTTTTCTTAGACCTAATTTTAAGTATCAATTTTCTAGGAATGGACATTAATATAACTACATCGTCTAGAGACATTTTACCCACCTCAACGTTATTCACTGACACGATCTCATCCCCGATGTGTAATAATCCATTACTTTCGGCCACTGTTCCCGCTTGAATACGAGAAATAAACACTCCCTCCTGCCTGTCCTGCCCATTTCCCTCACGAATATAAAATCCAAGGGTTTGACCAGGTCGTTTAAATATTTCCACTGTTTGTATCACTGACGAATTTTCCATTTCTATTGTTTTTATGCCCATTTCCGGGGCTCCACTGTGATTGGAAGTCCTGTCTTTAGCACCATAACTGGATTGGAACTCTTCCTCGCTACCTGGTTGCTTTAGCGATGAGTCGTCTGCTGCATTTTCTCCAGTCGATGACTGAGTGCGTTCTGACACATACGTTGCGTATTTGTACGGCCTGCTTTCCGCGCTCAGCGATCGTCTGCTCGTTCTGACTTGATGTGAAGTAATTCTTTGCCTGCCCGCGTTCTGACGACCAGGCCCCTGTGCCATGGACTCTTCCTCCTGAAATGTAGCAGAAGATATTTTGAGCAGACGTATTTGTACTAGCTGGGAGACAGAATTAAATTAATCACGCTTTGCGATCGATAACGCGCTCAAAACAGACTCCGTTTCCCTTCAAAGTTATTAAGGTGCTTTACACCGAGTTACAGCGCGCGACTCAGCCGATAATCAATAGTGATCAGCAGCCGACACTAAATCTTCTAAATTTAGACAAGTCAGTTCAGAAATGGAAAAAAAGCAAAGTATGACCTCTCATAAGTAGCTAAAAGTGTACGGCACACATTCATTATGTGGATTTCCACACGCTTAAAAATCGTTTTGTACAAACAGTCTAAATTGATGTTTTGTGTCATTTTCTGTAAGGAAATCTTTACGGGCTTGAAGATACAGCGTGTCGCAGACCTGATGCGATGGTTTATCGATAATCGATACTCTAGATGAATGTGACAAGGTATAAACAATTTTGTACAACTCTTAAGCGACGCATGCAATAATAGTTACCGCATTTGTTTCCCTTAAATGGAAATATTGTGACGGTAACTATTTCTAAGATATCTTTTGCTGCATGGAACGTTAAGACATGACCTGTCTGAAGTTTAGTTATATCAACACTTTCTGGACGCGACAGACATAACAACTGATCTATTTTTGTTGTTTAATTTATAAGATTCAAAGATTTTTTACTTACTAACAAATTGACAACGCTTCCGTTAGACGCACTGAAATACGTCTGTTGACCAAAAAATGTAAGCAATTGAAAGATTATTAATTTTTTGTGCGTAATTTTTGTATTACTAGTATTTTGACTCATTTGTGAAGAAAACTTGAAGCTAAAAAGTCAGTCTAGAGTTCGCTTCCCAAAAAATAAAATAGTAGGCTGCAGGGGCGTCTTGCGCAAAGGCGTGGAGAAGGATTAATAGACAATGTAAACCTAGATCACGTGGAAAGCTCAAATCGTTTTTTGTGTGAAAATATAGACTGGACCGAAATTCATATTTTCCCTCTACTTTCTGAATGTTAATGCTGATACTCAATTATTCATTATTCCTTAGACTGACGCTATGACCAAAAAGTTCCACAATTTAGTATGTTTTACAATACCAGAACGCTGTCTAACAACCTGTTTCCAATATGATAAACACCATAGGTTACGAAAAGTGGTATAAAAAGTATATATTTCCGGTTCATTTTGTATGTGACTGGCCATCTTTGGTCCGCTATGATAAGGTCCGTAGGCTCCTTGAACAGGTTGCTTAATCACGAAGACAAGTTTTGTATTTATAAATTCATCGTAACTACGGAGACAAAACAAGTTTTATTAAAATTCAATAGAGTTTTTTCTGAACTCATAATAAAAAAATCCGCCTATTTCTGGAATGCCATTGTGCAAGCACTGAAAACTAAGCCCAAACATCTACACTGTATGTCACATTTTATATGAAATATAAATACGCACTTTGCAATATGGTATCGACGTAATGAAATAATATAAAATTCCATGAACAATGGGACAAGGACAACATTCGTATCAGGAAAACCGTCAGTTGCTATTCCTTTTACTGGTGTATACCTGCGCAGAGTTAAAAAAAAAGACATCGCTGTAATAAATGACACACACAAAATGACACACACATTTAATTATATCAGGCAACTGTTACGTTTCAATGTCAGTCTGAGATAATATATTTGGCCAAACATCTAGGGGCTAGTACAGTCTTGGTAAGATTGGCCAAATTCCAGCACTCTCTAAAAACCCTAACACTCTTCTACCAGAGTCGATAACGATATGGAATTAGAGCAGCATTGCACTTTAATAAACCATCATTACAAATTGCGGTCTTCGGTAAAGTATAAACTTCCTATGACCTGAATAGGCTCGTTCAAAATGGTTGAAAGACAAACAGTCGGACATTAAATATTTAAAATACAACATATGAAGTTTGAGTTTTATTTAAATATGATGCAAATCACCTACCATAGTCCCAATTGCCACATAAGATAAAGAACATAATATAGGGTTTTACACTTCTGCAAACCTGATAGCTATATATGGCACTACTTTATTAATGTTATTACAAACTTTAACTCTTTGAGATAATGTCGTCTTTTGATCATTTTTACAAATCCAAAGTGTGCCGAATGAAACGATTATTTGTACTTTATATGACTTAGAATACGAAAGTCATACTCTAGAGCTTAAAGCCGCACATTATAGCCCAAAGGTTAACTAATCCAACATTTACAGTCTTTTTAAAGTTTCAATGTGCCGAGCACAACGCCTAAAATAATCCATCACCGTTTAAAAAAACTTGTTGCAAAATATTTCGCAGATGTTCCACTTTTCTATCTGACGCGCAACTAAAATGTTCTGAAGGGCTTGATACTAAAACGTTGTCTGAGCGCCAGATTTGCAAATTTGTCTGCATCAGACTCGCAGTCCTACAGCATCACTAAATTATTAAAATATCTAGCGCATACTTCTATTCCAGAACTCTGAAAATTGAGGTTACATGAAATAAACACACTTACGTCGCAAGTCTCCAAATAGAAAGTTCTTCTAAATTCCCAGACACCTTACAAAGTTCTCTAGACTGAAACTTTTAATATCGTTTGTGTATGGTTGCACAAGCCGTACGGTATTTCTTTTGCGGAAATATCGGTTTGTATACATGCATTGTTATTATTGGTTATAATTATACCTTCCGCGAATTATGATTTACGTCAATTCGACTGGTGAGGCTGGGAGATCAAGGAAAGGATGGCGGATGACCATGGCAACGGAACTAGTTCATTCGTGGGCGAGTTGCTAATTGTTTCGACTTTTGCACTTAAGTATACTTATGTAATAACATTTTAAGAAGCCCAAAGCTCAATTATAGCAGTATAATGTATAATGTTGTAGGACCTCTGAATAAAATGTTGAGAAAATTAGATAAATTGTTTTCCTTAAGATAAACTGATTTTCGCCTATCTCAAGTTTTTGATCGCATTGTCAATTCTCATTTGCGGCAATTTACTGAAGGACGCAAACAGTTAAATAATCGAAAATCAAATACAAACGCTAGAATGTTCTGGAAAATGTCTGGGCTGCTTCTATACACGACAAAGAAATTGTCAGTAATTTATTAGTTTTTGATTTAATTGATCATGATATTTAAGATATTTCTTGCCAGTTAACTTTCACTAGTACTGAATTATTGACGTTTCCCTCAGAGCAGGCAGTGAAAGAAGAGCACGTTTTCTGGGAAAGAAATAATGCAATAGACGGGATTCGCTATCGTTTTTTAGTGAAATGACCTTAAATTCATTTTCTGGATTAGATTTAAGCGTTTGCATGTTTAAGAGAGCAGAGTTCGTCACTTCTGTCAATTTCTTCCTGATTTTTTTACCCCCCGAACACAAAGTGTAAGGGGGGAGGGGGAAATTCTGGATTCAGCTTGTCTATCCGTCTGTAGACGGAATCTTGTGGACACTAAATCTCCAATACTCCTGGTCAGAATTTAGTGATACTTTACGCAAGTGATAAGTATAATGCCTAGTTGTGAATGGCCTATGTTTCGGGTCTCTAGGTCATAGGTCAAGGTCACAGGGGCTTGGGATAGTAAAATCTTGTGGACGCTAAATCTCCAAAACCCCTGGTCAGAATTTAATGATACTTCAGAAAAGTGATAAGCACCATGCATAGTTGTGCATGGTCTATGTTTCGGGTCACTAGGTCAAAGATCACAGGGGCATGAGATAGTAAAATCTTGTGTGCTTTTAATCTACAAAATCCCTTGTCAGAATTTAATTATACTTCGCAGAAGCCTTAAGTTGTGCAGGTCCAATAATTAAAGCATCAAATATTACATTAATTTTGTATACTTTGTCAGTGGGGTGTTCGGTGGGGTATTCATCACCTTCATTGATAGTTCTAGTTGTTTTTGTTATATTACAATGGACAATAATTAAGTTATGATGATGCGGTCCCCTTCAACCAATCATTAATATCATCTACATTTTACTAGTTGAAACATACATTTCATCAAAACAAAACAGATTTATAGATATACAGCTCATACCAATTACCGTGAGTCTTACTGGTTAATGTCACGAGGTGCACATTCGAACACCAAGTACAGAAGACATCGCCGCCCTAAAATTAAAGTTTCATCATTTGTCTCCGAGAAAAAAAATCATAAACTACAATTAAGTGTAAATTGTTAAAAGAAAACTTTATTAAATCTATGTTGACTGTCGTCTAAAGATATGTTTTCGAATATTCTTATTAACGTGAACTTTGAAAAAAATGTTTGAAGCTTTTTCCAGTTTTTTTTACCACAAGAAATTTACTCTTGTCTGATAGCTTGTCTTTTGCTGAACATTTTGATATAAAGTTTGTAGTGACGATTTTGTTAAATGTTTGCTATTGAAGTCAAGTCCTGACCAAATGTCATCAGATTAACATTCAATCTAAAAACAATGGCAACACTTTGAAAATTCCTCTTGCTTGCCAAAAATGAACACAAACCTTTGAAATAAAATACTTTTTCAGATGGTTTTAACATACGGAAGTATTTAATGCATGGCAAATAAGAAACCACGCTTTAGTATTTAATGATCATTCACGGTAGTTGGTATATATTAGTGGTATATAGAGTATAAGTGGGAAAAAACGTATACAATATAGAACGTTGAAATAAGTTATATCTATGAAACTATATTGCTTTAGTTTAACTATGAAGCGCTATTACTGTTTTATTTTTAGTAACATCGGTATCACACTTGCAAAATCGTTTCTTTAGCCTCTTTTCATCCCGAAAACTATTGTGAAACAAAATAAACAAAAGGTTTAACTTACCGAATAACTAGTCTTAGTTTGTTCGTGTCTAACCTTTTGCTTTCAATGTAGTACTTAAAAACTCTATGAATCCGCCGATGCCTTTTGTTTAAACAAGTCCTACGTCAGATACAATTTAGATTTTAACGAGTAAAACTAATGAAAAAGAAAATTTCAAGGAATTAACACTTAATGCTTAAAAGTTACAGAATGTTAAGAAATCGAGACAAGATTTTAAAGTTTCTACCTTCTCGCATGCTGCCTGTGTCACTCCGAACACTCTCTCAAACCTGTACAACACCATTATTGCATTCCAGTTTTTTTATCTCTTAATCTTCTATCATGATGTATTATCATTCCTGTCTGCAAGATTATCAATGTTATTCAAATAATTCAGTCATGAATGCAATCGAAATTTATACAAAAAGGGGTGTGCACCATAATTATTAACCACGCCCTCTGCAGGCCATTTAAAGTCAGTATTTCTGAAAGAACCTTTGGCAGAGTTGCATATAGATTAAATATTTTTAAACCTTAAACTCAATATAAGAATACGTACAAAAACTATATTAAGAAGCAATTAATAAACGCGTGTATTAATAAAGATGTCATATAACATATCTTATTAAAAGAGAGATTCCAAATGTCAAATACAGTTCCAAACATCATAGTAACACTTAAAGTAGTAGTATATTGTATGTTAACTTGTCAAGCACTTTTTACAATAGGACTATAATATAATATTTATGCTATAATTGAATGCATGTTATTTTCTGTAGTTTATAATGCCAGCTTTGTTATTACTATTCTGTTTTTAGCTATTGGAAGTTCTTTTAGCAAGTCGTCTTCTGTGTTTCTTTGTTCATTATATTGCAACACTTCTCATTCATAGTTTTGTATTTATTTTTTATCTCATTATTCGTGCTGTTTACCCTTTGGAAAGGTTAAATACGTTTTCTCCATTATTACAAACACACGTTGAGTGTTAAGTAGGAAGTACTGCGCATGCGCTCTTATCTCTACTGTGACCTGTAGAGCGTTATCAAGGAAAATCTAACGGATGTCACTGACACCTTGACCCGCGCTGGTCCCGAAACTATTGGGATCATCTACATATTGCAGAGAACCTTCTTATGTAGTTTAATGAAAGTTTAATGAAACCTGTGACCTGTAGAGCGTTATAAAGGAAAGTCTAGTGGAGGTCACTGTGACCTTGACCTTTGACCCACCGACCCCAAAACAATAGGGATCATCTACATGTTGCAGGAAACTATCTTAGCAAATTTTATGAAAGTTGAGTGAAAACTGTGACATACAGAGCGTTATCAAGGAAAATCTAACGTTGGTCACTGTGACCTTGACTTTTGACCAACTGACCCTAAAACAATAGGGAAACTTTATAAGTTAAAGGAATCCTTATCACAAATTTAGGTCAAAGTAAAATGGAAATTGCGTCCTGTAGAGCGTTATCAAGGAAAGTTTACAGACAGACGGACGACGAACAAACCACCACGGTATAAGCTCTGCTGGACTTTATCCAGTAGAGCTAAAACGCGATTGTAGGAAATGAGTGCAGTTAATAACAAAGAACGTAACGCTTTTGTCGAGGTTAACGCCTGTTCCAACCGTACTAAGTCTTTTTACAAGTAGGCGGGTTTACCACACTATTGTTCCTGGCGAGGACCAGTTCTACAATCCTGTCCTTACTGCCAAC
Source organism: Saxidomus purpurata (assembly GCA_022818135.1). Taxonomy (NCBI): domain Eukaryota; kingdom Metazoa; phylum Mollusca; class Bivalvia; order Venerida; family Veneridae; genus Saxidomus; species Saxidomus purpurata. The sequence goes on from JAFMSR010000005.1 coordinate 10,706,347, forward strand.
CTTCTCATGTAAAGAAAACATGGTCGATATCAGACTCGAACCCATGAACCAAAATAAAATAAACGGTTACAGTGACTTCAAGTCAGCAACTCTAACCATTCGACCATGTAGGCAGAGCTATGTCTATCAGGCTTGGTTAAATTGAAACCAAGATGCCCTAATAAAGTTAACGTCTGCCTACTGATTTGTTTTTTCAGTAGATATGCATGATTCTTCCAACAATCATTAGCGATTATAACAGTTCAATACAAACATGTACCTGTACTAGTGTGGGAGTAAGTTAATGGTTTCTTTATAGAAAAAAAAATCACGTTCCGCTGTTCATATAAAAAAGTGATATTAGATATCACTGTAAGGGCGAAGCTCTTTTACTATGTCTCCCACAGTTTCTTATCGCTTTAAAAAAAATTGTCTGCTAAAAATAATTGATGACGTGGGAAATTTGATACTTTATATCAAAGTGGAAGAGTTATATTGGGTAAATATGTTTAATATCCAAAAGAACAACCTTAATACCCCATTTGGTTATAACAACTCACTCCTTCATAAAACAAGCAAACAGAGAAAGGGAGCGTTCAAGAGTCAGAAAGTGTTGACCAGTCCTACAGGGAAGTTAAGCGGTTTTAATTACTTCTAAGGTCTACATGCAAATATTTTAATATCTGCAAAAGACAAAATTGTACTTAGTTACATTTAAGCAGTTCATTGTAAAGGTAAAGGTTTGACTATTCAAACTGGTCGATATGTCAGCAAGATTCCAATTCATATATTCTTTAAACTTACAGCGTACACGAAGATAAAACTCTTTTCGCGAAGTTAAAACACAAGGTGACGTTCCTTCAAACTTGTCTTTAATTACTCGGAATGATGTCACCAACTTTGACATGTCTCTTACATGTAAGTAGCAATTTTTACGCTTTATCACGTATCTAAGTATTGCTCCATTTTCACTGCCGTTTAATTAAGTCTACAAAGGTTGGCTTTTCGCTTTTTAGTTAGCCCTTTTTTATATCGGAGTCTAAGAGCAATGTTAGAAACAAAAATAACAATCTTCAGCCACCTCTCTCCTCACCTATTTCATAATTAATTCCACCCGTTCTACGTAGGAGGTATATACCGAACAAACATATAACTGTATAAAAATGTATCACCGTCTATGATCTTTTAACGTAAGTTTGATTTCAAAGTGCATTCACCTTTAGTGAACTGTCAAATCTGCATTGCGTAAAGCATACAAAAATGTACAACGTTATTGTAAACAATAGGGCCATGATGAATCGCTCACCTGGGTACCATTTCCCTGCGTGACCCAGTTTTGAAGTTTACCAAGAGCTCATCAATACATACATTTTGACTAATTGTAAAGATAATTGGGTATAAAATGTGGCTTCTACAGTATGCACTGTGTTTTTTAATTATTTGACCCGGTGATCTAATTTTTGACCCCATGTGATCTAGTTTTCAACCTGACTTTCTACGTTTTGACCTCGTGGCCTAGTAACCCTATTTCAAATATGCCGAAAAGTTCATCAATATAATACATTCTGACTTATTTTCAAGATAACTGGCTGGGTACAAAATGCTGCTTCTAAAGTGTTGACAACACTTGACCGGGTGACCTGGTCTTTGACCCAGTTTCAAAACTTGGCCTCAAAATCATCAAGACAAATATTCTGGCATACTTTAAGGATAAATGGGAGTCAGATGTGGCCTATAGAGTGTTCACAATGTGTTTTTAATATTATTTGACCTAATGGCCTAGTGTTTGAACCCAAGTTACCAAGTTTCGAACTTGGCCGAGATATCAATGAGACATGATAAGCTTCTTGACCACTTTTCACAAGGATTGGACTTACATGGTGGCCTCTAGAACGTTCACAAGGAAAGTGTTGACAGGTAGACAGGCAACAGACGACAGACAGACACCGGTCATCGGGCGATCACAATAGTTTACATTTGAGCACTTCGTGCTGAGCTTCATGTAATAATAAGAAATATAACCGATCTGTCGACTTCAAAGAGAAAGATAACTGACACACAATGTTGAAAATAACTTTTCCATTAGCCTTCCTTCCCTTACATATGAGCAATTAAAGCAAACACTCCGAAGTCGATGTTCTAATGTTCTGTGTGTTTCTGTTAGATTTTGTTTTTAAGGACATGCGAACGTGCTAAATACGACAGAGCAAGACAGGTCATATCTTACTGTTAGGAATTTTGCAAAGTCTTGATTTGATAATCCTTATAGTCACTAACATATTTTTACATCTTAAGATGACTAGATCCTCTTACGAATTCAAGTTACACTGCCTGAGGCAAGAAACAAAGCAACGCGCTATTTTCGGAATAATTACGTCTAGTCTGCATTAACTCTTAGCCTGTTGTGGGTAAATGGATCCGTCCTTGTCCCGGGTCTTTCCTTGTCGCATCCTTATCACCAGTACACTCATCGCTATTTAGCCAGTAAACTTTTCATTGAGCATCCCTATGAACAATTAATGGTACTGTCCAAATTTAAGATGGTCGAGTCCATTTCATGCATTTAGCAGGGTAAGTTCAAATGGTCAAATTCGTCGTCGCTTCACGTCGGTTTGCTGTATGCTATAGGACATACTATCCACCACTGTTCTAAACAAGAACTATCTTTAAAATAGATGGCCGGTGCTATTTGGAGTATATGAAAGATATTAGTAGCTGGACTGTCAAATTTTATCTTTATATCACAGGGTGAGAAAAATGCATAACTTGATCGGGACGCGAACCTATTACCCTGCGCTTACACAGATTACAGGGGGAGTGCTGTCCAAACTGAGCTAACCGGCCGTTTACAGATTATAACCAATGTGATTAAGTCCGTACCGTGCCATGTACATAAGGAACACAAACGTAATCCTTGTTTTTCTTATCAAATATGTTACTCCAAATATTGACCGTTATTCACTAGTTGAGAAAATATATTTACACTAAACTCTAATTAACAATAGTTTAATTGGAGGTAACCACATATTATGTAACTAGATACATGAACTGATTTACTTATTAAAATTATAAAACCATTCATGAAAGACTGAAAAAGCAAGAATATTTTATTGACCTTTTTGATGCGGTATTATCCAATTAAAAGGTGCCTTACAGAGTAAATTTTTCAATCCGAAAAATGATATACATACTTCTTGTCATTTCATTGGCCATTGACATGTTACTGGTCAAAAGCGAGCTTAATACGGCAAGCACTTTGTTTTTCGATTGTTAAATGTTAAGCCGTTTCATCTCGGAATCTGATATTGGAATACAGGTAGCTGCTTCTAACTCTCTATATATACATCCAAATTATTATATCTTAAGCATGCCTAGAGTATTCTATAAACTCAGTGTTCATGATAGAACAACATTATTGAATCTTCTCCTTATTCTCTATATAGTTAAATTCTTTAAGTGCTACTCTCTTTCTACATTATATACTATATTCAGCTACATTTTGTATCTCCTCTTTATGCTATGAATAATTACAGACATTTTGCACAAAACCCCCGATTTTTATGAATAATGGAGATCACTTTTAGATAATCATGAATGAAAACTGGCGATAGTTCACATATGTTTCTATTCAATGAGAAACCCTGTCCTAAAATGGGTCCGTCTTCAAAAAAAAACTAGAAAAAAAACAACATTTTAGAATCTTGAAAGAATAGAAAGTCAAGACGTCTCATTTGGAGATTCAATATTCTGACAACGATGAAACCATTTTAACTACTGTCTGACTCTCCAATATAAACTCAATTACCAGGACATTTGTATTTTGTATTGTATTTGATTGTAATAAATGGCTTTGCCAGTTTGTTTGTAATGGAATAATTTGGCTGCCCTGGAAAAAAAACTATCTAAAATACTTTTGTGTTAGATTATGGTGTAAATATGTTTGCAAGCAAATAGGTCTATGTTGCTGACTGTACAAGGGAGTTATACCGTCTTAGCTCGTCATCCAGTTATGTTTGAGGAACTAATTTCTGACTACATGAATATATGCAATAAATTACAAGTTTTTTTAAATTTTATATTATTGATCAGAAACCTAACCCTTCTAATAATGCTGGCGGCAAGTGATTCTGCCTTTCTAAACAGTACAGATAAAAATGAGCCCGTACTCTGATCATGATCGTCACTAATCTCTATTCTGTCATTAAAACATTACTTATCAGCCCTTTGAACAGTAAATTGTATCATCGGAATTGACTGTCGGGCAAGTTCATTTTAGGAGTCTAGCAAGATAGGGTTACACTGTTACGCATACGACTGATAATTGCAGTATTACGGCAGTTTAACTATATTTCATCGTTGAATGAGAAACAGTAAGATATGAATACACTTATATTTTAATATCAGCACAGCAATTTAAAATGAAAGTAACATTACTGATGGTTTAATTATCTTCCCTTTGGAACAATCTCCATCGTGTTGGTAGACGTTTTCTGAATTCTGGTTAGATTACACTTATTACATATATGTGCTCAGATCTGCTTTCAAAACAAAAGGAGCTTCTTTAAATCGTAATTAAAAACAATTAAAAGTGACCCCACCCCCGCTCAAACCGCGGGGGTTTATGACCCCTTATGAGAAAAGACACTGTCTGATTAGGTAGGTATCTTTAGAAAGGATATTTAGTCCAATATGCAGACCATCAAAAAGAAATATTGTACAATTTTCAGATAAGAAGTTCTGAACTATTTTAAACATGTACACCATCATTTATCAACATTTACCCCCTGTAAAAGTAGCTATGCAGTAGCTGATTATGGAAAACAAAAGATAGTCTATCATTGGCTAAGACCTCTTCCGTAGCCACGAGTGAAAATGTCATTTGTTTGGTGTTCACTTGTGAAATAAAATCAATATTTCACTGAAACAAACAAATTTTCTTTTTATTTTATGTTTTTTGGCAAAATATTCAGTAAAATTTGGAATTATAGCATTTCTTATTCCCCATGGAGAACCCCAGAATGATTACTACCATCATTACTGAAAACGCAACAAAAGTAGTTCAAAATATTTTGATTATTTCAGATAAAAGTATTTAAGAAGTCATATCTATCTTTATCATACAACGAAAATGAAACATCAATTCATTACATAAAAGCCTCAATTGATTTTTTTTATTAAACAAGTCTGCACTTCGTCACACCATGAATAGCTAGATCTAATAAATTAAAGAATAAATACATAAATAAATAAATAGAACTAAATAAATAAATAAATAAGATTAAATAAATAGATAAATGAATAAATAAATAAATGTTCATGAAACATTCTAACACGACCAGCGAATAACCTACATACATGTAGAACAAAATCTATTTGGGTTATTCTGCAATAAACCGACCTTGAACGACGCTACACGCGCATCGTGTTTTACCTGACGTATAGAGGATCTTACATGGCATACTGTGGATGACTTGGGGCAAAACGGGGGGATCCGACGGATGACACGCGTCCAGTTAACTTGATTAACGTTAAGATACCATTTACTCTGATTTTATTCACTGTTTTGTTGTCATTGTTTTTGTTTACACAGTGACATCATTAATCAAGAAAAACTGAGACGTCATTTCTCTATACCCGTAATTAATATATTTCGTAACTTGAATCGTTATTGCGTACCCTATAAATGAAATTCCTGTTACAATTACTTGAAAATAAGATTATTAAAGTTTTTGATAATCTGAAACACCGCGTATACATCTTTCATGAATGAAAGTCACATTGAAATAGTATCTTTACAGTGTTCGTGGGAGGTAACTTAAACGGCAAAATCTAAATGCGTAGCACGCAAGTGTAAATTATATAAAGACATATATACCCGCACTTCTTATTTGTAATGCATCATTTGGTAGTAAGCACGTAGCATTTAGCACTATACACTTATACACTCATAGTATAATTTCCAGCAGAAATACGACAAGGCTCTCTGCTTATACACTCAACCGGTTTAAAACGCAAAAGATATTTATTTTAACAGTGTTATCGTGTTTCAAATTTATTCAAATTTCATACACAACAAAAACAATATAAAATTGAATTCTTGTAAAAGTATCAATAATTCATCTCAAAAAGAGAAACAATCGATCCAAAAACAATAGCGTCATTCAAATAGAAATGTTCAACAAGGGAAACCTTTGCGTTTCTAAATCGGTTAAGTGTGCATACATACACTCAGTTCCAAAAGAAAGTGTGCACGTTGTTTTCTGTGATTTTTCATCGACTACTTTTCTGAAAGCCTATATATTTGGTACTAAAATTGAGATCTGTTTACGTACAATATGGCGAACATTTTAGATTTTGCAACCGATCGATGACAATACATATGAGATATAGTGTGCGAAAATTGAAGCCGATACGTCTGCTAAATATTGAAATATTTAAAATTAAGAAGTGCATACTTTCTTTTGGAACTGAGAGTATATGCTTGCACTTCTCATTTGTAATGTATCATTTGGTAGTAAGTACCTTAACATATAAATACCCAGTAAGCACATACCTTTTAGCACTTAATAAGATAACATTAGTCAACCATTTAACATGCGGTACGCTTAATAATTTGGTAAACGATGCAATGGAACTTGTTATAACCTTATTCCAGTAAGAAGGTTTCTGATATTTAGTACAACGTCTTAGCATTGTCAAATTTGGCTGACTATGACGTTATTTCAGTGTTTCAGTGTAAAGGTTTCTCCTAGTTAGTACAAGGTCTGAGCATTACGATACATTTGTTTCACTTTAATAGTATTAGCTTGTTTTATTGTGAAACCTAGCACAATTTCTTGCACTGTAAATAGAGAACCCGTATGGAGGTGTTCCAGCAGAACTACAATGGCATATTTGCCTGTTAATTTCATGAAATTAGAAGTACATACTGCTTTATGTTAGCACCTGTCAATAAAATATCAGATGTTCAGTGTCTAATTTAGTGGACCAGCTTATCTGTAGTTATTAAAGGTTAGAATTACGTTTATAGAATCAATCTTTACTTAGCATTATTTTTATACAAATGGCATGAAGTGTTTTCACTTATTAAAATAAATATAGTTTTAATCATATTACTTTTACTCGGAAGTAAATGTTTTCATAGACGAGTCCTGGCAAAGATGTTTTAACATACACACAGAGACACGTTCGTAGATCTAGCGAAATAAACACACATCTTTCATTCGTGTTAGCATGTAGTCGTTTGCATAGTAACACAAAATCGTTTAAAAAATTATCACGGTAACATTGATAAGGTGTGTAAATCAGCTCTCATTCTTATTGTTTGAAGTGAACTTGTGCAGCTTTCAATTTAAACAGTGTCAATACGTCGTAAATAGATATGAAAATGTGTGTTCACTAAACATTAGCTAACTGAATAGCAGTCAATTCAGACTGTACGAATGAAAACAGTTGGGCTAATAATAGAAACAAAATAAAAACTGTTTCATCAACATAACCGATTACATCAAATTAGCGTATTCAACACTTATATTTAACTTTGAAGTGACCCTTTTCATATTTATTCCAGAGTTCTAGAATAAGGAAAAAAGCACCCTTTTTTTTGGAAAGATGAAGGACACTGCGCCATGGCAATGCAAATACTGCTATATTTTAGCACTTGTCAATAAAATATCAGATGTTTAGTGACTATTTGGTGGACTAGCTTATTTGCAGTTATTAAATATGCACGGAAATCTTCGGTAAAAAAATGCTGCAAGTTGCTAAACCTTCACAAAAGATTACCATCATAACACTGCAAATTCTCATAATAAAATTGCAGATATACATCACCAAAATAAAAAAGCAGGGCCCGTTTTTTTTTCTACAGCAGAATTTATCAATGTTGCACCCTCATTGTGCTTTAAAGTTTATTGCCGCTATTCAGTGTCATTTATTTAAGAGCTGGTTTGCTATTACTGACAGTTTTCTACATTATTGAGATTTTTCACACGTTAGAAGTAACATCAACAATGTAAATCAAAGAATATTTTGTTCTAAAACATTTACGACTGACAAGATATTTTATGTGCTAGCAGCACTGGAGGCAATTATGTCTTCTTTACTAGTGAATTTTTGTTGTGTTTCACAGCAAGTCATGGAAAGTTGAAATAACACGAAGAACAAACTACTCGTTAGTGAAGGCTCCTCGTTCAGTACGTCATTATTAAAATCTGGCCATTTTTTACACTAAAGGTACAATGCAATATGTTTTGATCACATAGCATAATTTCACCATGATAATGGAAAAGGTGTAAAGTAAATAACCTACCTTTGGGAATCAAAAAAGAACATACCGCACAGTCAATTCTCTATGTTCTTTTTTAGTTAAGTTTACAGTATAAACTAGTATTAACTAAACTAAAAAAGAACATAGAGAATTGACTGTGCAGTAAAAATCAAATAAACGTGTTTTTACATAAGATATAAAAACGTAAAACGACACGTAAATATTAACATCTACTTGAATAGGCCTATTGTTTTTATTAATTCAAGCTACCTTTCAATGTCTCAGTCATATTCTTCATGAAAATAAAAGTAGATTTAGTTTATTTCTAAGTGAAATGTGTATTTTCTACTCTAATTTGACGCATATAAATCATTACAAAAAAACCCAAAATAATTCAAAATTGCAAAGCACATATCCAAACTAGACCTATCACTGAAGATGATGAATACCCCACCCCACCGAACGCCACACTGAAACAGTATATAAAATTATTGTAATGTTTGATCACAGGAAGTTGATATTTTGTCAAAAAAATAAAAATAATCAATGTATCTTGCGAAATAAATCACCCCTCTATATTCAACGTCTTTACTTTTTGTATATTCTGTCAGAGATTTATTTAATGAACAAAAAGACCCATTACATAGAGTTACATGTATTAACTTTTATAAAACTTTGTTATTACTCCCCTTTAATATGAAAGTATTTAAAACGCTGAGTATTTCTTTTTTATTTCAATACAATTTCTACTTTTACATTTGAATTGGATAGATATACAAATATTTTAACCTTCTGAACCAAAATGCAAGTTTTAAAACAACGTGTAGCTACTAAATTCATTTATTTCCAATATATCTTTGGTGTGCACCCAAGATAGGTAAAGGGAGGTAAAAATAATTTTTCCAATTTGCATGTCTCATGAAGTCCATCTAAATTTATAATTTCTAATGCAAATATTTCACAAATATAATACAAAAGGTCTTATATGTATATCTTTCCTTAGGTGAAGTATGTTTATCAACTTTTTACTTATGATAAAATAACTCTATCTTGGTTGGGCAACCAGGATAGGAAATCAAATTTTAAAAATACCTTTAGTGAAAATCTTACTTGCATTAAGCGCTTAGTGAACATAAATGAGTGTAAATAATCAAATGTTAAAGTTTCAAACAAATCTGTTACATGGCCAAAATCTCATATCCACCTTTAACGTAGAATAACCCTCGTTTGTCGTTCTAAAGCGTAATAATGTATCACTCGGCCTTCGTGATATATTCTTGCGCTTAAAAACTTCAAACTCGGGTTATTCTACGATAACCCAAACATGGATACATATTATTTCTTAAATATATATACTTCTGTGAAGTATCATTAAATACTGACTAGACGTCTCGGATAATCAGAGCGTACAAGATTTTACTATCTCGAGCCCCTGTGATATTGACCTAGTGACCCGAAACATTGACTAGGCACAACAAGGCACGGTACTTATCACTTCTGTGAAGCATCATTCAATTCTGACGAGGAGTTTTGGAGATTAGGAGCGCACAAGATTTTACTATCTCAAGCCCCTGTGGCTTTACTTTTGACATTGTGACCCGAAACATGAGGCAAGTTACTTGTGTGAAGTATTATCAATTCTTACATGGGGTTTTTGATATAAAGAGCGCACAATATTTTACTATCTCGAGCCCTTATGATCTTGACCTTTGACCTTGTGGCCCGAAACACAGACAATGCACAACTAGACATTGTACTTATCAATTATGTGAAGTATCATTATATTTTGACCTGAGGTTTTGGAGATTAAAAGCGCACAACATTTTACTATTTCAAGCCCCTGTGACCTTTACTTTTGACAAAGTGACCCGAAAGAAGTACTATGCACAACTAGGCATGGTACTTACAGACGCGGAACCGTAATGCCGCGCCTATATGGAATGCTCATGGATTTTATGTGGAAGGAGCGATAATTTTTGTCACTTCTGTAAAGTATCATTACATTCTGACTAGGGCTTTGGGAGATTTAGTTGCACAATATTGCGGCTACAGACGAACACACAAGCTGAATACAGTATACTACCCTTACATTTTGTGTTCGGGGTAAATAAGGAAAGCAGGAACCTAGACGGAGTTTATTTCACAAAGGAAGTGGCCATGATACTTTCGGTCCAGATATATGCTTCAAGGACAAGATAAACATGTACGTGATAAGTTACACTTGGTAACTGAGCAGATAAGAATATACCTGACATATCTTTTTGACTAGGTTTTCATGGTTTTACATTCGTTAGAAATAAAACATATTAAATGTAACCTGGATGTAACTTTAGTGATATTCTTAAGAGTAAAATTCTGTGATGCATGTCATTCTGAAACTTTTTATGAGTGATATGACTTTAGATTAATAATGAGATAAGCCCATACTACAATAATATAACAAAATGTCATTAGCATTGTGCCATCTGAGATATTCCAAGACATCAACATACACGAAACACGCAAATACCACCATACTAGTATGCAGACATTTTAAACAAAGAAAAAATATTCTCTTGACGTAGCAACTCAACAAACAGAGGGATCGACCCTCCTGTCATTGCAACTCCACAAACAGAAGGATCGATCATCCGTACATAGCAACTCCACAAACTAAAGGATTGGTCCACCTGACATAGCAACTCCACAAACAGAATGATCGATCCTCCTGTCATTGCAACTCCACAAAAAGAAGAAAAAAACCACATACTAAACAATTATTCTTTCAATGGTAGAAAATCAAGACACTTAAGACTCATTTCTTAAGTTGTAGTAAATCCATTCACTACAAATTCAGCCTCTATTAAAAGCTAACATAAAAGCTAAAAACTAATCATCCGACCGTAGCCAATCATCACATACAGAAGAAACCTCCAGCTGTAGAAAACCCGTATACAGAAAAGTTAACAACTAGCCAACAAAAGCAAATCCTCAGACTAAGGAATAACTCCTTCGGAAGTCCTCCAGGTATTGCAAATCCACTGAAACAAATTGTCAGAAAGAAAAGTCAAATTTCTAGCCATAGCAATTCACATAACAATTCCATGCATAAATAAACAATCAGCACTAGAAAATCAACACAGATAAGAATCAGTTCTCAAGCTGTTAACATATCTGCACAGACGAATCAGATCTCGGGCAGTAGCAAACATACACACAGACGAATCAGTCATCTACGAGTGGTTACACGTCCACACACAAAAAGAATAAATCCTCCAAACATTGCAAATCCGTACGTACAAGAAACACACTTCTTGCATACAAGATCGGGATATGTGCAGTTTTTGCCAGTGCTGGAAAATCTCGCCTTACCCCCATTCCCCATGCAATTAAGACGACTCTCATGAATTAACAATTCATATTTTGTTTTCATATCAAAATGCATGATTTCGATAATTTTGTATTTAAATATCTTTTTTAAAGTGCAAGACGGTATGCAAGAAAAAGTTTCTACCACGAGATAGTTTGTTCAGATGGAAATATCCGTCGCTTCGGGTAGCTGTTTCACGGGCGCGCGGCAGAGCCTCATTCCCGCCAAATAGTTACACTCAGTGACGGACATTACGATCTGAGCCTCATGCTCGTGGAAGAAACTAAACTCTAGCGATAGTATATCAGCGTACAAAAATGTATTTTCCATCCCTAGCAAGTTCACATACAAAAACAGCAGTCATTCAGCTATAGCAAATTCCTACACAGAAAAATCGATCCCCAGCCATAACAAATCCACATACAGAAGAATTAATTCTTCATCTGTAGTAAACACAACCTCAGAAGATTTAATCCCTCATCCACAGCAAATCACCATGTAGAAGAATGAATCCTGCAGCCACATCCAATTCACACACAGAAGAATCAATACTCCAGACATAATATATCTACAAAGAGAAGAATCAATACTTCAGACATATCCAATCCACACAAGAATATCCAAACCTCCAGCAATAACCAATCCACACACAGAAGAATCAATCCTCAAACAATAACTAATCCACACATAGAAGAATCAATCATCCGGCCATATTCAATCCACACAAAGATGAAAATCGTAATCATCCAGCCTTAACAATTCAAAACATAGGAAACTCAGTCTCCTTCCGTAGCAATTCAACACATAGAGGAATAATTTCCCTGGCAGTAGAAAGCCACACAGAAGAAGTAATAATTTAGGCCTAACAGGTAATTGATCTACTAGCCTAAACAAAGTCATCCAGAACAATCAGTATTTCAAACGTAGTCACATGAGGAATAAGTCACCCTCGCCTACACTGTATAGCATGGTATATGGTTTGTAAAGTTTAAATAATGATAAGTAGCGATATCATTTTAGATATAAGCAGTTATTCCTTAATAAACGTCAGTATCAGCCAAATATTATGTTTCAAAGAAATGATATAGGAGACAGACATAGACCAATACAAAAAATTGTATCTATATCTTTATCAGCAACGACAGAGAATTCAGCCATATTGTTAAAAGAGTTGTGATTTATTGAGGTTAATATATAACAGTCGGAACGACATTGTGAGTCCAGACATCTGTGATCAGTGTGTAGGCAGTAATTCACATTCTGTCTACTGATAAAATTATAAAATATTTCTCTCAAACAAGTATCAAAGAATTAATGTTTTACTTTTTATACACATTACAAGTATCTTTTCGGACGTTGAAGTCTGCAAACCTAAGTCCTAAAACCAGCGGTAAAATAACTGTAGAGGTACAGATGAGCATCTTCATCTTTAACAACATTTACGAAGTGTAACAAAATGAATACATGAAATAACATTGTAAAGACATTACAATTTTTTAAAAACCGTTTAAAGGTTGCTACCAGGATTTCAGTGTAAATTTTAATTTTACAGTAAGATTTGATATTTTACCAAAGAAAATGAATTTGATGACCTCTCCATGGTTTCTGTTTTATCCTTGGCAGTCATCTTGGGACAATTAACAAACATGCAATTTGTAAGTATTTTTTATGACAATAGTCCAGTTATAATCGTATTTTTTTCTGCAAAACGATTTATTTTAGTATACTAAACCTGAAGATTTTGAAATAACTGAAAAAATTTGAGTCATAGGGATGAGCCGGAAAGTTAAACAATTACGAATTGGTATTTTTATATAACTTGCCAACACAGCAGAAAAGAATCGAAAAATAAACGAAGGAAATAATTTCTCTTTCTGTTATCCAAATATTCGTTACCAACTGCGACAAGCAATAACAAAAGTCCCAGACAATAAGTCAGAACCGATGGAATTGATTCTACTGGCCCACGAAGTGCAAGCGAAAGTGCATTGCCGTGATTGCTCTCTTTCTTTGATTTGATTTGTAAACATGTCAGAGTGTATTATATGTCTGCAAGGAAGTGAATTATATATATTGAATCTAGAAGAGAAAACATTTATAAATAAACATTTACTCTGATAGTAAGCTAAATTGAAATCGAGATAACCCTCACTTACTCGTACAGCCCGAAACCATCCACTGCAAATGTGCCACTCCCTAGCAAAAACTGTTGGAAAATATGCCAATATTTTGTACTGTCGTCAGATTATTTCTAAAAGTACACTTTTAACTGAATGCGCATTCTATAAAATTTAGCTCAATTTGAAGTACAAAACATCGACCAGGTTTCATTATTATGTTTCTCGGAATTATCTTCAGGCACTGATTACAAGGACTTAGTCCCAGTTGTCGCATATTTAATAACACATTGTCAGCCAACGACTTTGTAAACAATGTTTAGATGGACAAGATAACCAATAACAAAAGAAGTAAGAGTGCTAATTCAACAAAAAAGTTCAATATGCGACCACAAACACAATATTCAGAGTGTTACCACAAAAACGATGTTCAAATACCTGTACTATGACACCACAACAAGAATGGAAACAATCGAAAGCGAGATACAGAAGTTCTGTACGAGATGTTTTAGATTTTACTAATTGTGAATAAAGGAGTAAAGTTTCAAAATAGTTGTATTTTATTGATTTAGAATGGGTCTGTATTTTGTAAAAAAATAAAAGTAGGCCATCAGGTTTTATTGAAATAGTTACTTTCGGCCGAATTTCAGGTCTAATTGTTTAGTTTTTATTCGGAGACTTTAATGCACCATGATCACTTTAGTTTTACTCAATGAATGTACTGACAGGATTATGACAGAATATTTTTTATCTCCAATGACATGTGTTGTCGATTTAAAAATTCTTTTTGTACAAATACGAAATTTTGTATAATAAAAATGCTACGAATAATTGTATCACCCAAAGTTACATAGCTTTAAAAAGCTCTAGAAAAGCAGGAAAGAAGTATGAAATTGTTCTAAGAAAAGGTTGCAGTAATCTTTCGTTTTATGGGACAAACATATTTCTTTCCTATTTATTTATTTGTTTATTTTGTAGTTAATGAATTAACGGAAAGCATGGTTTATAACATGTATTTCATCAAATTTTCTACTTCTTATACAATAGGGTTATTAGTATAGTAACGTGATACAGTATGCCGGATTTGCTAGAGTCGTGCGTCGGATCAAACGAGTGCGTAACACGAGTTTGATCCGACCTCGACGAGAGCCAATCCGGCTTATGGATCAAATTGCTATACTAATAACCCTTAAATTATATACCTTTTGACACTTGTCTGCGTGAATAAACTAAATTAAAATGGCATGCCAAGCATAAAATTGAAGAAAAGCCTTTTTTTAGCGCGAAATATACATAGTGTGCGACGTCGTTTCATTGGCGTCATCGTATAAACAAATAGTAACGACCCAGTCAAAAGCGACGTTATTAACGTCATATGCATTTTAGGGCCAATTGAATGCACTCTTACAAATTATGCCGCGCTTTTTGTATTGCACGTACATACAATACTGAATTTTTTCTTCAGGCCGTATTTAATGGTTGAATATAGGCTGCATTTTTGGCAGAATATTTATAGGTATATAATAAATGAATATATTTTAAGAATAGCTTCATATGAAAGTAATTCCATTTGGGTATGATACAGAAAAATTAGATACTATCATTTGTATATTTAGAATATCACTTTCACTAATTATCTTAAGTGTAAAAATTGAGTAAAATATGATCCGAGTAGTGTGAATATGACAAGCATTTTTTAAGCTGCTGTCTGAACACCATGGCGGACATATTCTATTTCGTGTTTATGTCATTTTTCTTCGTATCTTACTGTAGATAAAATAGGTCTCAAATCTTCATAAACTGCCGTTAAAAAGGGAAATTCTGTTGAGAAATTATTGAATCTAAAGGAAGAAGGATATGACAAGAATGTTATTTTGTTGAAAAAACATTTTTATGTCTCAAACAACAAATCTTGAGAGTACTGTTGGATCGGAGAATAAACTGGTATGTAGCAGCATAATATACATTAAGTGGCTAGCTATAATATATCTATACATGCATTCTTAATATAACATGAACTAGAGCATTAACAGAAGACGGAATGGGGACAGAAGTAAAATAATGAATCTATCTATATCTGTACCACTTAAACAATTAATATTTAGTATCTTCAAGGGTAGTATTTGTGCTTCCGTGTATTTCTATATCGCGTTGTACTCAAAGCTTTAAAAAAATCAGTTTACATCTAAATGGTGGTATCAGCAACTGAGGTGCTAATATGCGGCGACTTTTTTGAAATGATGTATTATATTCAGTGACTATACGTCTTGCTTTCAGAGGCTTTTGCCAATTTGAAGCTCTTGATGATTTATGAATTCTGTTACCGTTTTCCTACATGAATGAGAAACCCACTCAAATAACCCGGCTTAAATGGACCTTTAAATCAAACGTATTATCAAGACTGAATGTGACTTTTACCGTATTTAGTGCATAATGAAAAGAGATAAAAGGCGAGAAACAAAACGATTTTTGATCTGTCGACCATGTGTAGGAGTGGAAATGTTTACAGCTTGTGTTAAAAGGTGAGAACAGAAACGATTTTTTGACTCGAACACGTGTAGGAGCTATTGTTTGCAACTGCGGTGGATAAGTTCGAATTTATTTCTACATCGCTCAAACGCAAGTATGTAATAACGTCCATTTTTATCAAAAATCAATCTTTGATATCAGCGACGGACAGGTTTAATGTTATTATTTATTTTAATTTGCTCAGCAGAGTGGATGTCTATTTCTACCATTTTGAATCTTTTTCACTTCGGCCTGCTTCGGGTTTAATGCTTGTAGTACTAGAATGTCATTCAACTTTTGATAGGTTGCTACTTATAAGTTTGACATACTGAAACAGATGCTTTTAAAAACTGCTGGTTTTCCGGGATGCAAGTGACAACTTTAAAGGGTGCGCGGTACATAATATGAATGTATTGGTATTTATCAACAAAATCATGCGAAGAAAGCAACCGTTTTTCTATAAAAGTCAAACTAATAGTAACAGTATTATATTCTATATTAAGTCAAACGAATGTTACACTCAAAACACTGATTCTCCACTTACTGTTATCGTGCAGTAGGTTTAAAGTACAAACACGGTTCGCAGGGACTTGTATGTCTATACACTATTTTATTAAACCTTATTTTAGCGTATGTTTTATATATTACCATCCAAACAGGCCTGTCTTGTT
This sequence comes from Saxidomus purpurata, assembly GCA_022818135.1. Lineage (NCBI taxonomy): Eukaryota > Metazoa > Mollusca > Bivalvia > Venerida > Veneridae > Saxidomus > Saxidomus purpurata. The sequence goes on from JAFMSR010000005.1 coordinate 10,723,240, forward strand.
ATGAGGACAGCAGCACAAACAATTATGTCAAAACGTCAGAGACTTCATAGATTTATCAATAATAAAGTAGGAGTCAAAAATAAATCTTGAAGTACAAGAATGCAAAAAGCGAAAGCAAAGTATGCAAACCATAATTTGCATTAGATAGACTTTTAAGCAGAACTAGTATTCAGACTGTCTGCACAATTCCTGATTCAGCAGTTCTTTAATCTCTTGGGGGATAAATGCTTTCAAACGCAGGTTATAAAGTAAATTAAAATCTGTAACTTCCTGATGCAAAATATTGATGGTCTGAAATGGAATGCAAACAAATAGCAAAGCAAAGTATATGTATTGTAACGCTATCAGTATCAAACGCATAAAAAACTACAAATATAGAACAAATATTTCTATACTGTACATTGATAAACACGTGTCCTATTGAATGTCCACTTTTATATAACAGTGCGGTATCACTTTTAATTATTAAACATGCTGTTTGTATCTTTCGTTCTTTATAATAAAACAAATTCAAAATTCAATATTACAAGAAATCTAATTTAGTTTGACCTATTTTTTCTCTTCTTTTTCGATAAGAAAACGTTCGTAGAATATATGACAGCTTATCTCACTAGTCAGTCTCACAATTCAACACAATTCATCCTGTTTTTTTTTTAATTATTATTTTCCAAAGAACTGTAAAGAGAAAGGAAGCAAGAGTAATTCAGTCTGGAGCACAGCTTTAATATTCTTAGAAAAAAGCAAAAAATATCAGATATGTTTCAACAAATAATTTCCTGTTTCTCGTAAAAGAAAATGAAACTAGGTTACAATGTACTAGAAGTTTGGTCTGGCATTTAACAATAAACACAATGGATTGTCGTTGTTTCTATATTTAGAAATAATAACTTTCCAAGACGCTTAATCTGTCATATAAAGTTGCAGATAATATAAACGTTTTATCCCTAACGACATAATAAAGATTTAGCAAGTTATTGTTTTTATCAATTTTGAATTTAATAAATGAAATACCAAAGTGATGATGCAATATATTGCAGAACTTGTCCGTTCTTTTTTCGTCTGGTTAGCTAAAAGACCCTTTAAAAATGGATTATTTTTGTTAAAGAGTACAATTTATTTCTTTAGCTTAAACTGAGTATCTTCATTTAATCACACTTTTATTGCCATTTTGTCGGTAACATTATGTCAGATGACAAAAGTGATGGAAATTATAATAAAGCAATGAAGACAAAGGACTGTATCATGTATAGCTAATTGTTGTTCTTTATAAATAAGGCCACTTCGACACGAATATGGTAACAAAGTTTGATGCCAATTATGGTAACACAGTTGTGACAAAGATCTGAAAAGACGAGTGTTGCTATTTTTGTTGTTTAGCAAAGGTCACAAAAAGAGTGTTTCTTTGTACACCCAAGCAATGATTACAAATACTTTACTGATTAAATTGGAATATAAAATAGCAAAACATATTCGCCTGCTGTTACAGTAGCAATTTTCTTGAATTTGATTCCTTCCAAAAATAATTATTATTTGTAGCTAATAAAAGAAGAGAAAATAATTTCTAAGAACTGTAATATCTGCTTTTGAGCTTAAACCATTACTATTCATTACATTTTACGTATGTCTGAAGTCTAATATATTAGGAAGTCCTTCCAAGTTATTTCACAGAACATGCAATAAATATGTTTTAGGGATCTTATCTTGTGTAATAAATTCTTCAGACGACTAGGTTATTTTGGGAGCAATCAGAGCTTTTTGATAATTAGGTCTTTCACAGCAACTCAGTATTGTACTACAATGGTAAATGTAACCCAAAACAACTTTAAGTTAATGAAATAGGGAAGGTACTTTGGTGGAAAACTTATCATTAACACAAGTTAATATTATTAACATCTTATCATAGCATCATAAACCAAATTAATGCATTCGATTGTCTTTATTATACAAATGTAGATATTTAATACTAACGCTGAGTATTTCAATTGTATCACAGTATTGAAATTAGACTGGCATTATTACACCTTTACTATCCTTAATATTACAAAAAGGTAACAAAAGGTATAACGTGTAATTATTGAAAATCATAGTAGTGCCAAAATATGATACTGGTGCTGGCACCATTGATACCGATATGACTGCTTGATCTTTGCTAAATTGATTTGTTATTGAATTAATCTAGTTTCTGGCATTTGACACAACATAATTGAAATCGTAAGGAGTATGGAAAATCAGAAGTTTAATTGTTAAATCTTATATGTTGTCATGACTCATTTGGCGGGTGCCGTCCCGAGTAATTACATTAAAACGATTCTTGACACAAGCATGTATGTTGACAATTCATACGGTAGGCATGTTAACAGATAGTGATGCATCAGTGCCATTGGACACCTAAACATGTAAAATAGCAAAAAATCTGCGTACATGAAATACTTTGGATTTCCTTTTAGTACCTGGATTTGGTTTATATAATCTTTCGGGAAAAACAAACATTAAGTTCCTGATAAATACCGCCAAAATCAAATAATCTTCGCTTGTTTTGTGATGTAATTTTTTTTAATATTGTTTCTATGATTACACATAAAATGTATAGTCTGCACGAAGTCCTATTTAAAGGCATGCCTAAAATGAAATACCGACATGACAGGTGTTGCCATAGTTTAGCATATTTCACCAAAATTGTAGCGAGCAATTAATTTTATTATAAGACACTTTATTTAAAAAAAAGATATCTTAAAGTTTCATAGGTCTTATATTACTTGTTATTGATTTGTCCCAATTTCTAGAGGTCTTGATGCATCAGTAGCTAAATCACAAACGGTGTTGATTGTATTTAGCGACGACTGAAAGGTTGTTCCTCAAGGAGCTGCTGCTACGATCTTAAACAGTTAAAACAAATGTGTCATTTTGAAATGTCACTCATTTTTGTTTATATGGTTTTACCCCGAATAAAGGTTTGATATATCCAGTAGATTTACAATCAGTAAATCCTTGTCACGGCTCCAAAATGTCGTGTAGACAAGGAATAAATCAGAATAAATCAGAACGATCGTAAACATTTTACGTTGACTATTTACTGTTATGCTGGAAGTACCAGTGACGTTATGCACGCTTGCGTCTTAACATGCACACAAAGGGGGGGGGGGGAAAAGTTTTGGGGGGAGGGAACCGGGGGGGGGGAAAGGGTTTTTTTTTTGGACTGGTGGACATACGAGTGTTGGTCATAACCAATATGTACTTCCTTTCATTTAGTTCCTTTCATTTATTTTCGATTTCAAAAACGGTTTTCGATTAAGAAATCGATAATGGCCTGGTCCAGGACCCCAGAAAGTAGTAACGAGTCAGGGTCAAAGACCAATTTTGCTATTAATCGAATCATCGATTTGAAATCCCTGTGATAAAATGTTTAATCGTTAATTTGCTGAGTCTACAAGAATATGTATTTAGAAGAAAAACAATGAATTTTGTTGCAACTGTATGCGTCTGGTTATATCACTTCTTTTTGTACTGAAAGAAGAGACAACAAATTTAGATTTCATTGCCCTTATTGGTGAGTATTAGCCTGATTTTCGTGTAACCTAGTTACATTTTTTGAACGAGTTACCGGCAATCACTAGTTGAATGAAATTCTGTGTACTGTAAATTTTTTTGTAAATTTGCTGATTTTTGCTTTAATGTAAAAAAACTAGACTGATAGCAAACAGACTAAATTATGAATTTCAAATTCTCGAAATGAGAATTCTCTATTTTATATTCAATGTCAAATAAATTTTTCGCAAGATGTTTGAATGAGAGTAGTGAAAAACTCGCAAAAATTAGTGGAAACGAATTTTTTGCGAATACTACCTTATTAAAGGTACCAAAATTCGCATCAGACTGAATAATTCTAGTATCGTTTCTTTTTACAAATATCAGGAAATTAAGTGTCGAAAAATAAAACGAAGATGCATGTAACATTTTACTTTGAAGGAAACTGGTTTCGCATTTTGCGTTTAAAACCGCATGTTGTGAAATTTAAACGGTCCTAAAAGTTGCACAAACATTATTGTTGGTTAGCAGATGCCTGTGCACGCTTGGCATTTAAGTTAAAATAGAAATACAAAAACGTGTTAATTTATTTTACACGAAAGTGAATATAGGAGAACATTACAGGTGAAGCCTACACTTCGCAACTAAGAAAACAAGAGCTGTCAGTAGGACAGCGCGCTCGACTTTTTTAGTGCTTGCCAATAAAACAAAACTTTGACAGTTAAGGGCATACAAGACTTTAACTAGGAATTTCTAAGAACAAATCAAGAAACATTTTCACAGAGTTATCTTCTCTTGCTTACTGATAGGCCTCATGATGGTACATAAGTACTCCAACTTTCAAAGTAATATCTCAAATGGTTAAGTCAACAAGTGGACAAGAATGAAAATTTTAACTGAGTTTCTAATTCAAAAAGGGCCAAAATAGAAAATAAAATCCTTGACAGAATTACCTTCTCCTGCCCATGTTTTGGGAATCATGATGATAAACAAGTATTCCAACTTTCAAATTAATATCTCAAACAGTTTAGTCAAAAAGTGGACTGGTACGAAAAACTTAACCAAGATTCTAAGTCGATAAAGGGCCTTAATTTTTAAAACAAATCCCTGACAGAGTTACTTCTCAAGCCTACAGATGGGGGTAATGACGTAAACAGGCATTCAAAGTTTCAAAGCAATATCTCAAAGGGTTAAGGCAATAAGTGGATTTTACCCATATTCAATGTATTTTCTAAGTCAAAAAGGGGCATAATTCTGTCAAAAATCTTGACAGAGTTATGTACTCTTGTCTGGTGATGAAGGTCATGATGGTAAACAAGTATGGTTAGTTTCAAAGCAATACCTCTAATGGTTTTGAAATAAAGTGAGGTGGTACAAAAACCTTCACCAAGCTCAATACACTTTCTAAGTCCAAAAAGGGCCATAATTCTGTCAAAAACCTTGACGGAGTTATGTACTCTTGTCTGTACATGGAGGTTATGATGGTAAACAAGTATGGTAAGTTTCAAAGCCATACCTCTAATACTTTTGAAATAAAGTGGGGTGGTACAAAAAACTTAACCAAGGTGTGACACCAACGCCGGCGCCGACGCCGACGCCGACGCCGACGCCTGGGCGAGTAGGATAGCTCCCCTTTTCACTGAAAAGTCGAGCTAAAAAGTAACGCCTTTACGGAAAAAGTGCTAATATAAAATTATATTAATTCATCTTAAAATTCTAGCTGCAAAATAAAGTCAATGTTTAACTACAATTAGTCCTTTCTAATAATAGATTTATACAGACAGATATGCAATATGATTTTTAATAATTGTTTTATTTCGAGCTTTTTATATTTTTATAGAAGAACTTAACACTAAATTTGCTTTACATATGTATGACGTTAGATTCCCAGAAAATACAAAGAATATGTAACAAGACGCTCACGAAGTCTGCACTTTTTTTAATCAATTTTCCATTGCAAATTGACCATTTTTTTACTAAATAGCCCATAAAAACAAGAGGACCAAGATGGTCCTATATCGCTCACATTGCTACCATTGGCTATAATACAAGGTCATCAATAGCAGAAAAGCACAAAATTGACTTGGGGGACATGATTTGAGCATTCTGTGAAGATATAAACTAGTCAATGATACAAGCCAAATATCTAAGCTCTAGGCATTGTGGTTTCAGAGAAAACTTTTAACTTTTTTCAAATTTGTTGCCATGGCAACAAGAGTTCTACATGGAACGGAATTCTTTTAACAATTTTGGTAAAGCTTCATGCAAGGAATATCCCTGTCAACACTGATTAGAATTAGTGAAGAAATAAAGATGCTAGAGTGTAAACACGGTTAAATATTGCAATTTTGTTAAATAAACTCATCCGAGATCTAACGGTCATTCACATTCTCTGTAAATGTGATTAGGATAAATAAAAAATTGAAGTTGCTAGAGTGTAAACACAGTAATATTGCAATTTTTGTTTAATCAAGGGCAATAACTCCAGAAGAACTAGTCCGATCAAGATAATAATTGAACTCATCAGAGATCTTATGATTGATTAGGATAAAAGAATAAATAAGGTGGTAAAGTGTAAACACAGTTAAATATAGCAATTTTTGTTCAATCAAGGGCCATGACTCTGGAACAACCAAGCCCATAATTGAACTCATCCGAGATCTAACGGTCATTCATATTCTCTGTAAATGGGATTAGGATCAATGAAAATTGAAGGTGCTAGAGTGTAAACCCAGTTATATATTGCAATTTTTGTTAAATAAAGGCTCATAACTCTAGAAGAACTAGTCCGTGCAAGATCATAATTGAGCTCATTCGAGATCTTATAATTATACACATTCTCAGTAAATATGATATGATTAAAGAAGAAATGAAGGTGCAAGAGTGTAAACAGAGTAAAATACAGCAATTTTCGTTAAAAATCAAGGGCGATGACTCTGGCAGAACCAAGCCCATAATTAAACTCATCCGAGATCTAACGGTCATGCACGTTCTCTGTAAATACGATTAAGATAAATGAAAAATTGAAGGTGCTCGAGTGTAAACACAGTTATATATTGCATTTTTTTGGTAAATTAAGGGCCATAACTCAGGAAGAACTCCGATCAAGCCCGTTTATAAACTCATCCAAGATATTATAGTCATACACATTCTCTCTAAATATGATAAGGATTAAAGAAGAAATAAAGGTGCTAGAATGTAAACATAGTTAAATATTGCATTTTTTGTTAAATCAAGGGCCTTAACTCTGAAAAAACTAATTGAACTCATCCGAGATCTAACGATCATTCACATTGTCTGTAAATATGATTATTATTAATGAAAAATTGAAGATGCTAGAGTGTAAACATAGTGAAGTATTTTTTGTAAATCAAGGACCATAACTCTGGAAGAACTAATCCGATCAAGCCTCTTATTGAACTCTTCCGAGATCTTATAATCATACAGATTCTCCGTAAATATGTTTAGAGTTATAGAAGAAATGATGTCCTAGAGTGTAAACATAGTTAAATCTTGCATTTTTTTTTTTGTTAAATCAGGGGCCATAATTCAGAAAGTACTGAACCGATCAAGTCCATCATCTTTGTCATCCGAGGTTTTGTGGCCATGTACATTCTGTTCAAGTTTTATTATGATTGTTAAAACTGTAGATGCTATAGTGTAAACAAACTATTTGTGAATGGACGGACGGACGAAGGAAGCCGGACTTCCAACGATCCTAAAAGCTCACAATCACCACTTAGTGGTTAGGTGAGCTAAAGAACTAAGTCATATTGATTCGTAGAAGAAAAAAAAGTAGTTTAAACGTGAAAGTGTCGCATAAGAATGCCACGGATGATACAGAATTGTGGAAAACAAAAACAGAGTTTACCTGCAACCATCATATTCATTCACACAGCGTGCAAATATCTATCCACTTGAACTACCATCATCGGTCTATTGAGTATCATAATATGTCATAGGTACGGAGTGATTTGCATTAAATATGTATCAAGATCGTTTTGTGTGCATTTTAAGATACGTTTCTTTTTTTACTTTAGCTACAAGTTCTACACTTCCACAGCTTGGTGGTTTTAGTCGCCATTTGCACAGAGCCCATTTAGTCGTCTTTTACGATATGCACAAGGCGTCACCCACGGTGGTTGCAATTCTGGCACCCTTCGCAATAACACCGACACATGTTTTTCTTCTGGCTGCTTTGGATATAAGAATAGTGACTTCCCAGGTTCTTTGTTGCTTCATTAATGTGAAATTTACACACTTAACTGCACTTGAACATTTTTATGATGGTATGTAGAAATTTATTCACCTGCAGACCATCATAATAGAATGTTCAACTGCTTGTGAATGAATTTAGATTTCTTCCAAAGTCACGTCACACATCATACAACATTATTTATTTACAAAATCTATTTCAAATCACAAACAGTTCTCTAATTTTAATGTATTTTTTAAAACAAACAACACTCCATAATGTCACGTTGGACGGAAAAATATGCCAGCTGGGCAGCTGATGATAGTTAAAGGTGATTGGAATTGACTCACTAGTTGCACAGCGAATTTACCAATGGTGTCAATAAGTGCTTTCTTTTAAATCCGACATTAAAAACCTATTATTAGTTATAAATAATAAACAAATAAATAATAAACTTTCAAACGTTGGTTATTAAAAATTAAATTGCAACGATCGTTCTCCATATGTATTGCAATACGCCAGTACAGCATTCGTCCTACATACATTATCAATAGCATACTAATGTTTTGCAACAAAATACCAAACGCCTCGTAAACACTTGAAATAAAGTATATGTTTATAACCATATTTGTTATTCATATTTTGGTATAACAACAAAACTTTTTTTATTTGTTTTTCTAAACAAATATAATATTCCCTTAGGTACAAACTGTTGGTAATCATAAGTTAAGGATTTTCGACATTTTTGATATGATTCAATAATAACGATAGGATGTAAACACTGTACAGCTTTCCTTACTTTCGTATTTTGACTCAGCAATAAGGTGGAAAATATGACAACTTCTCACAAGTATGAATCAAATAACCTAACAAAAAAGCTATTTTCAAGATAACTGTTAGATGAAATAAAAATAAATACTGATGTAGATAATTTCAGTCTGGAGCAAGAGTGACATAATAATCAAAAATAGCTTTTCTGAAAGAAACTCATACACTATAATAGTTTTCTTTACTAGGTTACTAGAAGTTCAGCAGTCTGACGTGTATAAATAAACATAGAATAAAATATCTTATTTCTAGAGTGTACAAATAAATAATCCTAAAACAACTATGTTAAAAGTCCAACGGTTACTCCTGAAGATATAATTACTCTAAAACGCAAGCTTTCTTTACAAATTACCGACGACTTTCGTTAGTTGAGCGACAGTGACAAAAGTGGTGGAACTTATTTTTACGCTATACTGATGAATTGTGGAGAACGTTATGGTGAAGCTATGGTTACAAAAAGTGTTAAGATTTGGTGACAAAAAGTTGGTTCAAGCAGACGTATCGCATAAAGAAGTTAACAAGTATGGCTCCGAGTCAATACTTTATAAGCGTTAATGATACTGTTGATGTCCTTTACCAAACATGATTTAAGGCTTGGGTATGACCTGCATCGCAGACCAAAGTTCTCAGAAGACTCATTATGTCAATTCATAATGAGTACTCTAAGAATAAGATCTTCTTTCAGCGACATTTGTCAAAATCTTAAAGTCTGCTAGATACTTATCATCACAATTAATGTATGTGTGAGGTCTTATATATCAGGAAAGTATTTCTATTATTTTATAGTACAGGCAACAATCATCTTTAAGGCGATGGCATAGAATGTAAAACCAACAGTTTAAACCGTCTTTAAATAGAAAAGGCAAATAAAAACTTTACTTTCCCAGCAATGTGTGGGAGTCGAAATATTTACAACTAGGCCGGGTTCGCTTGACATTGTAATATAAATAACTATTTTATATGAATTGTATTGTTTTTTGTGTCCATTGTTCCAATATTCTCAAGGCTCGATACCAGACATACTCTATTGGTTAATTATTCTTCGATATATTCACTAGAATCTAGTCTATCGAGACTGTGATCCCTGTCCAGGACTAATCAATTATGAATTTACCCTTTAGGCTGTGATTTATATCAGACCTTCTGATTCACCTGTATTAATGTTGACGAAGTAACTGTATTCATAAATGTTTCTTCATATCATTTGTTTAAGATTTGTTTAAACTTTGCCATTTACAATCGTTTTACACATTTTAACTGATTTCTAGCATTCACCATCTTGTATCGATGTAATTTTCCGTTTGTTAGAGTAAAGCTTTCAAAATTTGATTATAAAGTAAATTAGATCTACAACTTTCTGTAGCAAAATGACTGGAATGACATTCTAAAATAAAGTACAATTTTAAAAATCTAACGAAGAACATTTGTAATATATATTTATTGCAACACTACAATAAAAGTGTAATATGCATCCTTAAAATACATATATCCTTTTTTTGTTAAATAAGAAATTTGTATTACAGTGCAACTTCAAAGGAGCAAACACTCTCTGAAACACAGAAATGTGTTTATTGCAGATAGTACAACGTGATAACCAAAACAATTTCCTGTAGAGTGCAATGTACAATAAATTTAACACACATCTTAGTTATCAACATTTAATTTCCTGATACCCGTTAAAGGAAAACAAACTACGTTAATTCGCTAAATGATTTCCGATAAAAATGAATAATTTCCCGTTTTTCTTGTCAGTGAAGTCAAACAATAAAAAAAGAAAATGTAAAAATAACTGATAAAATGGTAAAGGCATATGTTATCTTTGCAGACACTTTCTCTGACGAATAAAGAAATCTAGGCATAATCTATATTACGCGACTGAACGACTTTATCCTTTGGTATGGAATAAATGACGATTAATAAATGATTCATAAACTACAAGATTTGTCTTATATGCTCCTGACTAAACTGGTTTTTTTTCTGTTTCTAACCAATGCAACTATTGTTCGATCCGCGTCCTAGGTACAATGTAGTATGTGAAATCGTAGTTGGTCACCAGATTGGACAAGTGGATTTTCTTCGGGTTCACCGGTTTCCTCCGTCAGTAAGACTACCACACGTCAACACCAGAGTGGTATGATTATACATGTATTATCTTATTCTATTTTCTCTAAAATACAGTTAATGCACGCTTTATTATCGTGTGTTAGGTGTTGTTTATAAGCGTTTCAAGTTTACTACGATATCATTGAAAAGTATCTCTATTATCATATATCAGACGCACGTGCTAGTCGCTTGATTAAGTCACACTGATTAGACTTTAAAGATGGGCTCACGAGACAAAGTCACGCGGAAATTTGATTCATTCACGCTACATTTAAATATCATTTTCGAATAAAAAAGGACTCCTCAAAAGCAAAAACCCACATTTAGAAAACTCCATGGTAAAAGCACCGTTCAAGTATTTATCGGATAATATCTGTTTACGAAAACTGGAGTGAAACGAAGAAAAGTTTTTTTTGGTCAACTCTTTGTTCCTTTATTTTTAAACTGTCCGTTGTCATGCCGGCTAAGCAATGGTAGAAAAGCTACACTATATGATTGGGGCAATTAACTGCTAAGAATGATGTTCCTAATCGTTAAACAATAGTAATAAAGAGTAGAGTATCTCACGTGGTAAAGACATGATTAAAATAGTAGAACTGTTTTCGTATACATATGTAACATTGGTAACAGCGTGGTACTGTGTGTGTGTGTGTGTGGTGAAGCAATGTGAAAAGAATGGAACATTTTTGGTACAATTTTTTCAGTTAACAAGAAGTAGCATGTTTATGATCAAGATATGGTTATCAAGGTTTTCACAATTTACGAAGCTGGTGTCGTTTATAGCTCATCACCGGAGTCAAAAAGTACATTTGTACTACATTAACATGAAGTAATGCCCCAGATGGCTATACTGTATTTCATGTAACCATTCCAAGGCGTTAAACTTAGATTCAACATTTTACTTACATATGTGTTTGCTTTGTTCTTTGCACATGGTATATCTACATAATTGCTTATTCGATATCCTTTATTTTTGTACCATTTTCAAAGTGCGTTGCCTATTTAAAGTTAATAGTCAATCTGCAGTGTCGCCTTTTCTCACAGTTTATAAATTCGGTTTTCTATGAGTAGGTCTGGCTTGTAGTAAATGAAGATATGTTAATGGATAACCTTTTTATATCTTTAAGGCCTCTTTAAAGATGTAAGCCTATATTTTCAAATAGTCATTTTGTTTACTGTTCGTATCTCTTGCATATCCCGAGGACATGCTCCGAACTTTTGCAGCTGCAAGTATATTGTATTTTGCATAATAATGATACTTGTCGGATAGGATGCTATATTCCCTATTTTATATGACAAGCCAGTCATACGTTAATATATCGTGCAGCTCACACTTCTCTATTCACTAACGTTAATGGAAACTTGACAAAATAGTATTTGGAATTAATGGAATAGCTGATATTTCGGCGTAGCACGAAAAAGATGTTTATTGACTGCCAAGAAATGCGTGGGCGAAAAGGTCTTTATAACCAGGATTGTTATATACATCCGTGCTTATTCTCCTGAAATATTTGATAGCGACGCTAATCGTTCATTTTCAATTAGAAATACAATAAAATGATAACAGGGTAGTGAACATTTTGTCTAAATCAATACCTTTGTCATTAGCGCTTACTATATAGTTCACACTACTTTAATGAATCAAAAAGCGAAGAGTGCTAATCGAAAAGCTGCACATATAGGATGCTTTATAATAACATACAAATGTAATTATGAAACAGCATGTGACAAAGGATTAGAGGCCGAGAGGATAATAATGTTATGTATGCGTGAATTTCAAATACCCCGTCCTTGATTTCTCCCGTAAATCCCTTGAATTTTTCATGTCAGGAAGTTGTCAAGCTGCTTTGTGGATGTTAGGAGGTTTCACATATATGCCAAACATGCAAATGATATAAGTGATTGTTCTATTTGAAGAATACTCAACTCCGATAAATTCACAAACCTAATAGTAGTAATATAATCACAACTAAGGAAGTACAAATGTAAATGGAAAAATAAGCTAAAACCTGTCATTTGCAAATGATGTAATGAATCGACACTTATCTTTGTCCTATATGTAAAAAAACTAATTTATATACGAAATAGAAACCCAGTCCATTACGCTCCATCTTTTTGAAAGAGTTTGACCTATATTTTTATCCAATGGAAATAGGGTTGAAAATTCAAATAATTGCCTGTCTATGTTCCATTAACTTCGAATGGATATTTTTATGTAGTAACTGAATTATACATGGACACATTCTTGGCGGGGTTCCGTTACAAATGTATAAGCATACTAGTATATAATTAACGTCTAAATGTAGGCCAAAAGCTAAGTCATTTACAGACTTCTGTAGAGAAAACAGAAAAAGAAAAGACTCGTGTCAAAATGATTGAACTGAAAAGATATTCTATTCAATGTCTGGCGTATGTATTTCATTCCGGCCTCTATTTTTCATAAACATTTCTACTAGCTATAAACGTACAAATACGGTCCACTATAACAAGAGGTGAATTTATTGACATTACTAAACGTTATCACGGTGATATCGTGACCATGCTAATGCAACTGTGTCTATCTAACATTTTCTTGCAGTTCACAGGCACATCTATGTTTGCTCCTATCATACTGCATTTGATCGATAAAAATCACTGACAAAAGGCATAGTTCACAGATAACGATGCCCAGTGGACCGATAATACCGCTGTACAAGATGTAGATTGTCCCATTGTTCGCCTGAGAAATTGCTTCAGGGTGATTTTGTCAATTCTATGGGTAAACAACATTCAATGAAACGTGTCTTCACTTTGAGCATGTTGAAACATGACTGTAAATACCGAGGAGAATTGTATGTCATGCTTGAGTGGCCGTTGTAGAACTAAACACACAGGTCAGGTTTAAAGCAACAACATATAGCCTAATATAAAGCCTTGGTCTTGTATAGAGCAATAATGTTAAGTGAACTTTATCTCCACTTTTAGCTGGTTTGTTATCAACAATATATACCGAGAACAGCTTGTATACCAGGCTTCGTTATGTTGTTGAACTATAACCCAAAACAGTATCAAATATGAACGTTATATACAAACATCATCAGATCTGAAAGTAACATATGACCTATTTCACATGCTTTATAGTGAACACCTCGAATAGAGTAAGATCATTTTTCTTGCATTAGATTATTTCTGAGCCAATGTACAGTGATTTCAAATTCTCCAGGCAATTCAGTCAGCTCTGTGTGCACGAAACATTACATTCATAACGATCTATGCATGCGGGATGCCAAATATATCAGAGATTTTTTCTCCATTATTTCATTGCATGTGAAAGCAAAGCTTTATGCTGCAATAATTGGACATTCTTCTTAACGTGAAATTAACCACCGTTAAATCCTGGAAAAAATCAAATTCTATACACTATTCTGAAACATTAAATCAAGTATGTCGATGCTTGATGCTACAATAGTTCAATATGAATTACTTTGTATCTTTTAAGCAAGCCAAATACAGGTATAACTGGAAATGAAACAGGTAAAGCACTGGCCTTTCATGGTCAGTCATGTTTAATTCATACTAAAAATTCTTTTCTTGCCAATGGACCTTTGAAAACTGCATAAATGAACAGGATCTTCGTTATTACACGTAATGAATAATGTAACTTCTGATTGTTAAATTAAATCTTTATGAAAATATAACACAGTATATCCGAGGCGGTCCTGTTTCATCGTGTTTATGATATTCATAAGGCAGCAGAAACAATATCTGAATAAGCAGACAAAATTGAAAGACCTTCAAAAATACACCGTCTATTTAAACTTTGAATACTGTAAATGAAGTCATTAGCGTAATGAGATAACAAATGTAACGCCCAGTTTAACAATTTTAAGCACAGTCATTCAAAACTGTGACTGTTCTAATCATCTTGTTGTTTACAGACGCCAACATCCCTCTTGTCTCACCCCAGTCGCCCTTGGTATTTAGGTAAGAAAGTGTTGCCTTTAAAACATCATGTGACATATGAACGTGGTTAACATCACTGACTTTAATCTGATTGAAAGTCATGTTTTATAGCCCCGTTACCGACCTGTCTCTATGGATGTGGTTTGGCGTGGTCTTACTGTAAACGATACAGACATTACATTTATCAACCAGTCGAACGAAAGCCAGATCTAACAGGCCATTATCCGTTTTCTGCACAGGGTTATTACAGACAATCTGTCTGATGACTGAAGAGGGAAGTGCGTGCTGACATTATTTTATTGCTTGTTTTCTACACTACAACATTTCCTCCTTTTCGCATATATCACACAAGTGTTCACGGTAAAAATATAAAAGTTATTCCCGTTTTACTATATCTTTTAGTGGCAGTTTTAATATGAATTAATTAGTTTGTTCATGAACTACAGCTCTTTAAAGCAATATCTTGCCTGTAGCCGCAGACATATTGGTCGTTTATTCGACTTTCTTGCATCAAGCCCTTGCGTAACAACAGGCCTATTCTACACAAGGACTGGAAAAGGATCGCTTGTAACCTGTTATGATGGTTAAATTGCCTTTGCAAAGTTAAGACAATGTGATGTTCTGTTGAACTTACTGTTGAACTTCTGCCCTGCATAATATTTTGTGCAAAATAATTCCAAAAAGAATTATGTTGAGTACAGTTTGTTCGAGCGAAAGGATCATTAAAATACCCTTTAGTGTTATAAAATACTATGAAGTTTTTTTCTGGAAATGTGACGCCAGTCAAAAGGTATATCATTTTTGAATTAAAGACGCGACACCGTTTCCGAAATATTAAGTGATACTGTTATTTAAAAAGTCTATGATATGATTCCAACAACTCTACTGACTATTGAGTGGCCCTACATCGTGCAAAATAGCCACTCAATGTTTGGTCAAATATTTTGGTTAATCTTTTGATCGTGGTTAGTTACACTACTGGTACACTATGTTGAAATCTCAGACAGTCTTTGTGTATGAAGTCGTAGTATCCACTCTCTTCAATCTCCAAAGGGAAAAAAGCTTTCAAAGTTTGGTTATTAAGTAAATTAGATCTGTAACTTTCTTTTGCAAAGTGAACGAAGCGAAATTCTGAAATAAAGTGTATTATCTACAATCTAACGAAGAACATTCGTAATGTTTATGTATTGCAACATTTCAATGCAAAGTATTAAATACATCCATACAAACGTTTGTTTGTGAAAAATATATCATTATTAATGATTTTGTAATCATAAAATAATACATTTTAATCTACTGTGAATACATCGATACACAGTCATTTTTTTGTGGATTTTGAATTAAATGCAATTTCGTATGTACAGAAGTTCGTTGATTTTCATTTTTTATAAAATTTTAATTCCGAACACATTTACGTTGGAATCTTAAATTTGTTGATGTAATGATAACCACACGGAATCAACGAAAATAATGTGACATTAAAATTGACAATTTAAAGTAAATCATTGTATATTCTAACATTTGATTTATTTTCAGTTTGTCATTTTTTTATTTCTTAATATGTGACGTGGAAGAAAATGTCCAGTGAGCATTAATTACGCAAAGAAAATGACAAATAACTAATTTCACCAAATTTCTACTAGGCGTAACCATTTAAAAAAAGGTGGTATTGAAATGGCATTCCAATATGCTAAAATGATTATTCTGTCTATCGTAAAGCATATTACCATACAACCACTATTCTGGGTTCACATTCAAAAGTGAAAATGAGGGCACGGTCAATAAAAATGAGGTTTAGTGAAAAGTTGAAAAGACAACAAAATTAAAACAAGCGAAATACAAACAATAAATAATGTTTATCCGATCGCTAAATTTCAAGAAAATAATGCCATATGAATTTTTTAAAAAAGGAAAAAAAAACCCAAAATTTTTTTGGGTTTAAATTTCTTTTTTGACGTCACAAACGTCATGTGAAGAATAACAATGTGTGTTATCTGAAAACAAGACATAACTTTAAAAGTAGTTGGTAGATTTACTTGAAATTTTCAATTCATAGTCAACAGACTTCACACTTTTAGAAAACATGTAAAACAAAATGTGTGATTTTTACCCCTCTGGACCCATTTTCACAGTCACAGTCACATATGGATTAAGTTTCTTGTTTTCAGACATGACATCAATACCTTTCTACTAGTAATTATGGTATTATTTCCTGGTAACAATTATCTGTCATGATTTTCTCCTCTGGGTTTACATTATTTTCTCCTGAAGTCGACTTCATATTGCAAACATTGCGGTTTTAAAGTGTATACACAATCGCAACCTTATTTACTAGAACAATTTCCTCGTGAGTGAAATGTTAAATAAATCTAACAAACATCTTAGTTATAAACATGTCATTTCCTGATACCTGTTTAAACTAAGCATACTACGTTAACTCCTTTGTTAATAGCCAAAAAGATTGAAAACACTTTATTTCAGAATGTCACATCGTTCACTTTGCAAAAGTTTCTCATTAATTTTGCCATGATTTATTATTTATACACTGTACCTAATAAATCTATCTATCTATCTATAATTCAGTCTATGATATAAGCTAAAATGAATAATTATCAGGAGTTGTCAACGATTAATTTCCTGTTTCTCATTAAAGAGAAAATGGAACCAGGTTACTAGGATGTCAGTCAAACAATTAAATCAAAGTATAAGACAACATCAGTTTTGTAATTAAATGGTATAGACATAAATAACCTTTCCAGACACATTTTCTGTCGAATGAAGAAAACTTTCAGACATAATCTAGATTACGCGACTGAACGACTTTATCCTTTTGTATTACGATAAATCAATGATTCCATGACAACTAAATTTGTCTTAAATGCTCCTGACCAAACTGTCTTTTTCTGAAAATCTAGGTTCTATTAGTTCTGAAAGATAATTAGCGTGTGCTTTATTTGTATCAGTGATTTTGGCTACTAACAAATGTAGCAGTATATAAGCAGTTCATATCTATTACAGCATCATTGAAAAAAAGTTTCTTTTTTATCATTTTGTAATTGTGATGATCTAGTATTTTAAACCCCATGGGCGTATGAGCCGCGTTTTATTAAGTCAAACCACTTAGACTGTTCGAAGGAGACTAGGTAGCCGCGTGACAAAGTCACGTGCTAATTTAATACCATCCGGCACACTATATTTATATATTTTCTATAGGATTTGTCAATACAAAATGCCATATTTAAAACGTCTACTGGTTAAATTTCGCTGATAAGTGTCATTATTGGTCAAAACGAGATTTTATGAAAACTACAGTGAGATGGAGGCTTAAAATGTACCATTGTCTTCAGCTAAAATATGAAAAACTCCAACCATAAGCACTAATAAGTTGGTTTTGTTTTCTTGTTTGATCTAGATACATGCATTCTAGATACATGTATTTCCTTCTTGTATTTAATAGTGAGTTGCAATTTTCACGAAAGGAGTATAACTAGTAATTGCTTAGTAAGCCAATGGTTAGAAAAAGTGGAACCTTTTACTGCTAAATATTGTTCACAAAGGATGGTTACTTATTCACCTATGGTTGAACAAAAGTAATCAAGCATTGTCTATTTATAATGGTAAAGCAATGGTAGCAAAGGGCGGATCTGCTTTTGTATAATATTCGTAACGGAGTGATTCTATACATGGTAAAGCAATGACAAAAAGACACTAAGTCATATAAAAATGGTGCCGATTATAGTTAAGCACTTGCCACACTTTTGATTAAGGTTCAAATATACTGGAGTAAGGCCCTAGGGTGACATTTGTGTTTCCTGTAACTGACCGTTTCAAGGCGGTGATCTAGGATCCAAACATACACTGTTGTAATGTGCATTGGGGATTGTCTACATTATTTGGTATTCGATATCCTTACTTTTGTACTTAGGAAAGACGTTGCCTATATGTAGTTAATATTTAAGCAGCAGCGTTGCATCTTCTCACAGTAGCAGATTAATTCTTCGTTGGCCCTGTATCGCTCATCTGGCTAATATTAGCTATAATACAAGATCAACAATTGCATCCAAGGAAGGGTCAGCTTTGATCAAGATTCGTAGAAGTCAATGACACAATGTTTCATTCAAAATATCTAAGCTTTAAGACAAGATTTTTTTCCCGCTATATAAGCCAATGTGAAATCAAGTGAGCCCCTGAAAAAGATTTAAACAATGCTACATGCCAAATATCAAAACTATTTGCCCTGGTCGTTTTAAAGAAGATTTTAATGATTTTTCCGATATATGCCTATTTTAAATCAAGTGACCCCCGGACAGGCAGGGTAAATTTTGATTCGCCGTTTATGGTTTGAAAAATCTTGGCAAAGGTTAACCAAGGGGGCGCAACATGTTCAATATCTAACCTGCATGCCTTGCGGTTTCAGAGAAGACGATTTTTTCAAGTGACCCCCGAGCGGGATCAATGTTGATCTGGAGTTTATGATATCACTTTATATACCACTATTGCTAGAGGTCCACTAGGCAATGCTACATGCTAAATAGCTAAGCTCTGGGCATTGTGGCTTCAGAGAAGAAGAGTTTCGTAATTATATGAGTTCTTCACGGAATGGAATTCTTTGAACTGCATTGTGACTTCAGAGAAGTAGATATTTCCTTTTTGATGCCATAGCAAAATAGTTCTTCATGGAATGGAAATCTTTAAACTGCTTTGATAGAGCTTCATGCAAGAAACGTCCTTGCCAGATTTCATTAACCTCAGCCAAAAAAATGATTTCTTTTTCAGGAAATGATGGACGAACGGACTACGTACGATGGACGTCTGACAGTGAGTGATCCTAAAATCATAACTTGGCACAAATGAGCCGGGTGAGCTTAAATCCATACAGTAAACTTTATATAACGGATTCCTTGGGACCATTTAAATTTGTTCCTTATACCCGATGAATGTTAAATCCATATACCACTTTCATATTTAATGAAGAGGGAGAAATCGAGCCCAGAAAATTTGTTCCCTATACATGTTGTATCCTGAATTTCACTTTATCCGGAGACATGATATACGGAGTTTTTTGTACATGCAAATTCTCCAGGCAATTTCGTCTGC
Organism: Saxidomus purpurata; assembly: GCA_022818135.1. Lineage (NCBI taxonomy): Eukaryota > Metazoa > Mollusca > Bivalvia > Venerida > Veneridae > Saxidomus > Saxidomus purpurata. Next base: position 10,742,930 of record JAFMSR010000005.1, read on the forward strand.
TCTTCGTGCACGAAACATTACATTTATAACGATTTATGCATGCAGGATGCCAAATATATCAGGGATTTCTTCTCCATTATTTCATTGCATGTGAAAGCAAAGCTTTATGCTGCAATAAATAGGACATTCTTCTAAACGAAATTTAAACTACCGTAAAACCCTGGGAAGCTCAAAGACGTCATACTATTCTGAAACATCAAATATGTATAACACCATTAATTGTTACATCAGCTCAAGATATATGTTATTGTATTGCAGGCCAAAACACGTCTGGAAAGGAAACTTGAAGCAGATGTGTTACATACTTAGTTAAAACTCTGAAAGTGATATAAACTTTCGTAACTGTAAGAAAAAAAACTTATCATTGATTTAATATACTGTTACAAATATGAAAATTACCGATGCTTTAACTGTAATAATATGAACTGTTTGAAACTGTAAGTTCACTTGAATATAGTAAAAACGATATTTTATTGGTTCAAAATATGATAATCCAACAGTTTTATAACGTTTATTCAAGTTTCTAATATCTTCATGTAGAGAAAGAACTCTGAACAGTCATTGTGTATACCGTCATACTTGAAGTGGAGTTTATAAGCTAAGTAAGATAGGCAACGTATGACGTAATCAAACAATTTAGACACATACATTTAAAACATCGCTTATTCTGCAAATCGACTTCTTGTTTGCCGACGCACACATCTTTTATTGCCTTCCGCCCCCACCACCCCCACCCCCTCCAAAAAAAATTTAGTATTAAGCTTTGAATCTTTTTACTTTGTTTACCCTAGTTTCGCAGCTCTCTACACCCCCCCCTGTGTGAAAGTCATGTGTTCGAGACCGCTAACCGTCTGACTTTTTATGTAAACAAGTTTGTCAATTTCACAGGGAAGATAAGTTTAGTACTGCTTCAACCCAAGAACGATAATTAGATAAAAAGAACGCCTGTAAATAACTGGAGTACTGTTGCAATAAAGCAGGTGTTAAATCCCAAGAAAAATAGCAAGTTCCGGTATTATCCAGTAAACGAAACTGACATTACATTTATCAACCAGTCAAATGAAAGGCACTTCCAACAGACTATTATCAGTTTTCTGCAAAGTATTATTACAGACAAGCGGGCTTATGACTGACGAGGGAAGTGCGTGCTGACATTATTTTAGTGCTTGTTTTCTACACTACAAGTTTTCCTATATTTTGAATATATGATACCAGAAAAGATAAAAGTTGTTCCCAATTTTCTATTTTTTACTGACAGTTTAATATGGATTTAGTAGTTAATAACAAACTATCGTGCCCGCAGAAATAATAGCCATTTTCTTCATACGTCTTCTTATCCAATCCTTGCGTAATAATCGACAATCTATACAAGGGTTGATATACAACAGTATTAAGCGTTTGAATAGGCTTCCTAGAAACATTTTATAATGTTACACTCGCAATGTTTTGCAATGTGATCCCATGAATGATATGTTGGGCAAATGTATTTGTAGAGTAAAAGATAGCCAAGAGACGCTGCATGGTCAAACAACACCATGCAAAATTTTGTGGAAATATGATATCAAGCAGAAGGCATAAAATATTTAAATACAAGAGGGCCAAGATTACCCTATATCGCTCACCTCACAAACAATGACTATAATACAAGATCAACAATAGCAGAAAGGGTCAATTTTGATTGGGGTTCCTGATTGGAACACTTCTTCGAGGTCCACTACACAATGCTACATTCCAAATACTCAAGCTCTGTGCTTTGTAGTTTTAGACAAGAAGAGTTTTGAAGTTTTGCCTTTTGTCTATGTAAATTCAAGTGATCCCCCGGGCGGCGTCAATTTTCATCTCGTGACCATGATTTGAATAGTGACCATGATTTGAGTAAGTTTTTACTTTATAAACCTATGTAAAATCAGATTTGAATAAATATTTCCAATATAAACCTATGTAAAATCAGATTTGAATAAATTTTCCTATATAAGCCAATGTAAAATCAGATTTGAATAAATATTTCCTATATAAGCCTATGTAAAGTCAATTGGTCAATTTTCATCGGGGGGGGGGGGTCAGAATTTTTTTACAATCTTGGTGGAGGCCAACTAGGGATGATACATGCCTTGTAATTTAAGAGAAGGCTTTTTAAAGTTTTTCCTACATAAGCCTAGTATGCAAAATCAAGTTACACGCCGGACGGGGTCAATTTTGACCCAGGGTTATGATTTGAACACTCTTAGTAGAGGCAATGCTTCTTACTAAATATCTACGCTCAATTCCTTGTTTTTATCAGAGAAGAAGCTTTTTAAAGTGTTTCCTATTTGTTGCCATAGCAACTACAGTTCTACATTGAATGGAATTTTTTGTACACTACGATATAGTTCCATGCAAGGAACATTTCTGCCAAGTTTCATTAAATGTGCCCAGTGCTTTCAGAGGAGATGTTGTTTGAAGGACTGTAAGTGGTGATATTAGCTCACCTTTGCACTTTATGCCAATAAGCTAAAATATATAATCCCGTGACTGGAATGTCAGGTTACATGTATGTGATTCTGTTTTTAGTTTGTGATGTTATTCCAAGGATTTGGTCCGTGCAATTTAGTTACACATTAAAAATAGCAGAACTAATATGCTGAATCCAAGGCTACTGCCTAAGAATGATCATTTGCCCGAAATTGTGTTGACTGAAGGTTTACACAGGCTTCTAGCATGCCGACCCTGTTCTTCCATGGTCTCTACTCAAGACAATTCATTCATTATCATTCACATACTAAAAATCAAAGCACTGAAAGTGCTGACAACAAGGAGTCCTCTGCAAAATTGGCCACAAGGGAGTTTTCTTACAGACAATGAGTGATCATTTGTGTCAATACTTTGTAAAATTACTTGATTTTGGTTACTGTCCGTTTATTTTAATCAAGGAACCTGTAGTTCATTGACAACACATCATGTTGCTCTTGTTTTAGTTTTTTCAAAAACATGGTTTTGCTTGAGACTTTTCGACGAAGTAAAATACAGTGCTTTTAAATTGTATACAACCAGCTTTGTTTATGAGAAATCCTTCAGAAATACTTGACACGACCTACACAGCACATAAAAGCTGCTCGCTGTCAGATTTCGTTAAAAAATATTGTCTTTCAAACTGTATAAAAAAATAACATAGTTAAGAGCATATAAAAAGGTTCCAGTATACATTCCAGTCAATCATATCTGTAGATTTGAAATAATACGCTACCAACTGATAAAGCGTAAAGTAATACCAGGATTTTCATTCGATTTTGGCTAATTCCTACCTAGATGTTTACTTCTATTGTTGATTTTAGCCTTTAGTTTTATGTTTATGTATTAGTATGTCGTTGTATAGAATTTAATTTTCTCCAACGGCAACTGAGAGCGAGCAGCTTTATATGAAATCGTCTATTATTTCACGAAATTTTCATGAAACCTTAAATCTAAGTGGTTATATGCATTATGTTTCCGTAAGGGACATATGCTGACATCATAAACATATTATACACGTCATTATTTTCATAATGATATCCGACCAGATCCACTCCCGTGGTTTAGTGGTTAAAGAAGCTGACTTGAAATCACTGTAACCTCCAACCTAGTACTAGAACATTCTATGACGATGTTAGGGAAACTAGCTGCTTATTAAACATACCAAATACATGTAATTTTGAAGTGGGCGTTTAACTCCTACAACAACACTATCCGATCAGAAATCATAAAAGAAAGCAAATGCGGCATTTTTTCTAAAAGTGACATACCCTATAACTCATGCCAAAACGAAATAAGCACCAAAAATAATAAATAGAATCTGTAGAAGTACATGTATTATAACTTAATCTAAAAGTTTCAGCGGATTTATGAAAGTATTTCATTAAAAAACTTTACAGAATTCAAACTCATATTTTCTGAAAGTGACATGTCCTATAACTGATGCCAAACGAAATAACCTCCAAAAAATAATAGATAGAATCTGTAGAAGTACATGTATTATATCTAAACCTAAAAGTTTCAGCGGATTTTTCAAAGTATTTCATAAATATTTTTACAGAATTCAAACTCATATTTTTGTTGATTTTTCACAACCGCATTACATCGGTAGTTCGCGCCCCACAGTTTCATTTCATCACATTTTGTGTTGGTAAGGGGAGATAACATCCATTGTAAGTAGTCTATTAGCCTTACACTTTAATTTACTTTAAGAAATCTTTTGAAAAGCTAGATATTAAACCCAGGCTTATTCTTAGAGCCTATAATACTTTGAAACTTAATTATAATATATATATTATAAGTAGGCTACACAAAATATTTAGTGTTCTCTTACCATATTTCATCGGTTTGCACCATTCAAATTTCATGAATGGAAGCGTTGTGAATAAAATCCATGTACAATCGTTTTGATCACGTGACCGCCGATCTAAAGATAGATTGCACATTGTTAATGTATACATATTTACGCCGTTTATCTTTTTAAAAAGAGATATTTCTTGTTAGTACTGGCTGATATCTGAGTGAGGGAGACACTTTATAAAGTTTGTATTGCCAGTTGCTGTATTGCAGAATGAGTTTACACAGTCGATGACATGTAAACGCTAACCGTATGCAGTGTCGGATCAGTGTACATTGCTGCCTGATGGTGTAGTAATTTAAATATTCTGAATTTTGCCTACATTAGTGTTACAATGATTTAAAGCATTTACACGTATATTTTGAAACGGAAATGGCTTTTAATTATTTTTTAAGTCGAGATCACAAACACGATCCCCGCGCGTTTCAGCTAAAGTCGATCTACTTTGCAGGCGAAAGGAGAAACCTATGGCTGTTCAAATTGTCAGGGTTTGTGGGGAATATTCGTTTGACGCATGCCGGTGTACGTCGCTCTATTCGTTTCTAAAAAGCCAGAATGAATGAGGCGCATTTTGAGTAATGAGGTTTGGATATACCGGCGTATCCCGGCTTACGCCGCATCCTGCGTCAAACAAATAGGCCCTTCGCTGAGTCGTTTTCAAAATTGGCTACTAAAACAAGGAGTCACGTGACTCCTTGTTAAAAACAAAAAGTTGATCTAAATTAGTTAAGCTATTATTTCCACAAGAAACAAACAGCAAAGTCGTAGAAGTGAATGTATCAATTCCACTTTGACATGAAATTTGACCGCGCCAACTTTTCTGTTACCAATTTAATCAATATACTCTCTGTCTAAAACAATCGCTGACTTATTATTTATTCATAACAACATTTTGTCATATCCTTTTTGTTGGTATAAACGAAACGTAGTTCTGCTCTTTCAATTTATTTCTCGCCCAAAACCGATCTAGTTTCTTAAAAATATGTCTTCAGGTTTTACTTTCTCGTGGCTATAACTTTGCTAACAACAGTGTCTCCGTACGAACTGACTTGTTCTCGAATGAAATAAGTAGGCAGCTATGCAGCAGTTCAGAATGTTAATTACGTTTAGATGTATTGATTCCTAGACCATCGTTTTTTCTGTTTATCTATTGTAACAAAGTAACAGTGACTTCAGGCAGGAGTAAACCTTAGGTCAGGACTGTCTTGTGTGACAAAATCGTTTATTCAGTGTAACAAATAGCTTATTCAGGCAGAATATTCAGCCATTCAGATCTTTGTTAGGACGTACAACGAATTTTAGGCGATAAATGCAAAGGTAGAATCCAAAAGCCTCAGAGCTAAAACTCAGACACACTAGTTCGATTCAGAGCAAAACGTTTGACTGCAGTTCAGAAACTTAAAAGATGTAATCTTGATTGTATAAAATAACATTGATATAAACATTTTCTTGGCAACTGAAACATATATTACAAGAAATATCAACTTATGATACATTGTGTAGCAAGTCATAGCTCGATGGGAAGATACTGATACGAGATATACTAGTGTAAGACAACTGAATGTGCCTTTAAGATAGCGCCCGAAAAAAACTAGAATTTCTTTCGCCGAAATCTCCAAACGTTTTTATCTTTTTTTTTTTTTGGTCCGGCGCTACCTTAATTTTCTAAAGAAGGAAAACCAATCTGATCTGCATGTTTGTAATCACTTTGCTGACTAAAAAAATAATATCCTTTGAAGAATTATGGGAATCCGTACTGAAAACGGAAAAATCCACTTAAAATATCTGTTCACAGTCAGACTAATATCTCGTAAAATGACAAAAAACGTGGAGCAATATGCTGCGTAGAATATTAATAACAAACTGGGAAAATTTCAATAAGTGTGTCTACTTTAATGACAAATTTCATTTTATGATATTGAATATTCAAGGCTTAATGTCTTTGAATATAACTTATGATATTATATTATCATCACGGGGCAAATTTCGAGTCTGGAACGGCATGTTTTATTTCCTTTAAAGTGCATTCTGTTAACAGCTATCCTTAGGATGGAAGAAACATTTAATGCAAGAAAACGAAATTAATACATTACCACGATAATAGCACAATTAAGCAACTGAAGGCAATCAAAATGACAGAAGTTTACGCTGTACGTAAATGGAAAACTGTATGTTCAATATCTGCAGATATTTAAACAATCATATTGAACATTTTGTTCATTCTGCATAATTGTACATGTTTATATTGAAAGTCAGGTAGGCGGAAATAGTTGCATATCCTAATTTTCCATTGTTTCTTTTCCAAATATTCTTTCTTTACATAGTGATATTTACCAAATGTTTCCTCTTGTCTACCGATCTCTTATCATCTGACTGCTTTGTTTTACCTTATGTAGTTTATTAAATGGTTTGCATTATTTATCGAAATGATTCATTATATCTAAATTACCATCGTTATTTTCATTATTTCTAGATTATTTTACGTGCGACTTATCATGCTATGTGAATTACTAAATATACAAACTTTTAACATGATTCTGCTCAAACACGTGACTGTAAAAATAAATATGAATAAAAAATATATAAATAAATAAGTCAATCATTTATTAGTTTCATTCGTTGATAGAATAACTAGCGCTATTTGTAATTGTATGTTGTAGTTTTAAAATGGGCACAAAACCACAGAAATCTAGTATTGTCAAAATAAACTGTTTTCTTCCGCTTCATAATTGGATTAGGCTGTCGTAAATCTTTTAAAATCGTTTTCTTATGTAAAACTTGAAATTCTGTTGAAGAAATTAAATCTGCTCTTATATAATGTCTAACAGTGTTTTGATGACAGATGCATTTTCAGCAATGCAGATAATTTTGCTTTAATAAAAAATAGATGAACATAAATAAACATGGAAATTCAAATCAATTTCTTAAAAAAGAATAAACGAAATGAATGTACCGAATATATTTCAAATTCTTTCAAATACAAGCACAAGGTTCACTTATTCTTGTGATGTCATTGCCTCAGTTCCAATATTTACACCAAAATCTATCTGATAATGTGTTCCGCTTATCTCTGCGAGTTAAGCTAAACTTATTCATTATTCATATGTAAACTTTAATAGAAGTAAAACTGTAACACGGTTTAAATGGATAAAGATAGATACCGAAAATATTCAAAGATGACATACTCTAATGGAATAACCCTTTAAAAATTAACCGGTTCTCAAAGTCTCAAAACTGCTGCTTTATATACAGATTTCATATCTCTAACTAAAGTCACAGTGTAATTAATGTTTGATTTAAGCTTAGCATAAACATTAGAGTTTTTTAAATTTAGCTGTTTCCCACACACATCACGGAGTGTCTTATTTCAGCATTTCTGTGATATTGAAATAGTACATGTTTTACAAACACCAACGCAGACGTGCTCTATTTCAAGCTCAGAACGTTCCTTTGTGACTTTCATTACGCTCAAATGGATCCGATAGTTGGGGATGTAGGCGTGATGCTGCATCCTTAACACAATCTGTTATCGTATAAAATATAATCAAATAATACAATGATTTCTATAAATTCACCATATATGAAGCAAATTTCGCAGCTACCAGTGCTGTCTTGCTCCACAAGCAAGGATTTGCAACTGATTGAAATGAATAGATATTCTTGTCTCACGCAAAGTCCACGCTTAAATTCGACATTATGATAAAATACCAGTTTATAATCACATGAATAAGATATGATCCTGAAACATTATTGAAGATTGAATTGTCCGTGAAAAATGGGTTAGAAACAGTCCTGTAAATGGTCAAATAAAGTAATCAAGATAGAACTTCAAAATACACAAAATGTAAAAATTCATAGGCTGGTTGAACATGAAAATTTCTCTTATAGATGTTAGCTGTCATGCAAATTATCCGCTCTCTTATTTGTCTGGATGGTGCAGAGACGTGATGCTTTTGCATACTGTGAGGGCAACTGCCGCATTAAAAGGTGGTGAGGAGAATAAAACACTTCAATGATAATTTGCTCTTGAAGACGACTGAATATATTGCCGTCACCGTTCCGTCCACACTGTACTTACACAGTAGAGAATAATAGAGCACAAGGATCTGTTAATCGTGATGCTATGCATGCAGTCATATTATGTTTGCCATGTACACTAATAACTATACCGATTCCTTGAAACGTTCCGAAAAAAAGATAAAAGTTCTAATGAAGTTAGAAAATAATGGTTTGTGTCCTATTCTATAACCTTGATAAAGACATTAGAACCAGTTCTCTGCCAATATTGTACATGTTGAGATCTGCGTCACTCTTTTCACTACCCTCTTCAGTTATGTATTAAATGTAGTAAAGAAAGGATGGTCGTATCACTAGGTATCAGAAGTGCAATGCACCTGGTTTATTGAGTGACTGTGAGAAAGATGAACGAATCATACAATTAATCAATTCTATTTAAAGTGACATTCACATCCGACTTTAAGCAACATTAAGCAGATAATTCCTGGAAATACTAATCTAACTGAAGATTCCAAAGATTGCAGCGACAATTTAATTGCTATCAAATTGCCAGTAAAAGGTCCAAGGTATGGTTCTGTAAATATATATCATCCACGCTAACTTAATGACTTCAATAAAAACTTAGTGGGCTTACGCAGAAGACCAAGATGACATCGCAAAAACTACCGTCAAAGGCTAGTAGTGTTGTTAATTAAGAGAAGGCAATAAAACAGAACGCTATAAATGCTTGGGATATGTGTAAATCTATGAATTTGCTGCATTTAAACAACAGAAAATATATATCAATTCGGTAGCAATAACCATACGAACAAATAACTTGAAGCAAAGAATTACTTTTTGAAAAATGCCGAAATAATAAAGGAGATGCTTTAACAAGATAACAAAGTCCAGAGTTCATTCTTGGCCACAGAACTATACAGAGCAGCTGAAGCAAGTAAGAACAAAACTAATTATTTTCAACGGATGAATAAAAGAAGGTAAAAACCCGAGCTATTCAACAACAAAAAATCAAGCAAAGTTTACATGACTCCTCGAGATAAGTGCTGTTGGAATTTTAGAAATAAGGACGGGTACTTAAAGAAATTCTATTTCTAATGAGTGCTGTTTTGAGGAAACGGAAGTCCCTTTACTTGATGAAGGATAGTAAACTCACGTGAAACAGCAGGTATGGGTGAGTAAAATGAACTACAGACGAAAATATCATTCCTTTCCGCAATACAAACACATAAGGGTAAAACAAACATTAAGTTATCTACATGCCATAACAACGGTCGGTAAAGCAATCCTTCTATGTAAATTATTAAAAGGCAAATCCTTCAAGAAAAGGTTGGAATTTATAAAGATCAAGACTACATTCCAATTTAAGATCTCGGAGGCTTCATTTGATATCAACAAACACTGAGTATATTCTGAAAACGCAAACTGTCAATTTAAGAAATGACCGATGGAAAAGGGAGCTATATCCAAAGATCAAATTACATAGTTACAAAATACCAATGCTAAAGAACATAACTTCAAAATGTAGGGATAGAACCGTTTTCATCATATACCGTGTAGTCAGAACGATTCCAAGACTTTCTTCCATAAATCAGATGCATCGCTTCAAACTTGATTAAACGCCTCCAATATCTGTACTTAGCCCCCAATTACTGACAATTATTTTACCAACGATTTCTAAGCTTTGCTAATTTGATAAAACAGGTCCTGTAATTGATTTCACATAACAGACAGCACATATCAATGCACATGAGCACACCATGAACCAATAGCGTCAAGCGACACTTATTGATTGTATTTAATGAAACGTCAAGGAGACATTAATGAAACGGCACGCAGACAGTGATCCGAAAATTACCCCAACTTAGATTTATAAGTCGGTCCTTGTTGTCGATGTTAGCGAACAAGATCTAGTTGTAAATATTGAAAAGGCGAAATTTGTAACTTTATGAAGATATGTTTCTCACTTAATACTATTCTTAAAATCTTTTGTTGAATCTGTAATTATATTGTTTCCTGTCGGAAGCAGTTTTTCACTTTCAACTCTTATCCTGATTCTAGAAGATTGAACTTGCCAGTTTTCAGACTCGACATGGCGATTCATTGTTTAAAGATGTAATAATTGATCCAGGATGTGAGCAAAACACAGACTTTGGTTTTTCATAGCGAAGTTCGTTGAAGGGAAAGTTTGATAAAAGTGAATGTGTTTTAATAACATAGAATTTGAACATATTGGTTTAACGGACATCAAATACTACGATCTATGCAAAGCCAGCAACAAAGACAAAACTTAAAGTGCGTGTCGTTAAGACAAATGACTTTAATTAACGCCCATTAAGTGAAACATGTCGTTAACAAATCAAAATAATATTTTTTTCACTACTTTTCTCCGAAAGTTCCGTTAACAAAAAGTAGATTGCGATGCGGACTGCATTGTCAGCTTTCCAGTCACGTTATTGTTAGAAACAGAATAAATCCCAGATACTTCTGAATTTACTGCATTTCAAGCTATCATCAATTTACATAACCGTTAATGAGATATAAAATCTGAGCATACGTAATGAATATTGCAATGCATTCTAGATGAATGCTGAAGAGATCAGAAAGTGTTAAGATCTGTTTTTTGTTTGCTTGAGGTATTTAATCTCTTAAGAAATAACACAAACTGAAAATATAAAAGGAATTATTTTGAAACTTTTAAAATACTTGTAAAATCATTTAGGAAAAAGTGCAGACGCGTGATTAGACAAGCATTACATATCTTTCCCCTTATGCCCTAAAATCGACTTTACTGACGTAAAGTGTAATAACTGGCTATCCGAAATATACTGTCCGAAAGTTGTCGATTAAATGGTTTAACTTAACTCGATTTTTAGCATAAATAAGGCATTCCATTGTTAATTCTCACTTGAAATCATAACTTTGCTTAACACTGATATTTTAGCATAGTTTATGTTCACAGAATTGTTGTGTATGATTGAATTTTTGCATTTCAAGCATTTCCTCATACGACACCAGTACTGGTTTTTTAAGGAAACGGATTCGAGAGTGGCTCAATTAGCTTTAAGCTTTTCTTCATAATCGAGCTAAAATAAATTAGTATAAACTAAGCTAAAATGCTGGTTTAGCTATTTCATGTGATACTTTGCATAACAGTGTTGTATTTTGACTGTTTTAAATAATTCAAGATGGGTGTTCAGTAGAACACTTGTGTCGCCCTCTTACACTTTGTCAGAATAACCAATTATTTCGTGACAAAAGTACAAAAAGGGACAAATTTCTATCAGATATGACCTTGACCTCATGATCCTGTTGTCATAAGCAATATAATTTGAAAATTTGATGAAGAAATCTTAAGAAATCTTAAGAAATGGTAAAATCATATAAAAAATCTAAGTACAAAAGGGGACATAACTCTGCAAAGCGATCCCTAAGTATCACCTTTTCTCCGAAAGGGCGATACAATAAAATGTGTCATTATATTAGTGTACCATATTCCTGAGACACGAAAATTATCAAAAGTTTTGGGAATAATTTAGTCACTTATGCGGAAGATGCTGGGAAGTTTCATGTAAAACTATCAAACATTGAAACATATTATTAATTCTTTAATTACCACAGTGTCCGAAGCCGTATCAAAACTGTGCTGGATTGCAAGATGCTGTCAACTTCTGACTTGCTATCAGTTATTTGCCAGCATCCGCACCCTATGTAAGTGGTTCTGTTATGGCAGCCAGTTGACAGAGCGAGCTCGAAAGTGTCTGCCAAAGCTTGTTTCCAGCCTTCACGAATATTCCTTCAATCATGTAAACAGCTATCTACATATATATAAGTACTGGTAAGACCAAATTCGGTTATTTGCAACATATAAGCACTGCAGAACTCTTGCTTTTGCATTTGACAGCAATTTGCTTACAAACAAACAATGCCCCGTAGCAACTGGCGAGCATTTCTGGAACGATGTTTCATATTGTTTTACATGTTTATCGGCCACAAATACACGATTCCCACAGCGAATCAATTAATAGATTATTGAAACAACATTTTATGTTTGTCTTTCTCTTTTAGTATTCAACTTAGATAATAAGCCAGGTGGTTTACAATATGTATTTTACTTCTGAAAGTAATACATCCGAGTAGACCAAAGATATTCATACAAAAGAAAGAGCCACCAAACAATTGTATGCGATCCTGTAAATACCGTTTTTGCTTTTTAGATAAGACTGAAAGCCGAGTGATGTCAAAGATTGAGTGTTTCTCTGGAAGCTGTGATATTTGCTGCACTATCCGTCAACAGCTCAGAAACCTATAATAAGCAGCTTCTCCAAGGTGTGGATCAGAAATTGGCGGCCGGTGTCATCATTAAAAATCAAAAATAGAACAGTGAGTACAGTAGTTATTAGAGATGTGAGAGCTTTTTTTCAACCGCCAATGTGCAAATCATTAAAATAACAATCCAGCCAATAATGTATAAGATCGGCATATGCAAGGCAAACGTAAAGCTTGAACTGAAATAACCCATTTAATTTGCCTTACATTTTCTAACTCTGGATTATATTTTTGTATGATACGTTATTATGGTACATTTAAATATAAAAGAACGTGTTCTCACCTTTAAAAATCCCCTTTTGTACATGTCAACTATATTTGATAGCGTTCTGCTGCTTCTGATTCTGATTGGTCAATGTTTCAGCATTCAATACAAATTTTCAATTCACATGTTTGCCACACACGATTCTGTTCCATGCTTGAGAAATTGAGAGTAAGCAATTAATTATGTTAAAGCAAGTCAATTCTAACCCAAGACGACTGTTAATTTTCTTAATTCTATTGATTGTTCTGTCCCAAGACAATTAACCACAGACGTATGTAAATATGTTGAGAAAATATGGATTACCCTTAGGAGAAAAAGCATTGGTCAAAGTTTCAAGGATTACACAATACTGTTTGACATGCTTATATGCTTACACTTAAGGGAATCAGGGACAGATATTTGCGACACTGTATTAATTATTTATTATGACATTTTCTCTTGACCTCTTGGCAAATAGGAACAAAGTTTGCATTTGCAGAAGATACCTCGCATCATTAACTTTTACAGTTTATGTGCCTCCAACCACAATTATTACTGGAGGCAATATGGGAGGTTCTTTGGACATTCGGTTGTCTAGTAACAGTCTTGTCCCGAAAAAAGACGAGAGTAGAAGGGCTCGATTACACCAGACTTGATATTTGTATTACTCAATTTATGTCACTTGAAATAATTTTAGCATAATGATTATTACTATGAAATCATGTTAAATCGCATATGTCATTCAAGTCACGGTGTATCAAGCCAAATTTTGCCAAAAATTAATTACATAATATGGACTTTGTTTTTGTTTTTGCAGTGTGTGTATAAATTGTTGTTTATGTAATAAACATAATTACTTTATATGAAGACGGAATAGTATATCTCATTTTTTGCAGTGATTCATACAGGCATGATACGTAAATGAACCGTGAGATCGGGATCACGCGTCTTGCAGATTCAGTTTCATTGGAAGCGGCACGTTTATCAACAACGCGCTACAGCTTGTCGGAGCTACCTTATAACCGCCATCCTTCCTTGTTGAGCAATGTCTTACTAGTTTACCCGAGTCGGTCTATACCTTTCCTTTTGGACAGGGCATTCGGTTGTTTAATAACAGCCTCGTTCCGAAGAAAGGCGAGAGCAGATTGGCTCGGTTACACCAAACTTGATATGTGTATTACTCAATTATTTCATTTGTAAAAAAATTAGCATAATGATTGTTACTACGAAATCATATTAAATTGCACATGTTATTAAAGTCAAGGTGTATTAAGCCAGGTTTTTCAAAAACATAAATCACTTACTAGACTTTCGATACTTTGTAAAATGTAGTTTGATTATAAATGCAGTTAATAGAGTATACATTAATAACATTAATGTTGAAGTATTTATGCTCTATAGACACATACAGTTTCAAGCTTTCAAGCGGGCAGCTTTAATATAAGGTCAATATTTTTTTACATTTATAAACATACATATGAAATGATTTAATATGATTGAACAAGAGAGCAATGACAGTCCTGAGTAAGTTAAATCATTCTACCAAAGTTCGTAGTCTTTCAATCAGGACACACAAATGTACTGAACCGAAATGATCATTGTTTCTTGAATGGTCTGTAAAAGCATCGTGTGCTCACTTCTTAAAACGATTAATGCATATGTGAATAAATTTGTGGGATTCTAATTTTCTCGACATCCGCGATGATTGGCGAAATCATCTTTAGTGTGTTTTTCAATATTTATACACAAATTGAAATGTCTCCAAAACTTCAACATTTCGCTTATTAGAAATGGACTGTTCCGCGCTAATTCAAACGGTCATATATAAATATATAAAAACGATTCCTTTCCTCTGGAATACGAAATCCTCAACGCACATATGAAATTGATGTTAAACTTACCTTCAAGAGAATTAAATCACACGGGAAAGGATTGTTCACACTTTACGCAGTGATCATTAATATTGCAGAGCTGGAGCTCTCACTTAGATGCAAAAGATGCAAAATATGGTTGCTTATGGAATCCAAATACAATCTGCATATAACAAATGAACCTTTACGCTGTTTTTACTCACTGTCTAAAAGGTGTTCCTAATTATCTCTAGGAAGTCACGATTAAATGAATATCATGTAGCGCACAACAATTATACAATGACTTTCTATATCTTTTTTCTGCGAATACTTCCATAATGCATCTCAGACATTGTTATCGAAAGCTCGGGACAGTTACCAATGTTTCAGTGAAACTTGTTGTTTATATCTGTATATGTTGTATATTGACTATGTAAAGGCTTTGGTACCTGTAGTCTACCCACCCATATGGTATATTATATGTCATGCAGCAAACGTTACGATTTTTATAATGAGTGTTGAAAATGACATTGGTTGATTCAGAAAAGCATTATCGATCCCATCATGAATACCTCTGAATATCAAGAACGTTTTGATTATAACGAATCATGTGAAAGAAAAGGGAAAACGAAACGAAATGAAAATCATTACATAGAGGATCATCAAACATGTTTCTATTCTTCTTTTTCTTAGGCTAAAAATCTAAATTTAAATCACCCAATTAGAGTATACGCGCAACGAATATCTGAAATACACATGGTGCCTAAATAAGAAAACCCTTCCTGTTTTTTTCTTTTCCTTAAATAGCAATACCGAGACAACACCGGTCACAACACTCGTCACCACAGAAGAAAAACATTCACAAAGGAATCAAATTTCTAGTGACATTTGAGGTAATCTGGAGGTAACGTCAGACTCCTTGTCAAATACTACCGACGTTACCATCATCGATGCTAAATGTTTTGGCAAACTTGGTTTAAACGAGTATTCTTTTTTTAATTCAACCAGTTAAAAGTATTGAACATCCATCAAGTCAACGGCACTTTTAACTCATTTCAGACAGTCAGACAATACAAAAGGGTAAATGTCAATGCATCACCAACAACACCAGGGACCGATAAAGTTCAGAACAAATTACGACATATGCCTTAAACAGCTTGGTCAGGTTTCGCCTCAAAACGGCATCCCTGTCCTTTATTTCTTCCATCATATTAAAGAACACTAGATATTTTAGAAAGCGTGCACGAGACATTACCGAAATGTTAAACTTTCGTCAAAAGTTCAAGAGCTTTTGAAACTGCAAACTTTACGTCATTCAATTTTAAAACCTAAATCATTACCAAGAATCTGATTAAACGTCTTGTGTTAAAAACACCATACAGTAGATTGTTAGTAATAAAGGGGAATACATGTAACAGAAACGAAATAAACATTTTAGATTAAATTAAACACGATTACTTTTAACAGTTAAAATTGCTATCTTAATTGGCATATTTCAGTTAAAATGATAAAAAAGAAGACATTATATCATTGAAAATTTCCAAGAACTTTTTTGTGGTAGGTTAAGTATTTATTGTTAACAGTTGCATTAAAACAAAGTATTTAGATCCTAAAATGAGCTTAAAACAGAGAGTAAGTAGATTGTGTTTGTGTGAATGTTCTACTAATCAGTACTTTGATAATTAAGGGTTTTTATAACATTCTCAAAAATGCCAAACCTTAAAAAACAGGTAGGAATACACCCATCAACAACTGAGCTTGCGCGGACTTATGACTGTGATACTACATCACAGCGGGCCAACAAACAAAACTGACATGCACATTTTTTGGATATTGGTGATGGTTGATGTTGAAGCATGGTCCCAAAGGATTCAAAGAGACCCATTCTAACTTGCGTTGTTTGACTAATGCATTCGTTTAATCGCCGCATTGAACCAACAAGATATGATTAACTTTAAAAAATTGTTATAATCACAGTATTAAGATAGTTGCCGCCGCAATACACGTCAAAACAGTCACAATTAAAACAAGAGGGCCAAGATGGCCCTATATCGCTCACCTTGGTACAAGTCCACTTGCCTGGTGGAAGATCACTAGACAATGTTAAATTACCAAATAGGTTTTCCTATATAAATCTTTCTAAAAGGTGAACCCCTTGGGCAAGCTCAATTTTGACCCCAGGGGCATAATTTGAACAAACTTTGAAGGGGTCTACTAGGCAATGCTACATGCCATATATCTAAGCTCTAGGCCTTTTGGTTTTAGAAAAGAACATTTTGAAAGTTTTTCTTATAAAAGCCTATGTAAAACTTAGTGACCCTTCGGGCAAGGTTTATTTTGATCCTAGAGTCATAATTTGAACAATCTTGGAAGTGTTCCACTAGACTATGCTACATGCCAAAGATCTAAGCCCTAAGCCTTGTGGTTTCAGAGAAATTTTTTAAAGTTTTTCCTATATAAGCCTTTGTAAAACTAAGTGACCCATGCGGAATCAATTTTGATCCAGGGGTTATAATTTGAACAATCTTGGTAGAGGTTCACTAGCCAATGCTACATGCCAAATATCTAAGCTCTAGGCCTAGTGGTTTCAGAGAAGAACATTTTTAAAGTTTTTCCTATATAAGCCTTTGTAAAACTAAGTGACCCATGCGGAATCAATTTTGATCCAGGGGTTATAATTTGAACAATCTTGGTAGAGGTTCACTAGCCAATGCTACATGCCAAATATCTAAGCTCTAGGCCTAGTGGTTTCAGAGAAGAACATTTTTAAAGGGTTTCCTATATAAGCCTTTGTAAAACTAAGTGACCCATGCGGAATCAATTTTGATCCAGGGGTTATAATTTGAACAATCTTGGTAGAGGTCCACTAGCCAATGCTACATGCCAAATATCTAAGCTCTAGGCCTAGTGGTTTCAGAGAAGAACATTTTTAAAGTGTTTCCTATATAAGCCTGTGTAAAACTAAGTGACCCCCGTGCGGGGTCAATTTTGACCCGGAGGTCATAATTTGAACAAACTTGGTAGAGGTCCACTAGACACAGTTACGTGCCACATATCTAAGATCTAACCCTTGTAGTTTCAGAGAAGCAGATTTTCAAAGTTTTCTTTGTGTTGCCATAACAACCAGAGTTCTGCATTGAATGGAATTTTATGAACAAGTTTGATAGAGTTTCATGCAAGGTACATCCCTGCATAAACTGTTTGTTGTATAAAATTAGAACTGCAGCAAGAAATGAATGCGACAGCTACAAAAACAGTTTTTCCAAGTCTTGAGACAGTTCAGTACGGTGAATGTCCCGCTTTGCCCAACCGCTTACAGAATTATTTATGTTGTATGTCGGATGAATTCAAAATATGCAAAAAATATTCTTTACTTTATTTTTTTGGTTAATAACAACCTTATGTTCAGCCTTTTGTAGATTTGATTCCTTCATTTTTATCATTATCTTCAAATCTTCATTCTGTATAACATCACTTATTTTAAGCTTTAAAGTTTAGTCGTCAAACGCAAATTATCATTGAGAAATAAATAAACGATAATAAAAGACCAAGCCAACTCATACCTCTTGTAATGCAATTGATTATACCTCCTCAGGACTATAAACTACAGACATATGCAAATTAAGTTTCCACGTGACACTGAAACACTGGTCAGTGTCTTGAGAATTAGCTAACACTGTCTGAGATATTATATGAATAATTGAAGAACACAAACACAGAAAGAGATTTAGTTGTTGTACTAGTAAATGTCATAAAAGCTAGCCTTGCCAACAGGTTGATAGAAATACTCATAACAGATATTCCAAATACTACATGAGCCTACAGTATCTGTGCTGGGAATTCTAATTGTATTTCGTTACCAATTGCTTTACTGGGCTATTGGAGTGTGCACTTTACCCATTTGATAAGCAGAACATATGCGCCGGAACAAAGTTATCATGATTACAATGATATTGGCCGATTCCCATGGAATTTATCTAAGCACGAATTGCAATATAACTAAAACGAAAACGAATTTACCAATTTAGTCTGCAGACGAAAACATAATACATATACACTAAAATTGTTAACGCAGCAAATCAAACAATGTGTCATGATTAATTCATTTCTAAATCTAAAAAAACTTCAATTATGCAGAAGCAGACTAGAAACTACAAACTACACGTGGAACGATGATCTTTTGACATATGTCTGAAATTTGCATGGTACCTGATCAAGTATGACTACATATATATTAGACAATACATTTTAGAAAGGTCTTTGAAATTCCGAAATAAACAACACATGGTGTAAATGACTGCCATTAAAAGTAATATGTCAAACCAACATCAATGTTTGGACAAAGCTCACATGTAGTCTTAACCCCTTACACTGCAACACTTGATTCATTCCCTGATACGGGACACCATGTCACAGATGCTATATGTGTAAAAATTATTTACAGTTTATAACCATTTTATTTGGTCAGAAAGGCCTCGTAAATGTTACATTCACTCGGCAGCATCACGTCACGATCCACAAGTAGTCATTTTTTTTATACCAGGTATCGCATTTCTCTTTAATCAACACAGTGACACAGTAACATTCACAAGACTTTGCTGAAAGCAGCCTGGTAAAATTGATTACCATTTTACAATGTTTCTGTCAAAGGATTGGATGGTTTCTGATTTCATGTACTAAAGCTGATGTACTCCTTTCCTATGTAAAGTAGACTGGTATAACAAAATCTCATGATTCAGATCTCAGCGAAAACATAAATACACGTTATTTTGTTTCAATTTTCATAAAATCTTAAGTCTATTCCACGCACCACCCCCCCCCCCAAAAAAAAAAAACAACCCCAAAAAAAAAAAAACACCAAAAACACACACACACACACACACACACACACACCACACACACACACACAAACATATACACAACAGTTATGCACTACCAACTACTTGAATACAAATGCAAACACACGAGGAAAAGGAAAGAAAGAAACCTAACATTATATTACCCTAAATCAAAAATGTCGTAAAAGCACGAGAGGATAAAGCACAATCATGTCCCTGATCTGACAACACTTCATGACTTTGTAACTCAACGATTATCAAACAAATTTAATATTTATGTATTGCTATGATATGAAGACTATGTTTTAACACACGGCAACGACATTGAAAAGTCTAAATTTATCAACAAATATAATATTTTGATATTTAAATTTCTATATCAAGCCAATTCGGCCCAATCATCAGATGATACAACTCGACTCCTAAACGATTAAACATATATCTTAACGAGACACAAGAGGTCCATGATAACTCTTAACCATTCACCTTGGTACGTTAGCTTTAGGATAGAATGTCACAGAAAATAATCCCTGCATCTTATATCAGATGATTACGCTTAATGATTTCTTTGGATAAGATATTTTAAACTTCACTATATCGACATAAAAGGAAATGTGTTTCAACATAAACGGAAGGAGCCAAAATAATTGTTGTGACAATATGGCTTTCAGGTAAGAACATTTCTGAAGTTTCCAATAGAGACATACTTGAAAACCAAGTCCAGCCCAAAAGGATGAAGTGGTTTCTGACAAACCAATATTACCTGACTTGAAATAACCAAACTGAAGTGATTCGAAAGAATGTCACACAGATAATGCCCTATCGTTGAATTAAGACATGTTTACAATTCTTTAATAAATCCATACGTCTAATTCGATAACAGTGCCAGTCAGACAGTAAATGCAGTGTCGTGGTAATGGTTTTGCCTCCCTTTGTTCTACCAAAACGGTGCAGGTTCGAATCCTGTAACAGTTTTTAAAAGTATTGTTGTTAATTTTTTGTTTGTTCTATTTTAGCCCGAATATCATGTACAAGACTCTTACAGATACAGCGGACGAAACTGCATAAAAAACTTTAGTGTATAGTGTCCCTTGTAATTTCTGTATCAATAACATAATATTTTTATGGGATGATGTAAATTAGAAATCAAATCAGTTAAAAGTGAAATATTCTTAAGAGAAGTACATTAGATATAATCGGTATTAAAGACATTTAGAATCTAAGTAAAGCGGATTTTTGCATTAAAATAAAAAGAACATTACTGTACATAACTGTCGGGGTACGAACCCTAAAAGGTTGAGCTTCTGCTAGTACTGGGCAAAGCATAACGCTATAGTTGTGTATTGACCAATATGAGTAAAATACACTAATTGATTTGTTTGAAGTATAAAAATGCAGTAAATATGATTATTAAACAAGTTATATGGTCACTATAGATTGAAACGAAAACACTGTTAGCTAAAAATACTTTTTGCTAATTTGGCTTAATGGATATGGTCTATATTGTACATATTTATCCATCTTTACAAACTATTATTTAAAGCTTTATGTTCCGTTCTTCAGTGAAAAGGTAACCAAGTTATCGAGACAGCATACATTTCATTGAACTGATTCTTTAATTTAGTTCCAGACTATATACGACATGCGTCTCAAGATATATAGAACAAATTAAGATTATTCCCTAGAGTAAAGCACTGGTCAGAATCTCATAAATTAAGACAACGCTGTCTGAATTGTTCATATGTCCACGAGCTAGACGGAGATTATATTATTGTATTAGAACTTGAGAAATTACAACTTACTATCTTTCAAATAACCACGCCTATGAGTGGAGGCATACATAGTGTTATTTTATGTTTGATATTTCCCCCTTCGTAATTGATATTTGATTATTGTCTACTGTACGCGCCAAAAATCAAACGATATTCATATGCAAAATTAAGCTGTACAGCTGACTGGTATTGGTAGCTGATCAAGCCTATCATTGAATATCATAATAACGTGTCTTTTCTGTTTTCAATTTTAAAGTGAATATGTGCAAACACCTTACCACCATCTAGTATAAAATAATTTATTTTAATCAAGCAAAAACTCCTCCATCACGCAATTTCAAAACGAAACTATCTTTGGAAGTTATGAAATAAACGTTACAATATATCAAATATATTCCTAGATGAATAAATAATATTATAAACACCAGCTTATAAGCTGAAGATGTAGAATAAGCTAAATAAGTGTAGTATGTAATGCATTTATAAAGCAAAAGTACTTGCAAGGTGATATTGCGTGACTTGAACGATTATTTTCGTTTATTAATTGTATTTGTATCCTTTCCAGATACTTTTTGTACTTATCAAGCATTTGAGTTATGGGATTGTTGCGTGACATGTTACGGGGTAATTTCCTCTTGGAACTATTTATGGTAAAAAAGAACAAAAAAGCGGTTTTATCATTCAGTAATAATGTTAAAAAATACCAAGCTTTCCTAGGACATCGGCATTATGGTCAATGCCCTCACTGTGTTCGGAGTCTCGATATCCAACATAATTTCCGTTAGCAATCAACATCAAATCGTGTCCTGATCCCTTCTTACTATAAACTAAAAACGGCAAGTGCGTGTTAATGTACGTAACACGTGGCGATTATTCGAGCTAAATTTTCATAAAACCACTGTCAACAAACTGGTAATAAATGAATTTTCCTGTTGGAATAAAAACAGTTAAAAAATCGGAAACCCATCTCGTCAGAGGCAAGATCCATTCCTCAGTTATCATTTTACTTCAGACGTTAAAATGTTATAGGTTCGTCAAAAGTTCAGGAACTTTCGTAACTGCAAAGTCATTCAATTTTAAAACTTACAGTTATTTCCAAATATCTGATTTCACGTTTTAATTTGCATTCCTGAAATGCATAAGAATATCAAGGAGATAAATACAATGTATTAAGAATGAAGTGAGCTTAAAAATATATCCACTTGTTTTGTGTTTGCGGGCAGCTTCTATTTACTAACATTTTTAAAACACTTAAAAATTCAATGAGGTAGGCAATTCATTGAACCACCAGGGCCGGACGGAGGGGTAAGTAAAATTAGAACAATTTGCACGTTCTGGTGATCTAAAACTTAGGCAATGTAAAGTCATGAACATGTGCATTTATTCCCGCATACCAGTAAGTGATTTAGTGATAAGGCACTAACTTCTCTTGTGTTTGATTTAAAGTTCATGAGGAAGCTTACATGTATAAGCAAAGGTATTTTTACTTTGAATTATTAATAACAGATTTTGACAGTGAATGAAAACGTCGTGTTTTGTGCTTGCTTTCCTCAGAATCCTATTTCGAGATGCTAGTCTATTCCTTTCAGCAGAGCACTTGATAAAAATAGTTTATTGACTAATGTCTTTGACTTAGTTTAAAATCTTTCCAACATTCCTAGTTTTTTAGCTGGACCTTTCAAGGATCTTACCGCCGGTGGCGTTGTTCAAACCTTGGAGGTTTCTACCTCAACTATTCAAAACTGTTACAAGTATGGGCATGAAACTACCATACCAATATCATCATTACCAACATAACAGAAAAAAACGTAATTGTTAGGTTTTTTTAAAAAATTTTCCCCTTTTCACTTTAAAATCATTGAATTGGACTTATTGCTAAACCTTTGCGATATTACTTTGAGGTTGAATGTTATTAAATTTACTAGGCAAGAGACGGTAACTATGTCAAGGATTTATTAGTTTGATTAAGGCCCTTTGACTTAAAATTATCTTTTTTACCTCCACTTTTGACTAAACTGTTTCGTTTGATTATTACATTGAAAGTTAGAAACTTGTTAACCATTTTGATTACCTCTGTAAAGAATTCATTTGAATTATGTCCCTCGAATTTTCATTCATTAAAATCACAGTTCACTTGTTGACTTTTCCATTTGATATATTACTTTGAAAATTGGTGCTAGACCATTATGACACCTGTTTTAAGCAAGAGAAGATAATCATTGACTGTACTTAGAACTTCTAGTTAAAGTCTGTGCAAATGGCGCTGACATGCACATATATCATTACTACTTCACGTATTGATTTAAAACTTTGCGTAGTATTCAGGATAACATTAGTTTGATAACTCTTGACTTAATATCTTGCTGCTTGTGGCCGTTGTTTATACACATCCATGGTTTTATTTTTGCCTGACAAACTTTTGTTTTATTGGCAAGCACTAAAAAGGTGTCGAGCGCGCTGCTCTTGTTCGTTGTTGCGTTTAAGAGAAATGAGATTATTTCAGATTTCTACATATTTTATGAGGAAAACTATTACAAAGTACATTTAAGACAACACTTACATGTGACCGACGTAACAGGAAAATTTGTTACATTATTAATCGATTGAAAACAACATAAAGTTGATGTTTCTGCCTTTCTCTTTGAATACGAATGAATGTTAACAACTAGTAGCTGCTATATTTTCCTGCACTGAAACATGCTTTTTTGTTTCAGAACTCTAAAGGACCATTACCATGGCAACAGCGACTAGAAATTATTCTTTTCTCTTAGTTTAACGCACCTTATGAGAAAAGCATTTCATTGAAAGAGGAAATAAAGTATTCAAACAAATATGATATATGTCGACAGAGTATATAGAGTTGCCACCAAATTATGAACTATTCACAAAATTCACCAATTACTTTAAGAAATGATTATCAGAACAATTTACTACCCAATCAAATTGAAGTGAGTTTTGACGTCAAGTTATGACATTTGACGTCGTTTTAGAGTAAACTATGACGCCTAAGGTATGCGTA
The DNA here is from genome assembly GCA_022818135.1 of Saxidomus purpurata. NCBI lineage: Eukaryota > Metazoa > Mollusca > Bivalvia > Venerida > Veneridae > Saxidomus > Saxidomus purpurata. The sequence goes on from JAFMSR010000005.1 coordinate 10,767,341, forward strand.
TTCAGAATGTTGCAATTTTGTAACAACTGGTAGGTAGCTGACATTTTTGCATACTGATATTGAAATATGTTTTGTTCACAATATTCAAGAAAGCTAGCTTCAAAGTATTTTTGTCCGAAGCCACTTTCTCACGTGCTCGAAAAGAAAATAATTGGTTGTTAATCAAATTCTTGAAAATGACGGTGAAATGTAAAAATGATTTAAGCTAAAATGCTTTATTTTATGTTTTGCTTTTGACATTTTCGTGTAAGTTTTTCCATGCTCAATTTTATTATTCCTGACTTCACCGTCTAGGTATTATCAAACATTGATTTGTACAATGTTTCAAGTATTTGCCATGCTCAGTTTTTCATGTTTCAAAGTCTTTCTTCCAAAACATTGACAATTCTGTCGCAAAATAGAGAATGATAGCAAGGAAATAACGACCCCTGCTGAGTCGTGCGTGCGTGCGTGTGCGTGTGCGTAGTAGTGTTTTAACTCACAATATTTTCAGACAAGTGATTGATTTGGTAAAACTTTTCTTTTTCTAAACCATCATAAGTACGCAGTGTAACGTAAACATAGCGATTTTAGCATAATATATAATAAATATATTTTGTCTTGCGATGAAAGGGCTAGCTGTCAGATATAAAAATAGGATACATATACATAGTAAGAACTCAGCTACATAAACATCAAAAGTACTAGGACATTTTCGTTTTGTCTGAGCATCTTAAAATATTCTTAAAGAATTGCATGCGCCACATGAAAATCCTTATACTCTGTGTTTTATTACACTTCTTTCCTAAAATGCCAAACGAAAAAGCAACAGAGTTCTTTTGCGATCCAAGAAAAGATAAACTATATGATGTGTTCCATAAACACCACCAAACACAACACTCACCAACCGCCAGACTTACACAGAGAAGACGACGAATCCAAAGTGCCAAAACCTAGATTGATCTAGTGTATTTCCCAAAACTTAGATAATGTAATTTCCATCAACATAGATACATTGTATTGTAATCTAGCTTTGACTATGAAATACATATGCATAATAAATTTTTATAATGAAACAATATACATGTAGGTGAAAATAAACAAAGAGATTCTATACCATAGAGTTAAAAAGCTGATCATGATCTGATAAATTAGACAATGCTCTCAGAGATACTTACAGGTTTATAATTTGTGAAAACAAACAAAGATAGAGGGCAATCTTAATGTTTAAATCAAAAATGCATGTCCTATTCATACCCAGACACCTTAGATCATAAAGAAATGAATAGCTCCTGGTCGCAAGGTGGAAGCTTGATTGCAGTGATATACGGATTTAACAAATTTACAAGTTGTATGAAGGAATAAAAAGATGAATTAGCTTCAAGGTCTTAGAAAAAAAGGAAATATTGTATGCATGTTTTCCTGATAGAGATTTCGTTGACGCAGAACACATCAATTATAATATGCAGACTCTTCGTTTTCTCAGACATATTGGATATATTGAATTTAGAAAAGTACTGCTTATATCGTATAACTCGGTCAGCTTGATTTATCCCTAGACTATTTTTTAGATATAGATCGTGCAAGAAACGAATCTTTTAATCGATGAACCGTTCCTTAACAATGGGGAAACAACATCAATTAAAAAAAACAACAGGTGATGGGTTTTTCCACATGAACAACGAATATTGGTCACTTAGTTAAGTTTATTGTAAAATGATGAAAGTTCAGCAAGATCTACATGCAAGAACTACAATACAGTTTCCCCGGGAAACTTCATGCAGAGACATTTCAGTACGATGTCATAAAAAGATGAATGTCGAACTAGACAATATGTTTATGTTTATGTTGTATGTTGCATGAATACAAAACGTTCGAAAAGTTATGCTTAAACAGCAAATTTATGCCAAGCCTCTTTTAGATTAATTAACCTGCACCTTGGTAGAAGGTTCGTATCGTCAAAATAAGTGAAATACCTCTAACTGAAGTAGAAGAAGCTACATATTTAGGTGTGACAAGCAAGTTACATAAAAACCAAAAACCCAACGAAGACAAAGTTGTTGTTATGACCTGCTGAAAGCTAGATATATTACGAAAGTTAGCAGATACCAACTTGAGAGCAAGTGAGAAGATACTGAAAATAGTTACCTGGGAACTGTTAGGTCCAACTTCCAATATGGCTCCGCAGCTTGAGTGACGGCCGCGAAGACAAATCAGCAAGTGTAACTAGGCCTTAAGAATAATTACTATAGAGCACTACAAAAAACTCCAATTAAAGCAATTAAGGAAGTCACTGCCATTCCATCAATAGGTAAAAGAAAGGGTGCAAAAGCGCTCATACTGGCCAGAAAATACCAGTTCTTGCCAGACCACCCAATGAAAACAAAGATGTGGTCCCAACAAAGAATAAGCTTTGAAGTTTACATAAGCAAACGCTGATTATCTTGGACCACCAATAGCTCCTATGCCTCTCTGTTGTGATGTCAACTGCAATGAGTGTTCTAGAGTAATTACACTACGGAACTTTCTTCGTAATCGAACTAAAATGAATTCGTCTAAGCTAACAGCTGTCAAACATGGGTATCTGCACTACAGCACCAAATTTCCAACCGAGGTGGGAGATAAAATATTAAACATACCATGACACAAACTATGATATCGGAAGACTATCCATCAGAGATATGGCCTCATGTGTACACAGACGACCCTGCTACAGCTACGGTAGTACTGGTATATTTATCATGCACAAAATTGGTCCGTCCAGAGACAGTTCGAAGAAAATTGAAACTATCCTCATCTCTGAAATGCTCACGTGGTTTTTCAGACCAATCATTAGGTACTTCAGATATGTCCCCTATGTGTTAACAGTCAAGACATCCTTGTGGTCAGACTGTACGATCCTGATAATATAGCTGTATGAGAGGAAGGAGGATCTCAAAATGCAGATTCCTTCATTGCTGTGAAGAGATGTTTAACTCTGGTTAAGTAGCCGATATGACATACCTTACTTGATGCTGCAATGTTGGTTAAATCAGTTATCGAGAAAGATAAAAAAATTGAAAGTGTAAGATTTCTTCAGTGAAGCAAAGTCAACTCATGCAAATCGATTCTAGAAACTTGTAATATGGAATAAATTGTAACGTCTCAAGACTATATAGACTACAGACATAACTTTGTAGACATACATTGCTAATTAAGTTTGTACGTGACAGTAAAACACAGGAGGTGTCTCGACTATTAGTCAACGCTGTCTGAGATATACTGTATGAATAATTAACGAAAACAGACACAGAAAAAGCATGAAGTTTTTGTACTAGTGCTTGCAAATATACATCTGTCAAAAAAGCTTGCCTTTGCCTAGGTGAAAAGCAGCACTCGTGGACCAGGGACAGAACTTTAAAGTACCACATGCCATTATATTATTTGTGACGTGAATTCTCATCGGAGTATTTTCTGCACCCGGAATGCACTTTACCAATTTGATAAGCAGAACATATACACCTTAACAAATTTATCATGATTGCAATGGTATTGGAAGATTCCCGCGAGCTTTATTCTAACACAAATTACATCATAATTACATATAAAAGTACAATGTTACCATTCTACATTAAAATTTCTAGATACATTTAATGTGTTTACCTTTTATTACCTTTTTTATATCTAGGAAGGCCTCATAAAATAAATTTCAGATCTAAACATAAATTTTACACATGTAGTCATGGTTTTTTATGAGCAGATATCACATAACTCTAAATCAATACACTGATACCGTGACACTGACGAGATCCTGTTTACATTGATTACCTTTTAACACTGTTTCTGTCAAAGTATTAGATGGTCTCTGGTTTCAAGACCCAAGGTTGATTGACAGCCTTGCTGCGTAAAGTAGACTGACGATTCAGAGTATTACAAACGCTTATTCAATTGCTATTGTTTTAATTTTAATATGAAGTTATATATGATAAAAAGTTTATATTAGATATTTTAAAGTTAACTGTATCTCTCTCAATGTGTTGAGACCTATGAACATGTATCTGCCAATGTCTTAAGACCTACCAAAGATAATTTCAGATACAGTAATATGCAGGTAGTTCATTTCATTACCACTACATACGGTAAAATTTCGTTTAAATTTGCAGTCCATGTGCTTTGGAAGTCGTTATCTGAAACAACTAGACAAAGAACAAACTTCAGTCAGTTCAAAACTTGGATGTCTTTTTGAGTAGATGTAATAGCTGCAAATGCTGTGCATGTCAAATATCTCTTTAATGTTGTCGTAAAATGTTTTGTAATTAATTATTAATATGATGAGTGATATTTGCAGATTTTGACTGTCTTTTTATAATTTCAGAGTTCTGCAGGGGTCTTCTGCAATTGAAGCAATTTGATAGAGAACAATGCAATGATAGTAAGACTTGATGTCATTCGTTGCCAGATGTTGACAGTGCTAAACACACGACAGACTGAGTCCAACACGGACCGAGCTCAACGTCTTGTTAATTATTGCTTGGAACGGTCGTTAAAGTTGGACGTTTAAAATAAACACATTTGGAAATGATTTAGCAGAATTATAGATATACATTATTTGCCTACGGTTAGATCTAGCTTTGAGTTACAAAGGTAGTTAACAACTACAGTTCATAAAGTTGTTTTGATAACAGATACTAGGAGTTCTAACAACACCTCCGCTTGGAAAAAAAGAAAAAATTATATATATCCGTGTGGCTATTTTGGGAATAATGGCATATCCGTGTAAGTTCGTTGTGAATGTTGACATATCCGTGTGACTTTATTGTGATTTTTTAGTGTTCATGATAATGTGTTTTTGTTTTGTTGTTAAAACATTTTACCAATTTAACACTGATTTCATCGTATTTTACTTTCAGTTATTCAATGAAAAAGGGCAAATTCCAAAGTCCTTCTGAGAACCATATTATCGAGACAGCGTTCATGTCATTCAGCTGATTCGCTTATCCTGTCCCAAGACTATACGACATGTGCCTTCCGATATATAGAACAAATTAAGATTATTCCCTAGGGTAAAGCACTGGTCAGAATCTCATAAATTAAGACAACGCTGTCTGAGTTGTTAATATGTCCATAACAGACAAAAAAGAGCCAGGCGGAGATTATATTATTGTTTTTGAACTAGAGAAATTGCAAATATGCCCTTACTTAATTATAAATAATGCCTTTTAGCGGAGATATCAAAGTTATTCTGTTTCATGTTTCACCTACGTAATTGCTATGTCATAGATTTTTCTCTCCTGAACGTGTCAAAAATCGAACACTCATTTCTCTGGGAGTTTGTGATTTCTTATCGATTTTCTTATGATTTCCGTATGCAAAATTAAAAACAATGTATACTTAATTTATCATTTTAGGCTTTACCAATGACTGGCATTGGCAGCTGATTACCTGTCATTGGGTATGATAATTACATACACATTACTTCTGTTTTCGTTCTTCTAATTACAGTGAAGATTTGCAAAATGTACCAGAAACCTTACAACCACATGGTACAATATAACATTTATTAATCATGCCAAAGTCATCAAATCCTCCATCCAAAGATATATTTGGACATATCAGTTTACTAAACCCTTACGATAAATCAAATATGAGCATAGAAACAAGTTATCCATGGGTACAGTTCAATCATGAACTCATTTTAAGTTTTCTGTCTGACAAAACTATTAATGCGATAAAATATTAAACAGCTAAAATGGCATATTTGTGACATTACATTTTCTTTCGCCCATTAAAACTCTAGCTTTATCTCGAAAATGTCAATGGGGAAAAAGACGAAAACAGAGCATTAAGTATGGACCTCATGAGTATCATGAAAAAAGTGACAGGTGGATCAGGGAAGGATTAAGTAATTTGAAACAAAATGTTTCAAACATTTTGCTACAACTGTTTAAGAAGTCGTGGAAACTAAATACATAATTTTTATAGCTATTTGTGACCGAATTGTATAAAAGTTGACAAGGTCTGCAGAAGCTCACATTGGTGATAAACAAAGAACACTCTTGTATGAATGAATAATTTTAAAAAACATCAATTTTTTTCTTAAAACAACTTTGCAGAATAAGCTAAATAGTCTGCCACGCGTTTTGTTATACAGTAATAGTACGTTAAAGGTGATATTGCATGTCTTGAGAGGTTACTTTCGTTCTTTAAGGATATTTTCGTATGTGTGCTGATATTTTGCCAGATGCAAGTTTTTTTCTTAGTAAGCACTATACACACACATGTAACATGCTTCTGAGGTTGTTCTGTGGTGTGTCCGCGTTAAAAACATTAAACAAACAAAGCTTTCAAATATATTTGGTAAAATACATTTTTGTAACATCTAAAACGATTTGATCACTCTCGGTTTTTCTGTTAAAATTAAGCGGCGTTACGGGCTAGGACCGAACTTAATTTGGTGGGCTTTGCCCGGTTTAGAATGGCAATATCTAGCATAATTTCTGCCAAGAAATTAACTTCAAAATCCTGTTTTTGTTCCGTTCTTCCTAAAACGTTGCGTGATAAAATGTACGTAACACATTTCTGTTATTTCTGAACTTTCGAGTAATTTGGGTTTTTAGTAATTAAACAGTGATTGTGCGGTCAAATGAATAAGTACGTTTAAAAATTGCAGTATAAGGTAGACAATTGCTCTGAATATAGTATTACTGCTCTCATCACCAGAAATACAATGCCTTGTGGCTAGTTTTATGAGAGAAAGAAATCACTGGTTAGGGGTTATAGCAAGCGTGTGTGAGGTATATATCTTTCATTTAATTGAAGGCATTGCCTTAATACAAAACTATCCTAGGTGGCATCGACAGTATCTCAGATTAAGTGATTTAGTCGAGGTTACGTTAGTTGTTGTATGTATGGTCCTGCCATTCACAGGGATGGACATACATCAAACTGAGCTGAGACGTGACCTGCTCTACATACCGCATGCAAACATGCGTGTGAAACAGCCATATAGAGAATGAATGTCAAACCATAGAAAGATCATTTTGGAGGGGTAGTATTTTGATACAAGTCAATCTCAAACTCCTAAGAGCATACAGAAAATAAAAAGCCTTTCTCTGCAATGTGATAACAGATATACTGGTCTACAACAACTTCATGAGCCTAATCACATCTCGGGTTAATGGGATGAAATTAGCTCCACTGCCTCAGAAAAAATATCGAATATTTTATGTATTCCTCCTGAGAGCGACTTGTTTGACGCGGAACATCAATCATAACAATGTAGACTGTTGGCTTTCTCAGACATATATGGCATTAAGGAAAGCGATTGTTTCAGCTGCTCGCCATTTACTGGGAATGTTTGATTACTGGGCCGGCTTGATTTATGCCCTGGATATTTATAACGAGTTCAAGGTTTTAATCGAAGACTCTTTTATCGCGCTTACATATCCAGCGGGAGACGAATGAAATTTTAAGAGAATGGTCACGGGTTTCTTTAGGAATAGAAATAATTATGTTGACTTGCATATTTTTTTTGTCGTATACTATAGAAGTTAAGCAAGAATGAGTGCAAGAACTACACCGCTTCCTTAAGGGACTTACGAGACAGTTCAATATCAAGTCAAAACATGATGGATTTCTTGCTTTGCACAAGTAGATGTGAAACTGCAACAAGATAATCTTATACATATGCCAAAGCAATACCAAACGTCCATCAATTGGACATTGTCGTACATGTTTTGACTCAAGTTTTAAGGCATCACGATCACTTTGAATTGGCTCGAACAGAATGATTGTACATTATAATTGTGTTTTCAATGTTGAAGTTTAGCTTTCTTTCATACACATGCAGTTTTGTCACAAAAAAAGTGTCTTTCTGAACGTAATTCTTACCGTTTTGCATGGTCATTAAAAAAGTTCTACGCCGTATACTTCCGGTTATAAATACCTTTCGAGAAAAAATGGTCGATTCAGCAGGAACCAAATCCTACTTCATGTAGTAACGAGTAAATGTTATATCTAGAGTCAAACATTAAGAGAAATAAGAGATGAAAACAATGAGTACCAATACACAAGCAAAACGAAATTTAGAACAAATGAAACAATGTCATCAAACGAACTAACACATAATTATGTTATACCGACGCCTACCATTAGAATAATTACGTCTGCTAAGTGGTGTTGTAATATTCTTTGTTGCGGCAGTTAACGGACAATCCCCAGGACAAATGAGTTAATGGTACAGCCAGACTGGATGTTACTTGGTGACATTTTAAGTTTCTGTAAACAAATACAGACTGTCATAAAGATAAGATCTTTGAACATATCGGCCTTGTCGTACATGATTAATAAGCTTCAGATATTGCTTATCAACTCTGGTTTTACAGATACATCTATAAGGACCTATTGATTTACAGTCATGAACCTTGGAGCAGGCCAGTGACAGAGGTACAATCTGTGTGCTTTAATGGTAGTTCAAGAAATAAAGTTTATACAGTACCGTCACTTCGGCGCATTCTGCTGAATCCTTAATGGTTATTCGTTAAAAGGCACGCATATGCTCTAATCTAATATATGAAGTGAATTTTACACCCCCTCAATTTAATAGAATAGAAATATAAAGAACGCAAACATTATTTACACTTCAGCATTCAGCCTTTTCCTCATAAATCTGCTAACAGTGGTTATATTGATGACTTCATCTATTTTAAAGCGGAAACAAGTCTGAATTGTAGCGCCTATATGCCGTCAATAGGGTCTCTATATCGGTCCGGTATCGATTCCGATAAAAGCCGCTTTTAATTAGTGTGTTTGGTTCACGTTGATTTGTCGTTCTATCTGCATTGCCTATATCTTGGTTAGCTATGCCCTTTGCAATTATCAAGCATATGGCGATGTCACATGGCAACTGCCATAAAAATGAAAGGTCAATCCGCATATCATACAGAGCTATACACTCCGTTTTATCGTAAATATATAATACAGGCATATATACCCGATTTCTGGACAAATTCCAGACTTAAATGTTAATTGAAAGGCAAACCTATTGCATGTCATTGCTACTGAAGATACGATATTATTAAAAGACAGACAGTTGTGCATTCCCATGCCAACAAAATGTACACAGTACTGAACTAATGAATTTTAAATTAGGCAACAATATATTGAACAACTAATAAAATGCTTTCCCCGTATTAAATTGCAGTCCGGATGCTTTCTATAGCATTAAAACTCATGTGTAAATAGATACTTCACGCTAAAATTAATTTGCGTGCGCTAATTTGTTTAAATAATTGAAATTAACTGAACTAGACGATGTTTTAACAGACAGTTGGAATGCGTAGCATACATGTAACCACGTTATTTGACTGTAGTCCAAAGTTTAAAACGGAAGATTTAATTAAATGCAACATCCTCCAGAAGTGGTACCAATCAACTTGATGGGTACAGGTTTCTGCTGAGTAAAATTAGATACACGTGCTTCAAACCTGCCGTGCACAGTGAAAATTTTGTAATACTACCATATAAATTTATTATCTAAATTGGCCAATCGCAATATTTAAGCATTCAGGAACTCACCTCGGATCCCCTCCCACAACATAACATCATAGACGGCAGGTCGAATATGGAAAAGCACCACCGTAAGATCATGAATACCTAGAACGCACGTGCTGAGCGCGCGCATCTCCACGCACGTTCACAAGTAAACACGTTATATCCACCACAGCGACGAAGCTGAGAAATACTAGACACTGCACTTTTCCCTGCTGTTTCAAAGGTAAACCAGCACTACGACAGTACTAAATCCGACCCAGGTTAATCCCAATGCAAACTCCTGTCTCCATTCATTCACAATTATCCAGTACAAACAGAGGAGAACGTGGAACAGCTCATATCCAATCTCTCTCCATGTATTCTAGACAGAATATAGCCTTACAGCACACAGAACGAAAACGCTATACACGCGTTACATGTGATTCCCTATCGCCAATAACAATGCTGATTCCAATGTCCACTTCTGAACAGACGTGGTTACAAGAATTAATTGGAAATCCTTAATAGAGATGCCAGAACGAGGGATATTAATGCCCGTGCCATTCGACTGTACTGTCTTATAATTGTTTTCGCCATATCTGTCTTACGCCTTTGGAAATTAATTATTAAGCTAGACATTTTTTTCTTGAGACACATTTACGGAGTTAATATACAGAAAATAGAGTATGGCCTCGACTCATCGAAGATTTTAATAAGGAAATTGAAGAACTGTCGTACAATATAATCAGCGATGGAGATTCACTTCTCGCTCCCTGGTGACGTTTAAAACATATAAGCATTGTCTCATTCCGTAGCGATGCGTCTGCAAGTATTGATTCTGTGTTGCCATAGTAACCCAAAAGGCGCCATTTACAATGATAAAGTCACAAATGTATCTATCTAATAAGTATATGGAATGTACTCGTATATAAACCAAATGGGTCCGAGCTAGAAGTAAACTCCGTGTCCGCAGTTCGCTAATAAATGAACCGGCATAGTCGCTGCAACAGCGTTAAACACAAATTAGCGTGAACATTTCTAGTAACTGTGAATGAAGGCGTGCTGAAATATAGGAGAAGAAAATTACAGATCTTGTATCAGTATTGGATCAATATCTACAGAAATTATTTACAGGAAATTTTCTAGTGAAAATCTATCTGGAGATGATATATTGTCAAAGACGAGCGACAAATCAAGCTAATCTGACAGATATTGGCGGCCTTAAGCTTGTTAATTTCAATTTATGACGAGAAAAATCTTTTTAAGTAAAATATCAAACTTCTTACACGTGGTTTAATTAAATATCTGCTTACGGAAAGTGGTTTTGCTTCTGCAACCAGAGCAGATTACGATCATGATCTCAGGCACTATTCGCTTTTAAGTCCGCGAATTTTCACTGGATATTCCTCCAAACAAAAATGGTAATATCCCAACCGAAAGATGGACACACTTGTGCGATTTAAAAATTTAGATAGAATTTGTAAAATAAAGTTTAGATGTACGCAAATTTGGGATTTCAAATTTCGCTTTTCCCCAAAGATACTGGTACTGTCTAATTTGAGATCGACTCGACAGTATCTGTTCGGTAAACCACGGTAAGATTCAGTAGAAAATTGCTGAGGTGATTCGAGTGCGATTTAAAAGTCTGAGAGTTTAAAACAAAAGAAAACAATTGAAGTAAACTAAACTACACTTTCCGAAGAAAATCTTCTATAGCACAACAAATTCAGTGAGCCGTTTTCTTTATATGAAACCAACGGTAAATGACGATGAGAACGTGTTAGGCACGCACCAGTTACTTTTGCTGAATTATAATCAGAACAAAAAGGACCTTAAGTAAATATACACGAAAGGAAATCATCCGAAGTAATCCGAACCCATTAACGGAAATATGCCACCAGCTATTGCGAAAAAAAACGATGCAATATAGTTCACTGCGATGAAAAGACCAAATGACAATAGTAATTTACCGTTGTTTTACGCCCCATCAACACGCAATTTTATCTTGAGCCTACAGTCACTCTATAATCTAGATGACAACAACTAGTAAAATTGAAATCGATTGTAAGTGCCTGCATTACGAGATGATGTACAGTCAAACCGTTGACCAGAAAAAGATTGAGAGGTCTTTTTTAAAAGATGGTCTGCCTTTATTCACAGGGGGGGGGGGGGATTTTCTATTTTAGGTTTCGGCGAATAGTACAAGATGCACAACGCGTCCCGTTCCAGAGACAACCCCTGGTTCTTTAACTTGCCCGGTGTACAGCACCAATACATCGGGCCTCGCTTTTATGTCTCATCCGAAAGACCAATAGTTATGTTAGTGGAGGAGTTGGGGATTGAACCTGCGATCCCTGAAATACCAGTTCAGCGCGTTAATAACTAGACCACTGATCCGCTCCGCTTCTTGCTGCTCTTAAGCAGGAACACCTAAAATTATACGAGTAGTCACGCTTGACTGCGCAGATAATCGCTTGCGCTCATTTAAAACATTAAATAAAGTCATTGAGAGGTTATTCAATGCAACAATCTGACCATTAATTAAGACTATTTCGAACAGTTACTTCGAACTTCTGCTTTTTGTCAGACCAAAAAGATTTAGTTGATAAGCATTAAATGTAGTATTGAACCGCTTTCGGACATCCATCCCAGACGTCATCACGCTCGCAAAAATGAGGTACATGTAGTTTGTGTCTGGAAGGTCATTATTATCAATAATCACCTTCTTATGGGATTGCTCACAGTTATGTAGCATTCATAAAAGTACAGTCTGCAATTATTCATATAGTTCGACGAACTTTAATAAATCTTACAAACGCGGATCAATAAAGCCCTCGAGATTTAGGTATATCTGCAAAACCTGTCTATGAAACATTAATGTATACATCAATTTGATGATTTAAAATCAGTTGTAATTCCATTCTTTATTATAAGCTTTAATGCGCAAGAGTTTCTTTCTACGCACTACTTTCATATGAGGGTACTACTTATTGTCAAACTCCCTGCAGCGGTTACTTCCCCTTTCAGTATACAATTTTGAGAGCGGAGCTCACCTAATCACAGTTTGACCTATTTTTTGTTGAAGTAACAGCTTCCTGGAGTTTAAAATATTTACTCGGCAGTTACCTTTACCTATTCAATTACAAACAGTTCATATTGGCAAGACTAAACTACCCGACTAGGCTTAAATCACCAAGTGTGTAAAACGTAGTTGATGCATGAAACTGTCGGCACTTTCTTAAAACTTGAATATATATTTGTCATCACCTTCCATAAGTATTTCAAGTACTTTGAATCTTTTCGATGCTACTTCCTATTTACTGCTGAACAGACTATACGTGACACGTGAGACATCAGTGTCTCTGCCTAATGACACGCCATGCTCCGGGCGGGATTTGAACCCGATACCTACCGTACTGGAGGTGAACGCTCTTACCAAGACGGACACACAGGAAATCTGGTATCAGTAGTTGAGTTACGTTGCCATAGTATTAAGTTTGACAAGGCATCATATTGCGATATTTTCAACAGAGTTCCCCGCCGCTATTGTACATTTTATAAATGCATTTTCTAGGCATTTTATAGCCGACACATTGTTTACATTTACATGGGCTATTTACATCTGAGCTTAGGAAATATTCCAATGGTGGCCGAACTAGAACGATTGGGTCGATTTTTAATTGTCTGCCCTTGATAATCAGAAAATGTAACAAGGGCAGATAATTCGAAGTCAACGCCGGTGACCTATGATTTTTATTTCAGATTTCTGTTTCATACTTGATTCTCAGTTAGAAGGTCAAGTTTGAAGAAAATCTATGAAAGGGAAAATGTTTGCCCTATATACAGATAGGACGCTGCAGCAAACGTATTTGTTTAATCCAAAAAGCTGTTGCACGAAAGAAAAGTTAAAAATACAAAGTTTTTTTAACTGCAACAGACGTCTAATAATACATGATTATTCAAATATAGAAATGAACTTTTACATCTGTAGAGAGAATTGCAATATAGCAATAATCACTGACTTGGTGTCTGACGTGAAAGGGAATGTTGTGCTTAAAGTATTTACAAAATGCTCTGATAATCTTAAACAGTATGTTGTGCAGCCAAATATATTCCGTATCTAGAGACGAAAAACTGTCACAGGAAGAAACAATCGTGCCTTCTCCGGAATCTCAGACATTCGGGAAGGTAATTAGAATATCGACGAGGCGATCCGAATATCAAAGGTGCTTTAAAAAAGAGACTCGCTGTGCAAAAAAATAGTCAAGATAATATATACATTTTCAGTTATTCTAGGCAAGTATTTGTAACAGTAGAGAACTCACTATTCGGTTTAAATATTTTTATTCTTCTTACCCAATCGTTGCATGCCCTCAGCCAACCGGCAAGCTTCGGAGAAAATTACCGAGGCTCTTAAACAGTAAAGAATACATATATGAGCAATGAGCATTTCATTTTATACAGGAAAAGGATGTGCTGCAAGACTGCACTGCTGGCAGTGAAACCAAGCGGATCATTCCAAATATAGTGTAAATTTTCATGCACTGCCCCAATGCACTGCGGGCAATGCCAACCAAATGTACTGAGAAAAAGCGCTGCTGGAAGTCAAATCCAGCAGGACATTTCAAATAAAGCGAAAAAAAAATCATTTACTGTCACAATAAACATCAAGCACTGCAAACCAAATACACTGCGGGAATGCACTTCTGGCAGTGAAACCCATTCATTCACTGCCAAAAAGTACTGCTGGTTCTGAAAACTAAATGCACTGCCGGAATGCAAGTTGCCCGCAATCAGCATTCCAACATGTTGATACAATGTAAACTTTCATTCACTGCCACAATGACCGCCTCGATAGCCTAGTGGTAGAGCGTCCGCTTCGAGTGCGGGAGGTCGTGGGTTCGCTCCCTGGCCGCGTCATACCAAAGACGTAAAAAATGGTACCAGTAGCTCCCTTGCTTGGGGGGTCGCTCAGCATTAAAAGGGACACTGGCTTCTCTTCTCTCATACCCTCACGGCGATGGATACCATCAGGAATGAGGTGTCGAGAGTGATTAATATAAGTTGGTTAACTTGTTTCACAATCGACCTTAAATAAATTAGTATAAACTAAACTAATGCTGACAGTGCAAACTTAATGAACTACCCGAATGTATTGCAGGCAATGAAACTCTTAAATTCCAAATATGGTGTTAGATCTAATATGCATTGATACTTCTGACAGTGAACCCGAGGAGGTCATTCCAAATGTAGTGTTGAATTTCATTGACTGCCACAATGCACAATGCAGACAGTCAAAACTTAATGCACTGTCAGAATGCACTGCTGCAAGTGAAACCCTGCAGGGATTTCCTTATATAGTGTTAAATTACATTCACTGCTACAATGTACTGCTCGACTTAATGCACTACCACAATGCACTGCTGCAAATGAAACCAAGCAGTACATTCCAAATATAGTGAACATTTTCGTTCATTGTCACAATGCACTGCTGCAGTGTAAACTTAAGGCAGCCCCAAATGCACTGCTGGTAGTGAAACCAAGCAGGGCATTCCAAAAATGGTGAAAACTTAATTCACTCCGAACAGTACAAACTAAATGCACAGCGGTAATGCATTGCGGGCAGTGAAACCCAGCAGGGCATTCCAATTGGAAGGTAAAGTTTCCTTCGCTGCCACAATGCACAGCTCCAAGTGCAAACTTATTGCTCTGCCGGAATGCACTGCACGCAGTGAGCATTCCAAAATGTTCTTTCATTTACTGCCACAATGCACTGCTGGCAGGGCAAACTTAATGCTCTTCCCGAATGCATTGCAGGCAGTGAAACTCCAGGACATTCCAAACAAAGTGTAAAATCTAATTCAATGATACTTTTTATAGTGAAACCAAGGAGATCATTCCAAATATAGTGTTGAATTTCATTGGTGTAAAATAAGTTGAAACCCAGCAGGGCATTCCAAATATGGTGTTAATCTTAGTTCACTGCGAACAGTGCAAATTCAAGCATTGTCGGATTGCATTGCTGGCAGTTAAACCAAACAGGGCATTCTAAATATCAGGGCAAATCTTATTCACAATGCACTGCTTACAGTGCAAACTTTATGCATGGAAAGGAATGCATTGCTGCCAAAGAAACCAAGCAGGACATTCTAAATATCGATAGAAATAAATTCACTACCACAATGTACCGCTGGCTTTGCAAACTTAATGCACTGCAAGAATGCACTGCTGACAGTGAAACCAAGTAGTGCATTCCAAATATGATGTTATATTTAATTCAATGCAAAAATGGACAGAAGGCAGTGCAAACTTTATGCAATACTAGAATGCATCAAAAGTTCAACCCTGAGAAATACAAAATAATCATAGTGTTAAATTTCATTCACTGCCACATGTACTGCTAGAAATACAAACTTAAAACACTCCCTGAATGCACTGCTGCCAGTGAAACCAAGCAGGGCATTCCAAATATCAATATACAATTTGATTCACTGCAAGAATGCACTGCTGGCTATGTAAAAATAATGCACTGCAAGAATACACTGCTGGCTGTGAAACCAAGCAGGGCATTCCAAATATGGTATTATATTTAATTCAATGATTAAATAAACTGACGACAGTGCAATCTTAATGCAATGCCTGAATGCACTGCTGCCAGTTAAACCACGCAAAGATTCCAAATATAGTGTTAAATTTCTTTCACTGCCAAACTGTACTGCTGGAAATGTAAACTTAAAACACTGCCTGAATGCACTGCTGCCAGTGAAACCATGCAGTGTATTCCAAATATAGTGTGAAATTCCATTCACTGTAAAAATGCACTACTAAAAGTGCAGACTTAATTAACTTGATGAACTGTTGGGAATGCACTGCTATTAGTTTTATCCAGGAGAGCATTCGAAGTATAGCATAAAATTGCACAACCGCCTCAGTACACTACTGGTAGTACAAACTTAATCCACTGCTTGAAAGTTCTCCTTCCAACGTAAGCCAGAAGAGCATTCCATTTATAGCGTAATTTTTCACTTTCCGAATGCACTGCATGCAATTAAAGATTATTCATTCACTGCCAATCTGTACTGCTGTAAGTTTAAACAATAGACTACCGGAATGCACTGCTGGCAGAGAACATTCCAAACTTTCTCTCATTCGCTGCCACAATGCACTACCGGCAATGCAAACTTTATGCATCAAGAACGCTATGTACTCTCTGTATACTTTCAATCGCTCATTATCTGAAGGTATTTTTCCAGCAAGCTTGAAAGTAACCCATGTTTTGCCCCTTCATAAAAGAGGTAATAAAGATGTACAATCCAACTACACCTAATACCTAATTTCCCTAATTAGCAGTATCGGAAAAGTATTGGAACGTATTATTTTTAAACATATGTACAATTACCTACATGACAACTCACTAATATTTCAAAATCAATCTGGCTTCATTCGACAGTTTATCAACTCATCATTTTACAATCAAATATGTTTATCTTTAGATAAAAAGGATTCTACTTGCATGGTTTTCTTTGATATATGTATATCCAAAGCATTCGACAGAGTGTGGCATAAAGGCCTAGTCTTCAAAGTTCGGCAATATGGAGTTCAAGGAAATGTTACTAACTGGCTTGAAAATTGTTTAAAACAAAGATCTCAAAACGTTTTTCGAACAGAAGATGTTTACGTGGTGGTGTACCTTAAGGCCCTGTGCTCGGTCCTCTTTTGTATCTGGTGTACGTAAATGACATAGCTGATTCACTGTCAAACATTACTAGACTGTTCGCAGATCATAGTTTTTTAACTGTTACAACAAGCAATATTAATTTCCGATAGTAATGGGCATGATATTTGTCTTGTTAATATTTTTTCCTTTAATCTTTTAGTATTTATCTTTATTCCTTTTCTTATAAATATCATATGAATACTACTGCAAATGAATGTAATATTGACCATCAATCACACATTAATCATTGTGAAATTACTTTAAGCAAATCAATCTGACTTAACTCGGAGGGGCCCTCGATAATGTTCTAATAACTTTTGGCCCGACCCGTTTGTAGATTGTTAAGTATGCTTTGTATCTTTGATGTATGTACAGGGTGATCATTAATATATGGTAGAATAAGAAATCACAGCAAATTTGTCAAATTCGCACTAGAGGTCTCATTTTGGTATTGATTTAAAGAAAATCGGATAAATTTTGTTTTGAAAATTCAAACTTTTGTCAAACGAAATCATGATTACGTTGATGACGTCATACTTTCCTTGGAATTCCAAAATGGCAGTTAGATTCTAGTCATAAATAATCAAACTTTACTATGAATTGAAGAAAATCCAACTTTGGTAAGAAGAAAATAACAAAATCACACATCTCATATATTGAAGTACTGAAAAGACTAAATTCCACGATGAGATGGCATTGTGCAGTGAAAAGGGAACCGTTTTGGTGGCGTTTAGTGCTCACTGGACAATAGGGTCATATTTGCAATGTTTAACATCTGCTGTAGAAATTGGAAATGTGTTTTATAGAACTTTACACATAGGAACATTTATGTATATGTGCTAAAAAATACGCATTGCTCAGTTGAATATCTTTAAACATGAGGATCTTATTACATTTTGTTATCCTATCATATATTAATGATCACCCTGTATGTGTATGTGTGTGTGTGAATTAATATATGCAATAAAACATGATTACAGTAAAGTAAAGTTTACTGCTAGCAGTGCATTCCGGATGTGCATTAAGTTCTCACTCCCAGCAGTGCACTGTGGCATTTAATCAAAATTAACAATATATTTTGAATATTCTGCTGCTTTTTATTGTCAGCAGTGCATTCTGGCAGTATATTAGGTTTGCACTGCTAGCAGTGCATTGTAGTAGTGAATGAAATTGTACAATATATTTTGAATGCCCTGCTTTCGGGGCATTGTATCAGTGACTTAAATTTTTACATTATATGTAGAATGCTCTCTAGGTTTCACTGCCAGCAGTGCATTCTGCAACTGCATTCAGTTTGCACAGCTAGTAGTGCATTGTAGCTGTGAATTAAATTTTATAATATATTTGGAATGCTTTGCTAGGTTTCACCGCCAGCAGTGCAGTCCAGCATTGAATTAAGTCAGAGATGCCAGCATTGCATTGTTGCAGCGAATAAAATTTTACACTGTTTCTGGAATGATCTGCTAGCAGTGTATTCTGACCCGGCAGTGCAATCAGGCAGTGTTTTAAGTTTGCATTTTCAGCAGTACAATGCGGCAGTGAAAGAAATGTAACACTATATTAGGAATCCTTGCAGGATTTAACTGGCAGCAGTGTATTCTAGCATCGCATTCAGTTTGCACTGCCGTCAGTCCATTTAATCATTGAATTAATGATAACACCATATTTGGAATGCTCTGCTTGGTTTCAATGCCAGCATTGCATTCTTGCAGTGCATTAAGTTTGCACAGCCAGCGGTGCATTCTTGCAATGAATCTAATTGTATATCGATATTTGGAATGGCAGCAGTGCATTCAGGCAGTGTATTTAGTTTGTATTTCCAGCAGTACATTGAGGCAGTGAATGAAATGTAACACTTTATTTTGGATGTCTGAAGGGTTGAACTGGCAGCTGTGCATTCTAGTATTGCATTAAGTATGCACTGCCTTCAGTCCATTTTTGCATTGAATTAAATATAACATCATATTTGAATGCCCTTCTTGGATTCAATGCCATTAGTTCATTCTTGCAATGCATAAAGTTTGCAAAGCCAGCGGTGCATTGTGGTAGTGAATGTGATTGTATATCGATATTTGGAATGCCCTGCTGGGTTTCACTACCAGTAGTGCAGTCCAGCAGTGAATTAATTTTACACCATATTTGGAATGCCCTGCTGGGTTTCACTGCCAGCAATGCTTAAAGTTTCCGCTGCCACCTAGTTTGGAATGTACTGCTTAGTTTTATTAGCAGCAGTGTATTGTGTCAGTGCATTAAGTTTTGACTGTCCGTATTGTGCATTTTGGAAGTCAATGAATTTCAATGCTTTATTTGGAATGACCTCTTTGGTTTCACTTTTAGAAGTATCAATGAATTAGATTTTACACTGTATTTGGAATGCCCTGCTTAGTTACACTGTCTTCAATGCATTCGGGTAGTGCATTAAGTTTGAACTGTCCGCAGTGAATGGTGGCAGTGAATGAAAGTTTACATAATATGAACATTTTGGAATGCTCACTGCGAGAGAGCATTTAGTTTGTCTTGTCATCAGTACATTTTCGTAGTGAATACAATTTTACTACATGTTACGAATGCCCTGCTGCTTTTGTTTGCACTGCCAACAGTGCATTGTAGCAGTGCATGACTTTTACACTTCATTTTGACTTCCCTGCTGGGTTCACTGCGAGCAGTGTATTACTGCAGCACACCATTCTCCTGTATAACTCACTGCTAACTACTCACATATGTATTCTTTGCAAGCAGGGCATTAAGTATGCACTTCCAGCTGTGCATAGTGACAGTGCATAAAATTTACACTACATGTATATTTGGACTGGCCTATTAAGTTTTAATGCCAGCAGTACAGTCTCGCAGTGTATTAAGTTTGTACTTCGAGCTGTGCATTGTTGCAGTGAAGGAAACTTTACCTTATATTTGGAATGTCTTACTGGGTTTCATTGCCAGCAGTGCATTCCTGCATAGCATTGAATTTGCACTGTTCGCAGTGAATTAATTTTACACCGTATTCGGAATACCCTGCATGGTTTCACTGCAAGCAGTGCATTTGGAAGTGCTTTAAATTATACTGCCAGCAGTGCATTGTGACAATGAACGAAATGTTCACTATATTTGGAATGTACTGCTTGGTTTCATTTGCAGCGGTGGATTGTGGCAGTGCATTAAGTTTGCACTGTGAGCAGCACATTGTTGCAGTAAATGTAATTCAACACAATATCAGGAAATCCCTGTCGTGTTTCACTGGCAGCAGTGCCCTCTGCATTAAGTTTTGACTGTCCGCATTGTGCATTGTGGCAGTCAATGAAATTCAACACTAAATTTGGAATTACCTCCTTGGTTTCACTGTAAGAAGTATCAATGAATAAGATTTTACACTATACATTTTTTGGAATGCCCTGCAGAGTTTCACTGGCTGCAATGCATTCGGGTAGTGGATTAAGTTTGCACTGTCAGCAGTGCATTGTGTCAGAGAATGAATGGGTTTCACTGCCAGAAGTTCATTCCCACAGTGTATTAAGTTTGTACTGCTTGTACTGCATTGTGGCAGTTAATGAAATTTTACACTATATTTGGAATACCCTGCTTGTTTTCACTGCGAGCATTGCATTTATGAACTTTTACTGCCAGCAGTGCAGTCCAGCAGTGAATTAAGATTGCACTGCTAGCAGAGAATTAATTTTACACCATACTCGGAATGCCCTGTTGGGTTTCACTGACAGCAGTGCATTTGGAAGTGCTTAAAGTTTACACTGCCAGCAGTGCATTGTGGCAATGAATGAAAATGTTCAGTATATTTGGAATGTACTGCTTGGTTTTATTTGCAGCAGTGCATTGTGGTAGTGCATTAAGTTGGCACTTCGAGCAGCATATTGTTGCAGTAAACGTAATTAAACACTATATCAGGAAATCCCTGCCGGGTTTCACTGGCAGCAGTGCATACTGCATTAAGTTTCGGCCGTCCGCATTGTGCATTATGGCAGTCAATTAAATTCAACACTAAATTTGATATGACCTTCTTCGTTTTACTGTAAGAGGTATCAATGAATACGATTTTAAACTATACATTTTTTGGAATGCCCTGCAGAGTTTCACTGGCTGCAATGCATTCGAGTAGTGCATTAAGTTTGCACTGTCAGCAGTGCATTGTGGCAGAGAATGAATGGGTTTCACTGCCAGAAGTGCATTCCCGCAGTGTATTAAGTTTGAACAGCTAGCACTGCATTGTGGCAGTAAATGAAGCTTAACACTATTTTTGGAATACCCTGATTGGTTTCACTGTGAGCATTGCATGAAGTTTTTAATGCCAGCAGTGCAATGTGGCAATGATTTAAATTTTACACTATAAGGCCCTCTTGGGTTTTACTGCGAGCAGTGCAATCCAACAGTGCGTAAAGTGTTAACTGCCAGCAGTGCATTGTAGCAGAAGTTTAGTATGCCGACTATATTTGGATTGCCCTGCTGAGTTTCAATGAAACTAGTGCTTTCCCGCAGTGCATTAACTTTGCATTGCCTGAAGTTCATTTAGTGAATGAAGTTTTACATCATATTTGGAATGCCCTGCTGGGTTTCACTGCCAGCAGTGCTTAAAGTTTCCGTTGCCAGCTGGGGGAAAAAGGTAGTTTGGAATGTACTGCTTAGTTTTATTAGCAGCAGTGTATTGTGTCAGTGCATTAAGTTTAAAGATGTTGGTTTCCCCGGGCGGTTGGTTTTGGCATGACTGTCCGTATTGTGCATTTTGGAAGTCAATGAATTTCAATGCTTTATTTGGAATGACCTCTAGAAGTATCAATGAATTAGATTTTACACTGTATTTGGAATGCCCTGCTGAGTTTCACTGCCTGCAATACATTCGGGTAGTGCATTAAGTTTGAACTGTCGGCAGTGAATGGTGGCAGTGAATGAAAGTTTACATAATATGAACATTTTGGAATGCTCACTGCGAGAGAGCATTTAGTTTGCACTGTCATCAGTACATTTTCGTAGTGAATACAATGTTACTACATAATACGAATGCCCCTGCTGCTTTTGTTTGCACTGCCAACAGTGCATTGTAGCAGTGCATGACTTTTACACTTCATTTTGAATTCCCTGCTGGGTGCACTGCGAGCAGTGTATTATTGCAGCACACCATTCTCCTGTATAACTCACTGCTAACTACTCACATATGTATTCTTTGCAAGCAGGGCATTAAGTATGCACTTCCAGCTGTGCATAGTGACAGTGCATAAAATTTACACTACATGTATATTTGGACTGGCCTATTAAGTTTTAATGCCAGCAGTACAATCTCGCAGTGCATTAAGTTTGTACTTCGAGCTGTGCATTGTTGCAGTGAATTCACTATATTTGGAATGTACTGCTTGGTTTCATTTGCAGCAGTGGATTGTGGCAGTGCATTAAGTTTGCACTTCGAGCAGCACATTGTTGCAGTAAATGTAATTCAACACTAAATCAGGAAATCCCTGTTGTGTTTCACTGGCAGCAGTGCCCTCTGCATTAAGTTTTGACTATCCGCACTGTGCATTGTGGCAGTCAATGAAATTCAACACTAAATTTGGAATGACCTCCTTGGTTTCACTGTAAGAAGTATCAATGAATAAGATTTTACACTGTACATTTTTTGGAATGCCCTGCAGAGTTTCACTGGCTGCAATATCAACCGCTGTCATGATGGCCGCGTAGTATTCAAATTGATCAGGATTGTAAACGAGTGACACTTAGTACTTTGTATACCTAAGTGATGTTAAATTCGTCGATGGTAAGTAGTTTCAAAGTTAATTTTCTTTTGATTTACGTCGGACTGGGTTGGGAATCACGAAGTGTTATTAAATTGTGTACTGAATCGAACGTAATGTAATTACGGTCACATTGTAGTGTAAAATGAAATTTTCTAGTTTGTTGGCTCGCTGCATTTTGCGAGAGCTATTTATGGACCAAATATATACAAAATGTTACAGAGTATTTTTTTCTACGTTGAACAAGACCAAGTTTTTGAAAATCGGTCTGAAATTATGAACACACGGCCTTGTTGAATAAGGTCGGTGTATATTTTTGTGATTTCTGGACCCGGTAGTGCTATACCTTTACTACTATATGTATATAGTGAAAAAAAAAATTTGTTTTGTTTTATTATTTTGTTTTAATATATCAGTATATGGGGTACCAGGGTTGTAGAGGGGCCTCTGGGGGATGGGGGTCCAAACCCCGCGCCGGCCAACTGTGGTGTGATCATGATCTGCAGACTTGCAAATTTTCAGTGAACACCCCTTGGAACAACTAATGGTACTGTCCAAATTGAAAGATAGGCCAGTCCACTATAGAAATATAGCACAGCTGTTTTAGATGTGTCATTAATCAAGAAATAAAGTAACTTACCCAATGCAGTTCATACCTGTCACTCTGTACTCGGTTGCAAAATAAACCTGTACTCATAATTTAGAACACTACCTGCATGCAATGTTCTGTATCGATGATCTTAAATGCATGGCACAAATTCAAATAAATATGTGAATTGTGCAATTAAGTACAAGTTGCACGTGCAATCCGGGGCATTGTACATCAAGCATGAAGTTTTTATTTTATATCTGGGATCATTTCAATTAAAACATGCGATTTTTTTGGAATTTAGCATAATTTCCACGTGCAACCCGGGACATTGTATACATGTCAACGAAAACATGTTCGGTCACTTGCCGTTTTAAATGAAGGAGAAACTATATTTGATTTCAAATTGATGCCTACTTAAAATGCCAGTTTAAGGCGAAAACATCAGTAAAACTCATTGAGAACTTTAAATAATGTATGACTTTGATACAAATCTTCATCGATAGGAAATATAAATAATTGCTAAAACACTCTACGAGACGAAGTGAACCATACAGTCGATGAACATGATGAATGTTCTATCTTAGAAGAAAACGGAAATCTTCACAATGAACACTGCTAGAGACAAAAAGACAAACACAAAAAACAACGAGACATTTCGTCCTAAAAACCTTGCTTAGATGCGTTTCGCTACCTATTTCTTCTCTAGAACTATCCAGAGTTATATCTCTCAAAAAGCCATATATTCAAAATTAATTTCTGTTTGAATGTTTAAACTTATCATAAATAATAACAGAAAGTGATTATGCCATTGCGACCAGTGTAGATCACATTTGTTCAGCTTGATCATGGTATGCACTGTTCGCTTTTCAGTCAGTAATTTTAAAGTAAGCGCTCCTTGAAAGATAAACTAGTTCACTGAAGACATTTAGTTGCGTCATAATCTAAATGATGTGCACATTTTTTTCAGTTTGAACACTACCAGGTGATGCAAGCAATAGTTTGTATCGATCGGGCGTATTTTTGTTTTCAAACTATCAGAATAACGAATGATAAAATGTAGCACTATCCCAAGAGTAGTACATGTCAATGAAAACGTGTTTGGTCTCTTTCGAAAGAAAACTAACATTTGATTTTAAATCCATGCTTGCGTAAAAGGCAAAGATTAAACGAAAAATATCAGCAGATAAGCATCAACGATGCTTGCTCAGGATGAAAACGTCATTAACGTCAGCAGGACGTTCAGGTGCCGAAGGATTACAAATGTTCGTCTGCATAAACGTTGTCAAAATAAAATAGTGGTGTTGTAGATCGCCGCAAATCCGACAGACTTCGGGTGTTAAACGCATGATAACGTTGACGCACCTGCGGAATCGCTCCCAAACAGTTTGATACGGTTAAGTAAGTATCTTGTATTCGTATAATAAATTTGTTTTGAGTAGGGTCTGTCTAACTTTCTTAAATATTACGCTAAAAACCGAGAGGAACGTGTATGTCATGGCTCACTACTTTGAAATCGAACCATACTAAAGTTAGCTGGACCAAGACTAATAATCATTGAAGCATTCAATTTATAAGTGAAACGCAGTTAACTCCCTTATATCCATAGGATTGTGCTAAAACTGTGATTTTTGTGAACATCCCCCAGTTCTTCATTGAAAAGAAAGCTGGCTACCCGTGATATGTAAAGGTTTTTTTTTACAGTTTGCAAATTAGTTTGTTCTATAATGAATATTCTTAACGCAACATTACCTTGATCGTATAAAAAAGGCAGACAACTACAGAGCTCGTGTGGCGCTTTAGATCGTAGAGTTACTGCTCTATTAACGTGCCCCTTTTTACAGAGTGAAACAGAAATGTGAAGGTATATCATTGGCATTTGCTTCTCCTCTGATCGTTTCAGGGGTAATGATATTTAAAAAATTAGAGGTGTAGCTGCCAGTGTGAACGTGTACATTTGCCGGCAACAGTGGAAAGAGGAAGATTCAGGCCACAATTAGCACTTTTCCACACCAAAAATAAACTTTCCTTTAACTTCGTTTAGTTCAGCGAATTCCAATGCCGTACTCTTTCAATAAACAGAACGACATGCACCATTATCGTCTTTGAACGAGACGATATTAAGTTTGAGAGATGACAGAAAATCATCCTCTCTGAACAAGACAAAATATCCGTAACATTCACAATTGACAGAACCACATCCTCTCTGAACAAGACAACATACACGTTTGACAGAACCACATCCTCTCTGAACGAGACAACATACACGTTTGACAGAACCACATCCTCTCTGTACAAGACAACATACACGTTTGACAGAACCACATCCTCTCTGAACGAG
Organism: Saxidomus purpurata; assembly: GCA_022818135.1. Lineage (NCBI taxonomy): Eukaryota > Metazoa > Mollusca > Bivalvia > Venerida > Veneridae > Saxidomus > Saxidomus purpurata. The sequence continues at coordinate 10,793,206 of JAFMSR010000005.1, forward strand.
ACAACATACACGTTTGACAGAACCACATCCTCTCTGAACGAGACAACATACACGTTTGACGTACCACATCCTCTCTGAACGAGACAACATACACGTTTGACAGAACCACATCCTCTCTGAACGAGACAACATACACGTTTGACAGAACCACATCCTCTCTGAACAAGACAACATTCACAATTGACAGAACCACATCCTCTCTGAACAAGACAACATACACGTTTGACAGAACCACATCCTCTCTGAACAAGACAACATACACGTTTGACAGAACCACATCCTCTCTGAACAAGACAACATTCATGTTTGACAGAACCACATCCTCTCTGAACAAGACAACATACACGTTTGACAGAACCACATCCTCTCTGAACAAGATGTTCAACATACACGTTTGACAGAACCACATCTTCTCTGAACAAGATGTTCAACATACACGTTTGACAGAACCACATCTTCTCTGAACAAGACAACATACACGTTTGACAGAACCACATCTTCTCTGAACAAGATGTTCAACATACACGTTTGACAGAACCACATCTTCTCTGAACAAGACAACATACACGTTTGACAGAACCACATCTTCTCTGAACAAGATGTTCAACATACACGTTTGACAGAACCACATCCTATAATCTGCGAGATGTAGGGAGTGCCCCTTTAATAAGAAACACCAATACGGATCGTCGGAAAAACAGCGACTCGTCAGAATAAGCAATACAGCTTTCTATATACGACATACCTTTGTAACATCAGACAATCTGTGCGTTCCATACTTTCAGAATTTCACAAATGAGTCAGCTGCAATTTTATGTACATGGATGTAACAGTGTATGTAACAGTGGAAGGTGGAGTTGATAAGGAATGTTTAGAAAAGGTATATGACTTACTACTTAAACATTATCCAAGTGCGTAATGAACATAATCTCACTAAGTCGTACTCAATGAAAAATACGAGAGGTTCTTGTTCTTGATAAGAAAATCCCATCTTTTATTGCATCACTTTGAACCATACGGAAGTTTCTTCAATGTGTTAATTTTTTGTAAACACAAAGTACTAGTATGGTAAAAAGGAGGGACATGGAATCAGGCTATTTTGCTTAGGGTAGCTTGCGGATCTACATTATACAGTTGCACTAAGAAATGTCAGAAATTACTTGTTAATGCTTATTATTATCCGCGCTTGAACGATGGAATTCACATTTACAAGAGGTCATGAACACCTCCTGCTCTGGTAGTAGCTGTATTTTTTTTCCGCATGAGATTTTGCAGAACACACTAAAGATGGTGTTTGAGTAAACAAAAGTGTCTATCCTGACCGATAATGCCATGATCACATATCCATACGATGTCCCTATGAATCCACAAATTCTTAAAATCCGATCGGTCTCCGAACAATCGTAGCTTCTGGTCACATGCATACGGGTCCCGTACGATCTTTTTGAGGATGCACTTGTAGGATATCCTTACGTAGACAAGTCGTGCAGAGCTTAGGAGATCGGACGTACCTCGTATGATGCACGTGTGTTCGTACGGCATTCGTACGGTGCCTGCACGGTATACGTACAACAAGAATAATCCAGTTCGGCGATAATTGAAAATTTCTCATTTTAGCTAGGATGAAGGATGTCGTATGGAGCCCGTAGGGCGAACGTTACGCCTTGCGGGCTTCGTGCGGACATCGCAAGTTCCCATTCCGGTGTCTTGCGAGCTGCTCCCGACTTTGAAAATTTCTACGAAAAACTCGGGAGCTCGGTCAAGCATTTTCACCGAGTCTTCTGCGAGTTCAAAAAATCAGTACGATGCTCGCAAAGAGTCAACGATGTCCGTACGGACTCCGTGCGGTTTTGCAAAATTTCGATTGAAAACCTACTCGAATGGAGCTCGTGGCGTTAATGTGACCAGGGTATAACCGACCATTGGCGAGTCATAGCCCTCCTTAAAAGGCATCCTATCATAACAGCTCTAAGGTCTCAATTTCTTATATCCGTCAGACTGGCAACTGAATTACTGTTATTACGGATACATATGTAAGTAGCAAATTAGTACTCTGTAATTCACTCATGAAGTGGCAGGAATTTGCAGATACAGTGCAATTTACCGTATTTTCTGGACAATAGGTCGCGGCCTATATACATATTATATAAATACATTGTAGATTCTATTTTTCTTTTTAAGATACGGCCTTTTCATTTTTCTAATTGTTAGTTTTAAGCGGCCCATATGACATTTTTATTGTTTAAATTGATATTTGAGTGTACAGAGTGGACATTTTAAGTACTGTTAACGCATTTTGAAAACAGTTATACTTAAAAGTTTTAAACGCTTGGATTCAGCGTATCATCGACCACTTCATTTTTGTTTCTAAATTTGTAAATATACATGTATAGCAGTGCGACCAATAAAGTGAAGTGGCCTATTATACGGAAATTACGGTACAGCTCTCGGTTACTAATCATGAACTTCGAACTGGCAACTGGTCTGTTCACAATTTGAATCTCGAGCTACAACCACGTAGATTGTCTGAAGTTCGTAATTCGTAGTTGGTCAACATTCGCAATAATTGCCATCTACGAACTCATAAGTGGTCCTGGTTTAAAATTTGCATTTCACTAATTCACACGATTTGTTGCAAGTGTGAATCGCGAACTTGCAAACATATTTCTTAATTTTGCAGTTTAGGCTACGAACTTATTGATAGTTATACAGACACTCATCAGAAAGAACGATTTTCCAGCATGGTTACATGTAAAAACACCGTAAACGCTGATGCGGCATTCAAGAAAGTACTCGATCACTTGTATTACTGAGATTATTTTGTAAACACTGTTCATCACGTTTTGCTACTTTCGATTTACTCCGTGTGTTGTATACGTCAGCAAATAGATTGAGCTGTAACATGAAAGTAAAATTTCCATTGGCTATGGAGGTCACGCGCAGGGGTCACCCTGTCTGCTTACCTGCGCATGGACTTCTTTTTTTTTTTTTTTTTTTTTTGCTAACGAGAGGTAAATTTTAAGCGTTCTCATAGGATGTCAATATACCAGCAACATACCTGGGTTTGAGAACTAGATGTCTGTTTCTGTCTAGGAAAAAATATTTGCACGCGCTCAAAACACTATCCCACAAGGCCTGTACGCGAACGTTGGTAAAATGAAAATTTTCAAAGCTGGTAAAATTGTGTCCAAGGTCATTTTCAAGATTGTCTTAAAGTGTAAGCATTTGCCTCAGACGTATGAGTTTTCAACATTCAAGAGCTGTCGACATAGCCTTTAAATTCATACAGAACAAAACGTGTTCCATACGGTAACCTTCACTTCTATGGAAGGCCAAACATGTCTTAATAATGTCTGATTTTAGTACGTTATGGCCGTTCAAAGGAAATAGGAATAAACTATAAAACATCTCAATCAACATGGTTTAATAAATTGTTATTGTTTTTCATTTTTCTGAGTCATTTTGTTGTAAAAACTTGAAGTGGGTCATGTCATATATCAAAATGTCGGCCTCGGCGAGCGTTTTAACATGGTGCAAGAAAATTCCGCAAAAAGTCAACCGGTCGGCCGTAATCGGCGAAAAATTCACATTTTCACAAATTCAGAATTTTCACACCTTTCATATGTCTGTGATCGTTTCTATATCTTAATGTAATATGTATACTAGTTGTGTTGTTTATACTTGTTCGAATTTGTTTTAAAAATTGTATAACCATCTGAAAATAAAGAGATTGTTATTATTATTATTATTATTATTATTATTATTATTATTATTATTATAGTCATCTTCTCATGGAATGCAAATTTTTAAGTCTTCTCAATAAAACAGTTCTATTCCTTTTAAATATTGTATCCGAAGGAACAGTAAAGTTTTCCGAGAAGTCCTTTCGCTTTTTTGAATAACCAAACTTAGAAAATACAATAAATACAGCTTGTTTTGATATCCGACTCCAGATACGTTATTTGGAGTGTAAGAAATATGACACAATAGGAAAATAAAATGTTCACTCAGTCGGGTTCCCATTGCTTTACAGTTGGGCTTTTAATTGTACATTTTCTGAAATAAATTTATGAAAAACAAAAGACAGCGATACTAGTTGTTCTTGTTAAAGAATAAAGCTATCAAGACCCAAAATGGCTGTGGATTTACTTTCGAACCTAATATTAGGATTCGCAATTTAATTAAATTATACCCAGTCTAATGGTGTAACGTTGTCCGTTATTCATGTTTTCCGAAGTCATGATTGACTGTTACCGCGTCGTCAGTCTTTTTCTACGTACGTGTGTCACCGCGGATGAACGACCACCGGATATTGAGGCGAAAGTGAGCACAGATAATTAGTTTTCGCGAGGAACGTGTTACAACCGGGGTAAGTTAAAACCCGATTTTCACTCTGATGCATATGATATTGTGTTTATTTGTGTTTTTTCATACACGATAATGACTGTCCAATCCGAAAATATTCTCGATGTGCAACATAAATATGTTGAAATGTTGAAAATGTCCAAACAAATAGCCTGCTCACTCGAAAAATCTGGACCGTTTGCAAATTATGCCGTTTTACTTGTAAAATCATTAACATATTAATAATCTGACAAGGGCATATCATTTGCCTAAAGACAAGATAATAATGTTCAAAATTTCATCATTTTAGACGAGAGTATAGCAAAGATACGGTTCTCGCAACATTTCAATTACTGTATTGGTTAAACGTGTACTGAGTATTGACGGAGTGAGCGAATTACTGTACTGAGTATTGCATCAGAAAATGAGTAAAAATGTATATATTTGTTATCAGTTGAAGGTATTGATTCATAAAGTGTCTTGTTTTGCACAAGCCTTATTAAACGTTAATATTTCAAACTATAAAAACGTATATTCTAACGCATTACCGATGTAACGTCGTTTCTGATTGGTGACGTCGTTTAAATTTGCGACTATTAAATAACGTATATATAGTCGCAAAATTCAAACGGCGTTTTAATTATCGCATTTAGACACATTGGGCGTTAGAAAAGGGATAACTATTTACTGATTTTGATATTTGCGACCGTATATACTGTTTTAATGGTCGCAAACAGTTTTAACAGCTCCAGCTAACGCCGTCGCCGTTAAAAATATTTGCGACCATTAATAACCGTATATACAGTCGCAAATTTCATATTACAAAACAGTTAGTCCTATAATAAACTGTTTTGTCCGGCGTTTTGAGTATTAGACACGCATGTAACAATTACATTATTTTTTTTAAATTTCACCAAATAATTATACAGTGCCGCACCAGCAATTTAATTACTCGGACCTGAAGTGACTTTAAATGCTCGCTAGAACTAGTAAACATTTGTCTAAATACGTATAAGTTGTAAGATCAAATGCAGTATTTTGTTTTAGGTAATAAAAATAGCGGAACTTTCTGCCACATCTGCATTGTGTGTGTGCATGTGTGCGTGCGTGCGAGCCTGCGAGTAACGCAATAAAACAACATTTTTTTTACGAATTCTCCTAAAGCATCGCTACAACATTCATTTTTATCGAAATGTAGATACATATTTGACCCAATGACCTAGTTTTTTACCCCAGATAACCCATATTCTAACTCTATCAAGATTTTATAAAGGCTGTCATTCTGACCAAGCCTCACGAATAATACATGCTTTTAATCATTTTATATTCGCGTGATCTTTATTTTGCGAAACGCATGATCCTGTATTATTTCTTTGATTCATGATTCGCGACCTATTATCCATTACTTTAATCTCGCGAAAACCAAATACTAAAATGAAATAAATAGATTCAATATACTACTTAAAATTGGTACAAAATATGAGGTTATTTAACAGTGTTGAGTACAATACTGAATTCTATTGGACGAGTACACAGCAGTAATAATCCATATTTGGACGAGTCGAAGCCGATTCCAAATATGGATTATTACTGCTGTGTACTCGTCCAATTGAATTCAGTATTGTACTCAACACTTTTAATTGACCTCTTTATTTCACACCATAATATTTAATGACAAATGACGGGAAAACTACATATTTCCGCGCATTTACCGTTGATTGATAACCTTATCCTTCACCGCTTATCTCTTATCGCTGCCGGACTATTTTTACGTTAATTGTAAGCAGACATAAAAATCGTAAAATGACTGTAAAATTGTTATTTTTGAAATAAACATAGGGTTGTGGGTATTCATGCTCTTAGTTAGATCATTTTCTATCCATCTATAGCAGATTTGAAGTAAAATTCGAGAAAAAGTTGATTTCCATTTTTTTCATCCCCATCTTGTATTTACACTTATATCTTCTTACTTGTGTGAAAATGCGATTAAAACGGTGAGAAAATAAATTTACCATGTCCATTGAGTTGTGGACAAGGGGAGTAACTCCGAACGACTCAGAAGGATAAAAATCGTACGCGTTGCCCTGTCCAATACGAAAAAAATGGTTTTCTTGGATTATAGGTTTCTGAAGATGCTATTACAGTCTTAAGAAACCGTAAATGCATATCAAATCATACAGTACAATACTGGTTTCTATTTTATCGTCACGTGATGTAAACAAAAGTTTTCAATTGGTTAAAATCATACAGGTGTGAAATAATAACATTTAGTAACAAAATTATTAAAAGAATATCAGTTTTTGTGTTGAAGATTTACCTTTACATCAGGTGATAATAATCCATTCTCAAACAGTTTTAAAATGATGAATCACACAATTCTTTGAAAAATGATCCGTTAATCCCTACTTTTATCTAAACAATTACGTCAGATTGTTCGGTTTGTACAAAATATCATTATCCCGTGTTGATATTGTCAAAGCTGAAATGGATCATCCTTCCCTCAGACATCACACGCTTTGTTCGATGTATACAAGGGCATTCAACGTGAATATATACTAAGCACGTTTAAACACGTGCCCGTGATGTGAATATTAAGTTTTCCGGGATGTGTAAATTCAAATTATTTTGTAGAAATATAATTGATTTTGGATATGCAACATATCATACTGTTACTTAATTTAATTTGATCAAAACATTTTAAAATTAATTCAAATGGAAACACCAATTAACATAGAACATTGCATGCACAAGATTTTTCTAGGATTTTATTTGGACCAAAGATGATCCATATGCACACAAATTAATTCAAATAGATACACCAATTAACATAGAATATTGCTTACACAAGATTTTTCTAGGATTTATTTGGACCAAAGATTATCCATATGCACACTCAAACTATAATTCATCAAGTGATTCTGACTAACGGTCATGAAGATTCAATGAAAAATGCAACATCTATTGTATACACAAGGGTTTTCTATGATTTGATCCAGTGACCTAATTTTGATCCCAACATGATTCATATTCTTACTCGACCTAAATTTCATCAAAGCAACCATACTGACTGAGTTCATGGTCGAATGAAAAATGGAACCTTTGTTGCATACAAAATGTTTTGTCTATGATTTGACCCCGTGACATAGTTTTTGAAACAATATAACCCATATTCGAACCGACATAGATTACATGAAGGCAGTCGAATGATCAGAATTGATCAAGTGTCCTGAAGATCCAGTGCAAAATGCAGTCTCTTTTGCATACAAAAGGTTAAATGTGACGACACGCAGACGATAGACAGACATACATACGACGGACACCAGGCGATCACAATTACAAACCTTGGGTACTTCGTGCTCTTGTGAGCTAATAGAACGCTTTTAAAGGCAGCAGAATATTTCTTTTACTCACTTTTAATGCCAAATACTCAGTACACGTTAGTATTAATACTCCGGTACACCAGAAAACAAAATAAACAATACCCAGTACACTAACTTTAGTTACATATGTATCAATATTTTGGCCCCAAAAGCACGTTTGTTGATAAAATCTTGAACACTTATATCTGGTACTTGCGCAAATAAATTGCTCCATTCAGGTTATTCAAATTTGCAAAATAAAACGGTAAGCATTACAAACGGTTGAACTTTTCAAGTGAGCAGGCGATCTTCTTTTTGATATTTTAACATATTAACCGACATTATTTACAGCTCGGGTACACACTGGACTAAGATAGCCATCGAAGTATCCAAAAACACACAAAGAAACACTAGATAGTGTGTATTAGATTAAATATAGGATTTTAACTTACACCACTTGTAACACGTTCCTCGCGAAAACTAATTATCTGTGCTCACTTTCGCCCCAATATCCGGTGGCCGTTCATCAGCAGAACTCAAAATTTACGCTAGTATCAAACATATTATGACAAGGGGAGCATGTATGTACAATATTTCTTTTTTTTGTAACGCAGTTATTTCCCTTAGACCAAAGCGATGTAAACGGGTTTCTCGAGCTCCAAATTAGTCCAAATAATGAGATTGATGAAATATTGATAAAAAATGTCAGAATATTTAATGAAATGTATTTGAAGTAAAATATACTACAGACCTTACAACCTATGCATAAGCCTTTAAAAACGATATGTAAGTTAACCGACTATGACATATTCACAGTGTGCAACCTCCGTCGTTGACAGCAGTTCCGGCGTTGACAACAGCTCCAAATTCAAACAGGGCAGGTATTTGTAGATGCTGTTACCTTTTCTGTTGTCTTTGTGAGTAACGGTCAGTATATATTGTTTCAGCATAGATCAAAGAATCAGCACGTGAAATAATGTCTGAACAGGAACCGCCAATGAGGCGAAAATCCTCGGTAAATACGAAAGTTTTGTTGAAAATCGAGTGTTTTCGCATTAGGCATTGGTCATAAGTGTTGGTATTCAGGCATGATAAAATTGAATAACCGGGGCAAAGCTGCAACTATTTCTCTAAAAGTCAGCCAAGTGTCACCATGTTATATTTGTCGTTTTAAAATAGATACAGGCGTTTAAATTTGACAAGGCACACAAAATCTGGCTAACGGGATTGGCAGTTCCTTTTCGTAACGATTATAGATGAAAGCAGCGACCGTCAGTTTTTATGTTTGCGGAACAGCAGTGTCGAAAAATGCGAAAACCAATGAAAAAATTGTGTGTTTCAGCCGTTTTGCATAGCTTTTTTGTTCCTTTTTCTGCCCAAAATGGCATTACAACTAATACATGTGAACTGCGGGTGAATAGCACTTTTGACATAATGCTATCAGACGTCTGTACAGCAATACAGATGTACACAATGTATATAATTTAGTTACTGGTGACTCACGTTGGGAAAGTTACATCTACACCAATTTTCATAATCATTGATTATGGATGCACTCTATGGGGCAAAAACAATAAATCCTACATAAACAAAGTATATGTGCTGCAAAAGCGAGCGTGTAAAATTGTGTTAAATAAACCAAAGAGAACATCGACAACAGAAGTATTTAAAGAATTAAATATTTTAACATTTCATGACAGGTGTAAATATTATGCAGCTGTACTGGTTTATAAAACCATGCATAATATGGCACCAAACTATATGTATGAGATTGTTACTTTTTCTAGTGAATCGAGGCGAAATACGCATAAACTCAGATCGATCACTAACATTGATCTTGTTTTACAATCAACACCTAAGACAAAATATTACAAAGACACGTTTTCATTTTACAGTAAAATCATATGGAATGAAATACCTTTAGATATATAATTGTCAACAAACATAAAAATATTTAAAGAAAAATACAAAAAGATTTTGTTGCATAATTTTATTCTTAATGTTTAACTGAATGTCTACAAAAGAGGCGAAATTTGAAATATTTGTGTTCTTTAGGACTTTGTAATTTTTGTTTATATTAGTATGAAGTACATGATGATATTTGTAATTGATATTGGATCATCATTATTATATACATGTTGACATTTTAATATATGTAAACAGAGTGACTGTTAAAATACCTTTTTAAGAGAGAGAGAGAGAGAGAGAGAGAGAGAGAGAGAGAGAGAGATTTAAATTTTTTGTTTGTTTGTTTTTTTTTTTATTAGTATTATTTTGAAGGTCATATGGAAAAAAGATATATTTTGATCTACTTTGTAATTCTTTATATGTGTTATATGTTACCTTCATAAAATAAAGTTTTTATTATTTTTTTTTTTTTTTTTATTATTTTTTTTTTTTTTTTTTTTTAATAGCGCGAAAATTAGTACTCCGCTAATATCAATACACTTACAGCCAAAACAAAGAAATGATAGTGTTGTTAAAACTTTTACGTATACGGATAACCGTTTGTAATATTGGTTGAAATGATAAAACAGTGAAAAAGTGACATTAAAAGATAAAAGAAAATTGTGTGTTTTTCATTAGCGACATAAAAATAGGGCCTGTGACATCAGCAAGCAGCTGCACTATCCGCGAAAAAAGTAGCATAACACGTGGCTGAGAATAAAACCTTACAAATTAGTTTAAAGCCAATAAAATGACATTCCCGAAAACGAGTGCTCCGGAATACCGAGAGAAAATAAATAACTTTGCATTTCAATCACGAGCAGGAAGAGTTGCAGTTGTTTGTAAAATCGGTTGTCTTAGACATGACTTTGGTAAATGCTTCGCTGTGAAATTTCGTTGCAACAAGTGTTCCAAAATTGGACAGTACGCTCTTAAATGTTATATCAACCAAAAAATACCAGTGACTAAGAAATCAGAAAAATCGATACAAAGGGACAAAGCAAGGATGATTGCATTTGTCACCAAGAAGACGGCTGAATTTGCGCTACCATTCTTTCACGCGGACGAGCATTCTATTATAGAAATGCAATATAACAGTGCTAAAGGGAGTACGGAGAACATGCGGAAAGAAATGGAGACCCTGAAAAAGTCACTTGAAGAAAAAAGTGCTGAACAAGATGCACTTTGTGTAGAAATCGAGCGTCTAAAAATGTTTACAAATGAACTGGAATCCAATGTGACACAGCTCAACGCGGAATTATCAAGTAAGGAAGCAGAAAATGATACATCTCATAAGGAAGACGTTGACTCAGTAATAGCATCATACAGAAAGCTAGAAGAAGAATTAGAAACACTTCTCCTTTGTTTGTCTACAGAAACAGGCCGACTCTATACATGACCTCGTATAAGTAACCAACTAATGCGGAGCTTCAGGCACATTGTCGGTTTAAGTCGAGACGATAAACAAGAAATGTAGAAACTGACTGTGACCGTTTCATATCTGCAAGCAAAGATGGAATCAAACGACAAAAAAATTGTTTGAAATGTAATCTGAAACTTATACGGCATTACAGTTATTTAAATCTAAAGCAAAACAATCAAACTCGAAACACAAATTTTAATCAATAAGGGGAGGACGATACAGCAAAAGTAATAAAGCGAACTTTAGTGGTTGAAAAACATGTGTAAGATATATAAATTTATTATATACCTATAAATATTCTGCCAAAAATTCAACCATTAAATACGGCCTGACAGAAAAAAAATCCGTATTGTATGTACGTACAATACAAAAAGCGCGGCATAATTTGTAAGAGTGCATTCAATTGGCCCTAAAATGCACATGACGTTAATAACATCGCTTTTGACTGGGTCGTTGCTATTTGTTTATACGATGACGTCAATAAAACGACGTCGCACACTACGTATATTTCGCGCTAAAAAGGGGTTTTCTTCAATTTTATACTTAGCATGTCATTTAAATGTAGTTTATTTTCGCAGACAAGTGTCAAAAGGTATATAATAAAAGGGTTATTAGTATAGTAATGTGATCCATAAGCCGGATTGGCTCTCGTCGAGGTCGGATCAAACTCGTGCTACGCACTCGTTTGATCCGACGCACGACTCGAGCAAATCCGGCAAGCTGGATCACGTTACTATACTAATAACCCTATTATACTGGACTAAATGTTTTTATTTCAGATTCAAATATTTCGCTGACTTGTTTAATGTATTGTTCACAACATACATACATACATACAACACGTATCAAGATCAAAGTACTGAAATAACCTATATTATAAAAACTAGTGGGTTTTTTCAGATTTCGCCTTAACATATTTGATACTTAAGATATAAAATGCAGAAAGAAAATCAACGCACTAATAGTTTAAACATTTATCGACATGTATACTTTTTAGATATAATTTTAGCATTTAAAACTTAGTGCATGGAAGTGGACAGTTTAGCAATATATTATATATTGTTATTTGAATTTTTCCTTTCACAGGAGTGAAACAATTTTAAAAGGAGGAGGTAGTGTTGTGCAGTAAAAATAGTAGTTCGTACAGAAACAAGACGTAAAATATTATAGATTGATGAAAACATGTAACAGAAGAAGTCTAAACAGTCAGTCTGTTATGAAAAGGTTCAAACTTTTGTAAATCATTTTACAACTAGTATGTTTGAATGTATATATTTTTAATGTTTTTATAACATAATTCAAAGGCCATTTGTGTCACAACTTTCACATACTATTTATACATTTTATCCTTTGTAAGGTTGGCTTAGATTATGTTACAGATAATGCCAATTTGACCGTCTGATAAGTAAACTTTGAGACTTCATGATGACCGTTGCTACGGAATTCATACTTGAACGTGATTAGTTTTATTGTTAATTATTTTATAAGCTTCTTCTTCTGCTTCCAGTGTTGCACATGACCCTCTCTGGAGCATCGTCGTACAATTGATTGGAAAAATGAAACTTTTGCAAGATGAATTTAATTTGAATTCAGAAATGCTGAAGGAGATCAGACTTGGATTTCCAAATGAACACATTATGGCTCACCACTAGAATAATAGAAACAAAGAAATGATTGTGTTGTTAAAAGTTTTACGTATACGGATTACCGTTTACTAATATTTGTTGAATGTGTGTTAATCCTTGTCGACATAAAAATAGGGCATGTGACAACAACAAGCAACAGCATTATACGCGAAAAAGAGCAGCATAACACGAGGGATCGAACCCAGCCTCTCAACTTAGCAAGCCAAGGGAATGGTGTTAACGACTAAACCTTCAGCGGTCAACATCAATGAAACAAGATCAAGAGAAACGACATCACGGGCTCAGCAAGGAAGCTCCACGAACAACGCTGCATCAACAGTAACTGCAACCGAAACAGTGCAACATTCGGAAACAGAAGTAAATATGGCAGCACCACTAAGAATGGAACATTTCAAGGGTGAGTGTGGAGAAGACATTGAGAAATTTCTAAAGAGATTTGATCAATACTGTGCGTGTATGAATTACAAGAACAGCCAAGCAGTGGCACAATTGGCATGGAATTTGAACAGTGTTGACAGGCTCTATTATGAGAGTTAGACACCAGTCCAAGTCATCATGGAGGGTTTGAAGACTCTTCTTGTTGACAAGTTTCGTGCTGAGAGACCAATCAGTTTGGACATTTTCAGCATGGAGCGAGGAGTGACTGAAAATGCAGAACAGTTTCCGACACGTTTGAAAGCAGTAACATTTAAAATGAACATTAATGATGACCTCCAGGTACAGATTGCTTTAAATGGCCTTCATCCTAGTGTTAGCACAGCCATTTCAACACACGGACCCAAAACACTAAGCCAAGTGCGAAATCTGACCAGAAGACTGATCAATATTAAATATTCAGCACCAGTAGGGGCTATCGCTCCTATTAGTACAAAACTCAGTGAATGTTTTAACAACTTCAGTAGCACAGCTGACAACTCTAATGAGCCGACCACATCAACCACAACAAAATGATGCCCGTTACCAGCCACCTCATAACTAGCAAGAGGAAGGGAATACCCAAGCATGTACCAGATGTACATCTTATAAACTTTGTAGGGCAATGGGCAAAACATGCAATTTGTGTGGTATTAAAAATCACTTTCAGGCTAAATGTATGACGGGTCGAAACAAAAATCAAAATAAATACAGTTAGGGACTCACGCCTGTCTGCAGGGGTGATAATCATGTCAAACCAGTAGATTGACACAGTGAATAACAGTCAGTGTTTATTCCCTTTGTACAATTTGTCATTGTGTCCCAGCTATTGGAAAATTATTGTATTTCATGCATCCAAGTTCAGGGCTTGTTGAAGCCAGTCATGACATTTACTTTGGATCAGTTCCAAATTGAAAATGAACTGAATGACAAAGTTTTGTATGTGCACACATTATCAAAGTACATTATCTGAAACCAAGACAATTGAGACATGTAATGAGAAGTACATATTCTGTACATGTCTATGTTAAACACAAAAATCTTCTTATACCACTATATTAAAACTGCCTTTTGCCTTGCGAAATTAAATATTGCACCTTCAGAGGACAGTTTCATTGCATGTTGTATTTTGTTTAATATTTTATGCATTGTTTATTCTAAGCTTATTAAATATGTACTTTCATCAACATTGCGAGAAAACTATTTTGATATTTGTATGTATGTTTGTTCCATGGTGGTTAAAACAGGACTATTATAAATTATACTATGCCACTTTTCTGGTAACACAGAAACATATATATGAATGTTATGAGTATGCAAGATGGGCACCAAGTGTTCAAATTTCTTTCAGTAGCTTGACTACACATACTTATTCTTACTTTTTTCTCACTTTTGTTGTTATATTAATAATGTATCAAATGTACCTAGTAAAACCTTGTTGAGGAATATTTTTACTATAATGACATTTGCCTATTCATCTATGCTTTTCATATACCTGTATAGTTCAGCCAACCTCTTTTTAGTGGACATACATTCTGCTAAAGAGAGGTTAACTTAATAAGTCACTCATACATGCACTTTAATACCTACTTTATAGGAATAAAGTAAAATAAAGGAGGGGAATAACTCCACCACGTTTTGTGCCGTTCCTCCGGTCTCGTACTGTTTATAACTCACTCCCGGGGTATCTAAAATACCAAGAAGATTGTGTCTTTCCTTATTTTATTACAAATCCAAATATGATAATAATAAACAAGAACAAGTTTCACATGTAAAGTCTACAGAAGCGTGCGTGTTTTACTAGAGATAAAGTCATACGTAACACAACATGAAATAATCACGAATTAATAATCACATTTGATTATGTCACCATTATTTTGCATAATACATGATAACTATATGGTTTCAAAATGTCCTTCTTACGTCATGTTAAATAGATTCTGCTTTAATTCATTCAGTAATGTCATATTAATGTCAAAGACAAACCAGTTAACTCAATGCGGTGCATGTTATTCATTAATTTTGATAAAAACTTCTAAAAGTAATTTACTTCAGCATTAACAATTTTCCAGTAACGTTATTCAAAGAACTTATAGTTTAGCCAACTTGCCAAAGTATTGTCTCAAAGAGTGAACCGATTTATCTCCCTTCATAAAAAAACATATGTGTTTAACTTATTTAACAGAATTACAGAATATTACCAAAACTCAAAACTGTTCTTACAAAAATTACACATCTGTACAGTTCAACTGGAGTAAAAGATATATACATTCATTTTACTCCTTAAGATCTCTCAAAAAAGTTATTTCTTACCTAAAATATCAAGAAGAATTATGTGTCTTTCCTTATTTTATTACAAATCCAAATACATGTATGATAATAATAATTACAAGAACACTTTTCACATGTAAAGTCTACAGTAGAGTGGCCTTACACTGAAAATACACCTTGATTTAAAGAAATTACAAAATTACAAAATGGGTTCAAACCAATCAACAAGCATTATTACAAAATATACCGTACCTTAATAGCCAATCAAAATGAAACCGAAAAGTGATAGCTTTAGGCTGTCCGGGGACATAGTGTTGACTAAAATGATTCTGGTTGACAGTGATATTAATATGGCCTAAGCCCGAGGTTATTTTGTTTTTATAACATTTCCAATCACTATTGTCTGACTTCTTATCGCAAGGCATATCTAGTGCTGCACTTAACTGACTATTAAAAGAGTCAATTACAGGAAACAGACACTTTTTACCCTATAGATACAAAATGTTTTTGATGCAAAGAAAAATGTAAAAGTTCTGCATGATGATAACAAATGTAAAAATTCACCCAGCTGAAAAGCTAAAAAAAGTTACATATACCCTGGCCGGACAAAATTTCTTCAAAATTTACCGCATAACAATGCATAATACAATGTTATATAATATGAGAAAAGTGGTATGTCGTATAGTACGCTGAGGATCAAACATGAGTTAGTATGGTGCCCGTGAAGTGCCATATGATACTATTTTTTTAATTTCATAATTACGAAATACAATTCGCAAAAAACGAAATAACATTTTTATAATACGAAATAACATTATACGAAGTTTTAACGAAATCTTATTTCGTTTTTAAGAAATGTATTTCGTAATAGCAAAATTTAAAAAATGTATCAAAATTATGTCACTTCACGGGCATCGCAGTTTAGTACATATAGTTATGCTGAATGTATCGAAAACAAGCGTAAATGTATTTCTGATATTAAGTATGTATCTTTTCTGTTCTTATACTTTTTTCTTTACTTATTTCATTTTTATGTTTCCATTAGAGGAAGAGTCAACTTGTATCGATTGAAAATAAGGAAATCTCAAAACCATGTTTGAGGTTTGAAAAGAGCTAAAATATTGATTATTATTTGATGTCATAATTATTTCCATCCATTAGACTTGACGCTATTTGAGACCGCCCGCCCCCCGCCCCCGCCCCCGCCCCAACCCCTGCTGTAAACAGTAGCCAAGCTACACGTCAGCTATACGTCAGCTGTTAGTACGTCCGAAAACAATCACAGATTCTCGGGGTTTGGACAGAAAAAAATAATTTAAATGTTGTTTTTTTCAAATTCTCGTTTCCAGTATGTCATAAGGGGAGCGAAGGTGTAGAGGTTTAGCCCCACCAAGGTCACGACTGTACTTCCTCACATGACACCAGTACTGGTTTTTCCAGGAAACGGACTCGAGAATGACTCGATATGCTCAAAGTTTTCTTCACAATCGAGCTAAAATGAATTAGTATAATAAATGTGTAGTATATATATAACATACTAGGGTGAAAATGAGGATTTACAAGAGTCCAATCCCTCATTCAGGAAACTGTCGCGGAAATTGTAGTGTGGTACATCTTAACAAGAGACCGGGTCGACATAGATCGTAAACGACTCACGAATTACGTTGCACGATTTCATAATATGTTTTGACTGTTGTTTTGTGTTTCTATGTTAAATTAAACTCATACGGTTAAAGTCTTGAGTCGTCTTTATTAAAATGACGTAGCTTAATTTATGTTAATTTATTCTGTGTGCCAGCTGATGAGAATAAATAGGAAAGCATTGATTGAATTGTACAATGTACATATAACTGCGCTATACAGACTCGGTGAGATTGCGCTATCTTATTGTTAAGTGCTTAGTTGCAAGGTAAAAAATATTTTTAGTACTGCAAAATATCCGAGACTGTATATGTCAGGTAATTCAATGGTTATGGCTGCTGGTATGAAAGAGCAATTATTTCTTCGTCTCCGTCTGGAATTGAGATAAAGGAGTCACTCCAGTCGTACATTTGTAGCTTTTGTCTCTATGTTCAACGTGTAATGCCTGCTTGTCATCAAGTATGTCTCATCACAACGGTAGGGGTTTCATGATCAACGAAAAAAAACGACGCCCGAATATTGTAAGTTTTTTTTTCACTTGTGTTCCATCGGCCGCCATTGACGTTTATTCTCACAACTTGAGTGAGACCAACTGTTTTTAAAATTCTTAAGCTTACAAATTGTAAGTTATTTGTAAAATTTCAAAACAATTTTGATTTTCATTGCATCAAACAACTCACGCAAAATTGTCGTCATTTTGGAAAAGCAAAGCACTACATCATGTACATGTAGATGCAATTACAGTTTATGGAGAAAAAAGCAAATTTGCTATTTGGACCCAGAAATGTATTTTCTCAGAAAAGTGAACAAGTTTGTCTAGAGATATTCATGTTCAGATAGTACTCAATTATTTCTATACCAATTTTAATAAATGTGCACCGATTTAAACCGGTTGAGAGAAACGTACTTTGTCTTATGGCTTCCAGTAAAACTTTGAATGTATAAAAGTCAATAATCTGGGGAAAACGGTAGACGTCTGTGAAATTGTTTATATAACTGCTAGCGCTTCTGATGTTAACGCATTGGAAGGTTTAATGTATGATGATTTCAAAATGTATTTTACTGCCTGAATATGAAAGCGCCAGCAGATATTTAAACAATTGAATCCACAGACGTTTACTAACTGTTTTTTGTTGCTAAGCATTAACTTTTTGTAAGTATTTTTAACCTGCACATTTTCTGACCTTTTCATACTATAAAAATGTAAAGTGTACATGTTTATATAAGTATGCCTGAAAACTAATATTATAACGGGGGGTCACGGAAACGAAAAGAAAACGGTTGCGGGGTCATTTACATTTCAGATATGTATAAGCGAATAACACAGAAGAAAGCGTGAATGATACTGGAAACGGAAGGCGGAAGTAAATATGCTCACATTTATAATAAAAAATGATGCACCTAGCATCAAAATATTCTTTTAAATGTCCATATTAGTTAAATTTGAGCTACACTAGAAACTTGAACTTGGGTAGTTTGAATTTATATCAAGTAAGTTTATAGCCAGCGTCCGCTTCAACATCCGTTTCGGACTACTGTACCCACATAATTTTAGGGTTTTAATCAATTTGTACAAATCCAAAATAACACACTGTTTCATTTCCTATTTCAATATTCAAAGGATCTACTTTTTATACGTTCAAATGAACACAATGGCGCTGGTCGTCTGTCTGTGCTAAGATCCGTTAGCAATTTCTGCCCAGAGCCATAGTTATTGCCCACCGACTTTCAGCTGAATTGTTTCAGATACACTTGTCCTACTGACAGTGATTGTCCTAAATGGTATTCAAATTTGTCTAGATCATTTCTACGCTGAAAAGGAATTTCATGTCTTATAGACACAAGTTCTCCCCCGTTTGGCTCTTGAGAGAAGTGGAGGGGTAAGCCATGTGTACCCGTTTTCTCGTCCTCGGTTATTCGTCGTCTATTCACACTTGCCTTGGTCACATTTGAAATCCGATCTGTATTAAAATTGGCAAGAATGTTTATCTCAATCATTTCTATGTTCGATTTTGAATCTGCATGGATTACTTTGGATCAAAAACTAGGTCACACTGTTAAATTAAAAGAAAACCAATGTTAACACTTTAGAGGTCACCATTTTTAACCAATCGATATGAAAATTGGTCAAATGTTTGTTTCAATGATTTCTTGGTCAAATTAGAATCTGGATCACTATGGGTAAAAGCTAGGTTAAATCAAAACAAACCTGTCGCCCCCCCCAAAGGGGGAAAAAAAAAAAAAAAAAAAAAAAAAAAAAAAGAAAAAGTTTAAAAATGAAACTGAAGTTCAGCTGTGATTTAAAAGTGCCATCTTATAAAACATTAACGTATTCTAGAACTACTCGGTCCAATAACACCTCTGCTGACACTCAAAAAATAAATTAGTTCAGTGTACGGGGGGGGGGGGGGGGGTGAGTGTATACAATCGGAATGAGACAAACCTTGTTTTGTGTTTTAAAAAAAAGTAATGTCGCCAAAAGATAGGCATCATTTCATATTTAAAGCTAACACTCTAGATTACTTTTGTTTAGAGGTTTTTTTTGTTGGGGGGTTTTCCCCCGGGCCCCTAGAGGGCATGTTAAATATCCGTTCTTCTTGAAAATTGGTCATAATGTTTGTACCAATGATTTCTTAGTCAAATTAAAAACTAGATCACTAGAACGGATCAAATTAGAACATTTTGAACACTCTGGAGGCCGCATTTAATACCCAATTGTCATGACAATCTCTTGATGATTTCTATGTCAAGATTGAATGGGGTCACCTGGGATTAAAAAAAGGCAACCAGGTCAAATCCAAGAAAAAAATCGTGTTTATTGTTTCAGTCACATTTTATAGCCAATCATCATGTAAACTGGTCTGAATGTCAAGGTCAAACAGAATGTTATGTTTAAGGTTGAATTTCGGTGTACTCAGCGATATAGGCTCATCTCGGTTCTCTTGTTTTACATGTTTATCTATCTTATCGTCTGTCAACGGTGGTTAGTTTCTACAATACCAAGTATAGTCAGGTTACATTATGTATATAATAAATTCATCAAGATTCGGAAGTATGTTTCGACTATACGAAATGTATTTCCGAAGTTACAAAACATATCGTTATAACGAAAATATCACTTCTTAATTATACTATGGTAGGAAACTACTAATTTCGTTTGTACGAAAAACTATATCATGATTACGAAATATTATAGCGTTTTTACGCAATAACATTTCTTGAGTTCGAAATCATTTCGTTATTACGAAATAACATTTCGTAAAAAAAAATACCTGTCGTAGTTACGAATCAGTATTTCGTAAAACGAAATAACTTTTCGTTATCACGAAAAAAATCCAGTTAAAAAAGCTCATGTCACGTTAGGGGCACTTTAACATCGTTATAGATCTACGCTTACAATTTACACATTTATTACAAATTGTCAAGAATGTATCATAAATATTTCAAAAAAATGATAATTGTGGATACACGAGTGCTTGCCTAACACCCTACCTGGTGTTTTGACGGTGCCCTTGACTGTAACCATGGTGATATGGGCGGTAGTTTTCTGTTGAAATGTTGCGCCCACAATCTCGTATGAAAGTATGTTGTGTATATATCATGCATTTTATCGCAAATTAAATAAATAGGTGATGTGTGTTATTAAAAGTTAACTGTTATTAATAGCTTCGCTCGCCTTTTTTTTCTTTTTCTATCTCCCGGTATTACATCGGTTAACAAACAACCAAATTATATTTTTGTTTGCCTCAAAGAGCACGGTAAAAACGTGCACCTCGGATCCGAATTAAAAAAGTGTTGACAATAGCCACGATTTATTTGGGCAATATATATTGTATACATGACTTTAGCTCGTGTAGGTTTACATGGATAAACAGATGTCTGAGAAGGTAAGCAAGGATTTTTTTCCGGTTTATTTTGATTTAGGAATGTATAATCTAAATCTATGTTGGAAAATTTCATAAAAAATTATTTTAATCGTAGTTTTTAAATCGTTGTGGAAATTGGCAGATTGGAGCAAAACGATAAGACCTCGCATTTCAGCAATTATTATAATCAAAGGACTGAAAGTGCTTGAGGATCGATTGTCTCTCAACAACACAGTCTGCACACATACATGTGTAAATATCAGGACAACACAGACTGTACACATATATGTGTAAATATCAGGACAACCATTCCACGAGTAAAGTAATAAACTGGAGACACAACTGACACTGTCCACAAATTTTGAAAATTCAATCGATCAAAATAGTAAAAAGTCATAAAATATGTGAAAAGTGAAAACAGGACATTCGTGGTCTTGTTACTAGAACTGGGACCGCAAGTCACAGTGATCAATCATCATGAACCGCCTGTCTGGACTCGGGATCGAACCAACAATCGACAAATTGACGTTCTTGGAAGTAAAATACATAATATATTGGTATTTATTTTTAGCTTTTATTATGTGTTCTTCCGAACAGAACCCTCTAGTTATATGCCGCCTTTGAACCACAACTGTCTGAAGTGTATCAATTAGGGACACAGAATGCCGTTTTATAAAGTTCTACTACGTGCACTGCTTTTTTCATTTTAAAGCACAAAGCCTTACAATTATAATTCGAATTGAAAACTCTCGTAATTCTTGCTCACGGAGTGTCAATATCTAGATTCTATCAGACACGCTAAATTTTTGTAGCGTTCAGTTTCTGCATTTTAAGCAGGCTTGTATAATATATAAAAAAATGTTGATGCAATAAGTAACAAAAAAATAACTGCCTATGTAACAACATATCGCATATGGTGTAGATACTGTCAAACAGTCATATTCTTACCAAACTTTCCAGAAGAACAAAGCAATTTGTTCAACTGACATATACGGATAGACAGATAGAAGACAGAGGCAAACAGTTACAGTTTATATTGAACAAAGGTCATTTGATTTGATGTATAATTATAATAATAATAATAATAATAATAATAATAATAATTTACACATACACATGAATGATAATTATAATATCTATACTTCAAGAAGGTATGCACATTATGACAGATATACAAGATTTTTACATAATTTCAATGTGGCCATCTGGGAAAGATAGCATAGATTATACACAAAATGAAATGAACATAAAACGTAATGAAAATGTACAAACTTTCTTTACACATCACCAAAAATAGACAAACACTCATAATATTAAAAACAAGCATGCGTACAAAACTGTAAACTGATTATAAAGTTGTGTGTACAGTATATATGTTAAGTGACTGTCACACTATCCTAAATTGACTGTACATGTATATGATAGAAGGATATTTGCAAAAAGGGAAGAAACATAGCTTTATTTATTTTCAGTATGGTACATCATACATATAACCGCAATTGACTCTGTGGTCCACGGGAAAAGCTTACTACATGAGTTTTTATACATAGACAACTATCAGTAAACCGTGCTGTTACCCTGAACTTACTGGATTGCAACGATAAACACCGAGGAGATCGTGTAAGTCATCCTTCATTTACTGTTGTTTAACTATACTATCCACTCCTTAACGCTCTGTTATACTTTTAGTCTATTTTAGAGTAGAAACTTTCAATATAAAGCGTATAATATGTCACAAAGTACAGAGGTATGTACAGAAAAACCTGTGTTAGTGGACACATACATACAATACTTTAAAGTCCCGGGATCACTTTGAATTTATTGCCAGAGAAACATTAATTTAAGGGTAGGATAATGTAAGACCATGTTCTATTCACTCTAAACCAATGTTGACATATGACTTTCTTTCGTATCCAAGTCGTTTCTTCACGAAAAAGCCTCGCCAGAAAGCCTTTCTTATTTTTTGCAACATCATTGAAAAAATACTGTAACAATTAACGGTTTCAAATATGTGACGATTTCAAAAGCAAAGTTAAGACTGATTTAAGTACAAATAAATGTCATTTCTGCCAGTGTCACTGGCAGAAATGACATTTATTTGTACTTATCTTCCTTGGTAAAATAAGAGCTACTTTTAATTGTACTCTTGTGAATTCGAGACTCAGTGCCATTTTTGACAGCTTTGATTATAAAATTAAATACAAATTAACTTTACTTTTCCACAGGAGTGGAATGGCAAGATTCTTTTTTACTGAAAAGTAGAGCCAAATTACCTTATATAACGTAACTATGATGATTTTGTTTTTGCCGTCAGTTTATCGTTAATTTATCACGGAACCATTATGTCTTTGTTTTTGCCGACTTACCATAAATTATATGTTGCAGTTATCTTGGTAGTGTAAATAACTGTAAAAGTAGAAGTTTCCTCTGTAAAACCTGCACAAAATTACACGACATCACGCATTGCTGTACATCCAAATGATGTATGCGTCACATTTGCGTGTCTTATTTAATAAGGGTCGTTGTCGGTATTCTAAGACAGTTTAATAGCGGACACAAAGATTTTTTTTACTTTAAATAAAAAAAGTCACTTTTTCAATAGAAACAAGAGTAATGTTAGACATGGCCATCCCTCTGCCGAGTGATCTTTCTTTGACCAAGAAATTTGAAGTGAGAGTAATGTATATGGTACAGGTTCTAATTTCATAAAATAGTAGTAATAATAACGTATTGAGGTTTGTTCACCTGTACTTACTCTGTGTCAATGTTGCACTTCTATTCTGAAAATCTGAAATTGTATGCTTTGCGCAAACGTTTTATACGAAAAGTCAATAAAGGGAGATAACTGAAAACCAGGGTAAATGTGAGTTATGGTTCTTAGACACTGCACTGCATCTATTTGCAATGAATTAATTCAGTTCAGTACTGAACAAGTTATAGCCGTGACAAGAAAAAGAAATAAAGGTTAAGTATTCAAAAATAGAACAAGCTAGAGTTAAGGTCCTTGTACTCTGCACTTTCTCTCAAAGTCCTTGTCTCTGTGTAAAGTTTAAAAATATTTCCTTTAATACTCTCGGTGTTATGTTCCGGACAAATGTGTTTTATGAAAAATCAATAAGGAGAGATAACTCAAATATAGAGTAAAGTACGGTTATGATTTTTAAACACTGTACTGCGTCTTAATGTCTTCTGTAAGTGTATGCAAATGGAATCAATTCGGTTCAGTACTTAAGGAGTTATGGCCCGGACAATAAAATTCAGTTAAGGGAGAGCTAGAGTTGCGGTCCGTGTTCACTGCACTTTCTCTCAATGTCCTCTGTCTGTGTGCAGAGTTTAAAGAAATTCCCTTGAATGCTTTCATACTTATGGTCCAGACAAAAGTTTGACAGACGGACGGACGGATCCCATTACCGTATCTACTCCGCCTTGCAGAGGGATAATAAAGCTGTTACACAGATATGTATATGTCATTTTTATTTCGCCCTTTCGGAGAAAAGGCGATACATAGGGATCGTCTTGTCCGTCGGTCCGTCCGTCAGCCGGTCCGTCCATCACAAAAATTCAAGTTTGCTATAACTTTGCCATTTCTTAAGGTAGTAGTCTCCTAACAAAAACCTCCACTTGAAACTATTCAGTTTTAATGCACTAGCCTAGGTTGTTAAGCACAGGACTATAGATCTTTTGAGGTTTTCCAGTCGTAGGTTCCAATCCAGCCGGAATCACATTTAAAAAAAACTTTTCTTCTTTGTTTTCATTATTTTGCATTTATCTACATATGTTTATATTGTTTTTACACTATTTGCTTATGTTGAAGATTTTATGACTTCGCTGATGGGAGATTTCAAAGTCAAATTATTTTAAATAGAGGGTATGTTGTTCCCAAAATGTTATTATAAATTATAATTATGAATAAACAGAAAGTCATGCCCCATTTCTAGAAAATGTTTTTTCTAAACAAATTTGATGTTCAAAACTGAACATGGTCAAAAAAAAATTCATGAAAATTGTAATACTATCTGGTTATTTCATAAAACTTGTTGATAATATGGTACATGATATCAACTGTTATCAAAAGACAGTAACCTTGTATTCTCTACATATCGGACGAGGATGATATCGGCCAGGGAAGCCGAGGCTTGCCGAGGCTTTCTGGTAGATATTCATCCGAGTTCGATATCGACTGTTATCAAAAGACAGTAACCTTGTATTCTCTTTATTATGCAGCTGACTTCAATTTTCCCTTTACATAATTAAAATCAAAGAAGTAAATTAAGTGATTTACGTTGTGTTTATGACGTCATCAACGGTTTAAATCGGCGTTTTAAATCCAGTACCGTTAATCATGTTAATGTTATGCTTTATAGGAAATGCTGAACATTAAAACATACCAAAAAAGCATTTGTCCAGGCTAACGTTTCAGCGCATATCATTCAAGTAATAAGACGTTGGTGTGAAAAAAGGAAGGGGGGTGAATAAATGAAAATCAACCTTTTCTCGAAAATTGCTTCGAAATTGCTATAGATGGATAGATAATGATCTAACTAAGAAAAGAATACCCACAACACTATATTTAATTCAAAAATGAAAATTCTAGTCATTTTTCGATTTTATGTGATGTGCGGTTTGCTTGTATTCCCAGAAATTTTAATGAAACGCACCTCTGTAGTCTGAAGTAGCTACCGAAAAGTTAATTTATTGTGTAGCGTGTAAGAAATCCACAATAGCCTAGATATTATTTCATAAATCTCACTTAATGTCTAAAGTGGGCGGGGCCTAAAACGTGATACCGGGACAGTGTCATAATAATACGTCCGTGATATCAGACGTCGCGATATCAACAAATATCAGACCGGCGTTATTGGGTCGTCGTCAAGGCAGTTGCATAATAAATACGGAATATTATAACAGTCGGTTGATCTGCGGCGTCGTATCTTTTGAGTTGGCTGTATAGTTCCGGATCACACGAGAGGCGGAGCCTCTCGTGTGATCTGATCATGCAGCCAAGAGAAAGATACACACGCAGATCAACCGACTGTTAAATATACCTTTATTATATACCTTTACCGAATACATATGTTAAGTTTTATATAAACGTTAATTTGTGCCATTAATGGCAAAAATCAACATAACGCGCTATTTCGTGTCACGTTTTATAGGACGTCGATGACGTCACTTCCTTCTTCCGTGTATAAACAAACGAATAAAAAGTAAATGCAAAATGTAAATCACCTTTCTGGTTTATTTAATGCGAAAAAGACGTTGTATTCATTTGTCTACAAATGTGACATTAAATGTGACATTAAAAAATAAAGTGACGTCTATGAAACTAAACTTATTTTACTGCATCAATGTGGATCTACTTTCAACTTTTAGCGTAGGAATATGATATGAATATGCATTTGTGTATAAACAAATATCAGACCGGCGTTATTGGGTAGTCGTCATGGCAGTTGCAAAATAAAATATAATACATGCATTTTCTCATCACTCGGAGGGTGGCATATTAAAATCGCACTGTCCGTCTGTCCGTCCCCCTTTTAAATTCGTGTCCGGACTGTAACTTTGTCATGCATTGTAGGATTTAAAAGTAACTAGGCACAAATGTCTAGCACATTAAGACGACGTGTTGCGTGCAAGACCCACGCCCCTTCCTCAAAGGTCACACTAAGAGTTTAAGGTAATGTAATCCTCTATATATGCACACATTCGTGTCTGGACTGTAACTTGGTCATGCATTGAAGGGTTTTAAAATAACTTGGCACAAATGTGTAGCACATCAAGACGACGTGTCGCATGCAAGACCCACGTCCCTACCTCAAAAGTCAGGGCCACACTAAGGGTTTTAAAGTAATGGAATATTGTATGCATGGTAACTCTGTCATGCATGAAAGTATCTTAAAATTACATAGCACATTTATTGAGCACATGGAGAGGACATAGATTGGACTGTGAGACACCTCTTTCGGGGACATTAGTCACTTGTGAGGGTCAGCTCTTGTAATAAATATAATTCCAAAATGGGGGTAGGGCTATACAAATGTCTATAACTTTATTTCGTGGTAAATTTCTTTTAAAATTTGTTTTTAAATCCAGGAAAATGATACAGATTAAGAAACTATTAAGCCTATCATGATTTGAATTGGTGCCAATTAGAGTCCCACTACCTTAACATTTCTATACTGTTTGACAGAGTTATGCACCTTTTTGTAATTAAATTTTGGCCATAACTCTGCCATTTCTTAAGTTTTTTAGATTTCTTCATCAAACTTTCAAATTGTATTACAAAATGGTCGTGATGCAGCGAAATTTTGTAAATCAATGAAATATTTGATAGAGTTATGCCCCTTTTTAGCTCGACTATTCGAAGAATAAGGCGGCTATTGCACTCGCCCCGGCGTCGGCGTCGGTGTCGGTGTCGGCGTCGGTGTCGGCGTCTGCGTTGGTTAAAGTTTTTTATAAATTCAAATATCTTGAATACTATCAAAGGTATTGACTTGAAACTCAAACTATATGTTTACCATCAACATCTACACCTGGAGAAACAATCCCCATAACTCTGTTTTGATTTTTGACAGATTTATGCCCCTTTTTAACTTAGAATTTTTGGTTAAAGTTTTTTATAAATTCAAATATCTTGAATACTATCAAAGTTATTGACTTGAAACTACCATCAACATCTACACCTCAGGAAACAATACCCATAACTCTGTTTTGATTTTTGACAGATTTATGCCCCTTTTTAACTTAGAATTTTTGGTTAAAGTTTTTTATAAATTCAAATATCTTATCAAAGGTATTGACTTGAAACTCAAAGTATGTGTCTACCATCAACATATACACCTGAGGAAACAATTCCCATAACTCGTTTTGATTTTTGACAGAGTAGCCCCTTTTTAACTTAGAATTTTTGGTTAAAGTTTTTTATAAATTCAAATATCTTATCAAAGGTATTGACTTGAAACTCAAAGTATGTGTCTACCATCAACATATACACCTGAGGAAACAATTCCCATAACTCTGTTTTGATTTTTGACAGATTTATGCCCCTTTTTAACTTAGAATTTTTGGTAATTTTTTTTTTTGTAAATTCAAATATCTTGAATACTATATAAGGTATTGACTTGAAACTCAAAATATATGTTTACCATCAACATCTACACCTGAGGAAACAATCCCCATAACTCTGTTTTGATTTTTGACAGATTTATATCCCTTTTTAACTTGGAATTTTTGGTAAAAGATTTTATAAAGTCAAATATCTTGAATACTATCAAAAGTATTGACTTGAAACTCAAAGTATGTGTCAACCATCAACATCTACACCTGAGGAAACAATCTCTATAACTCTGTTTTGATTTTTGATAGATTTGTGTCCCTTTGTAACTTTGAATTTTTTGTTAAAGATAGAATACTATCAACGAATTGACTTGAAACTTAAAATGTATGTTTACTGTCACTATCTTCACCAATGTTTTTGATTTTTGACATATTTATGCCCTTTTTCAGACTAAAATGGAAATACTCAAAATGGCTTTCTTTTGAAATGTCATAGAATAATTATGCAGCATGAAGCGGTCATACTTTTTTAATTCTATACATATCAATTTTGAAACGTTACAATATTATTCATGATCAAATATACAAGGTGATGTATTTCTTTGAAATTATCCCCTCCCATCCTCCCTCCAGTTGGCTTGCAGAGTCCAGAGTAAGGCTTTGACTGCAATGTACATTTACAAAGGTCTTTGAACAAGTTTCATATCTTTGACCTTAATTCTTATAGACAATTACACAATACTCATGTTCTTAGACAAAACCCCATTTTACCAACAAGCTTTCGAATAGTCGAGCGTGCTGTCATGTGACAGTTCTTGTTATAATTGTAGTTAGATTTTGGCTATAACTCTGGCATTTCTTAAGATTTCTTCATCAAACTTTCAAATTGTATTGCTTATGATAAAAGGGGTCGTGATACCGCCAAAGTATGTAGGTCAATGTCATATTGACAGAGTTATTTGCCCATTTTTAGCTCGACTATTCGAAGAATAAGGAGGCTATTGCACTCGCCCTAGCGTCGGCGTCTGCGTTGGTTAAAGTTTTTTATAAAGTCACAAACTTGAATACTATCAAAGGTATTGACTTGAAACTCAAACTATGTGTTTACCAGCAACATCTACACCTGAGGAAACAATCCCCATAACTCTGTTTTGATTTTTGACAGATTTATGCCCCTTTTTAACTTAGAATTTTTAGTTAAAGATTTTTATAAATTCAAATATCTTGAATACTATCAAAGGTATTGACTTGAAACTCAAAATATATGTCAACCATCAACATTTACACCAGAGGAAACAATCCCCATATTACTCTGTTTTGATTTTTGACAGATTTATGCCCCTTTTTAACTTAGAATTTTTAGTTGAAGATTTTTATAAAGTAAAATATCTTGAATACTATCAAACGTATTGACTTGAAACTTAAAATGTATGTTAACTATCAACATCTTCACCAATGTTTTTGATTTTTGACATATTTATGCCCCTTTTTAACTTAGAATTTTGTCACAGTTTTTACCAGACTATTATTAGAAATACTCGAAATGGCTTACTTTTGATATGTCATAGAATCATTATGTAGCATGCAGCGGTCATGCTTTTTTAATTTTATACATATCAATTTTGAAACGTTACAAAGTTATTCATGATCAAATATACAAGGTGATGTATTTCTTTGAAATTATCCTCCCCCCCCCCCCCACCCCCGCTCCTTCCCCCAGTTGGCTTACATAATCCAGAGTAAGGCTTTGCAAGTAATGTTCATTTACAAAGGTCTTTGAACAAGTTTCATATCTTTGACCTTATTTCTTATAGACAATTACACAATACCCCTGTTCTTAGACAAAAAAACCCATTTTACCGACAAGCTTTCGAATAGTCGAGCGTGCTGTCATGAGACAGCTCTTGTTATACTTAAATTTTGTCACGAAATCTTTAGTTATTCTGACAAAGTGTTAGATGGCGACACAAGTGTTCTACTGAACCACAGGTTCATGACTCATTACACCCCCATACCTGTATATTCATATATAGTATATACAGGTATGGGGGTGTAATGAGTCATGAACCTGTGTACTGAACACCCATCTAGTTTAAAATAAGTAATACTATTTTTCCAGGGATAAATTGTTAGGAAAAGTAAAGTTCTGATGTCCGCGTACATTATTGGGGCGTACATTATTGGGCGTTTTTGCAAACATTCGGGACGACAAAACATTTAATGCCACAAAGCTGTATTTATGATTTTTGATATACAAACAAATTATGACAGTAATGATTTACCAAACTCACAGCTGAAATAACTTTTTGGTTGCCCAAAATATAAAACGAAATAAAATTGCATGTATCTGAGGCAAAGAATGGTTCAACAAAGCTCTTTGTACAAAGCAGTATATAGGGATTGAGATAGTGTACTGGTAAGGACTGTTATGTTTGCATGTACAGTCAAACGACAGTTATATTCCGAAAATATATTGAATTATCAACGGCAATGAAATTATTGTTTCCTATGAAATAAAAATTAAAATATTTATAACAATACATTGTCCCCCAAACGCTGTTACTAGAACCAAATACACCGATGCACCGTCGGAAGTACCGATCAATATTCCGTTTCTACTACATTATATAATATACTATGTAGTAATGAGCACATTTAGACACACGCAAGTATCAATTTGACAAAAGATTTAGCAAACGGCTGGAGTGGCTGAAACCGAAACTGATATTTCGAACAAATTAACATCAAAAATCAGAATCACAAAGTTTTTCAACATCTCCCCCCTACCCCCCCCTCCCCCCCCCGCTTCCCCCACCACCCTCGGCCCCGGGCCCATCCGCCTTATCTGCAGAGGAAAGGACACCTCGTTGACGTCTGAAGCCAATATTCAAAACTGCAATTTTCAGTTAGTGACATAAAACAAAGGTCATCATTTGTCATCTGGATGTCTTGGGCGTTCAATTTATGAGTTCTACTGGCATGCTAAAGTATCTATGACAACTCTATTTACATTTAGGTGTTTGTAATCGGTAAACGTAACTGTTCTGTTTGCTCTATAAACGCAACTAATGAATAAACGTTTTCAACCACGAGGCGTAATAAGATACTATGAATAAATTAATCCCTTGACACCATCAAGCACAGCACTATACAACAGCCAGGCTTGTACACAGAAAATGAATCCCACACTATGTATGAGAAAAGGTAGTAAAAAAAGTACCCTGACAAATTGTGTGATTCGACACGTTCATAAAGATTGCCCTGATGACAGTTACTTAATGTTGTTAGCAATTACTAAATATTTGGTTTCCATCAACTTCTTTATTTGGTTTGACTGCAATAATACCGGTATTTCCATTTTTCTTGCGGTTTAACGCGCGTTTCAACTGTACCGCTGTAAATTTTACTATTTATTCGAAATAGAGATATCTCTCTAATTTGAAAAGATATCTTTCGTTTTGATAGAGATACTTCTTTCACAATGAGGTATATCATTGTACCACAGAACGATATCCCCTTAACTTTAAGAGATATCTCTTCTACTTACAGCAATATCTGTTAAACATCGTTTTAGAGACACCTTTCTTTTTCTGAGAGATGTCTCTTATAGTTTCAGAGATATCCCTTGCAGTTCAAGAGTTATCTCTCCAAGAGATATATCTGTAAGTAGACGAGATGTCACTTTTTGAAAGATATATCTTGTTACGTAATAGATGTATCTTCGAAACTGAAATAGATATCTTTTAAAAGACAAGAGATATCTTTCAAAACTTATTTGTGAGAGGAACCTTTCAAAGCATCAAACACATAAAAACTGATCTCCGTGCCTTTGTTGGTTCAGTTTATTTCGTACCCGAAATTGTTCGTCCCGTGTTAATACATAACCAGGCTGAATCGGCTTCCCAAAGTCGTCTGGTAAACACTTGAAAGCAGTTATGTGTGATGTCATACAGATTGCGTAACATCACAGAGTATATACTATTGATGAAAAGTTTAGATAATAAAGTGACGTAAACAGCAAGTCAATATTACTAAAGTTCGAAAAGGTATTAGAGATATAAATAGGTTTTGCATTAATTTTTATTCTGTTATTTTTTTCGAAAAGGTTAACAAATCAATATGTTTAGAATTTAGACAACCTAAGTAAAATCACTTAATATTGATAACGCGTGTCATAACCAAAATGAAAACTGGTTTTTAAAATCTGGTATGTCTATCAATTTGGTAATTTTGTTAAAACTTAGCTACATTCCCCTTATTTGTTAATGAAACCACTATTTTAAGCATCAAATTTGTGATATGAACCCATTTTTCTCACAAATTTTGAATATTGCGATATTCCGTAAATATGGCAATACATGTATTTTCATTTAACCATATACAATGTACCCTACAAAACATTTATGATTGATGCAAAACCTATCGCAACATGTCATTTCAGACTAAAACAATACTTTGGGGTTAACTTTGTTCACGACTTATTCCCCATTTTTTTTAATTGAAACAGTCAATATTGATAACAAATTGCCAGCCGGCGCTCTTTTTTTGCACAGTATATATCTGAAAATCAATTCTCCGTTTATGTGAATCCATAAAAGGAAAATTTTCAAAAAGAATTGTCTAGTACTGGTTCTTCCCAGAAACGATTGTTTAATAAATTGCCCGCCTGTTAAAATGACCAAAACATGGTTGTAACGGGTGTTAAACTCATACAACGCAACATGTAAGTGTTGCGTTTTTAAATGTACTGAAATGTACTGAGTATACATTGATTTAAAAAGTTAAGTTAGGGATGTTTTTGGTACAAATAAAGACATCTTTTTTTGGTAAAATAAGAGTTAATATGTTTCTGGGACTTTAATATTGTGAAAAAGTTAAAACACCGACCCATCATTATTTTTCCAGAAACTAACTGGCAATATGTTTAGTCTCTATAAACAAGAGGGTCATGATTGCCCTTTATCGCTCACCTGGCTTCCTTGGCTATAACACATGGGGTCATGATTCTAAAATAATTCATAGAGGTCTACAAGACAATGATAAGTAACATTCCAAATATCTATTCTCTATAAACAAGAGGGCCATGATTGCCTTATATCGCTCACCTGTCTACCTTGGCTATAACACATGGGGTCATGATTCTAAAATTATTCGTAGAGGTCTACAACACAATGATAAGTAACATTCCAAATATCTATTCTCTGCCTGTCGGCCTTGTGGTTGTTCAAATATTTCCCTAAATAAACCTACATGAAATCAAGTGACCTCCCCCACTCCTGTGGAATGCTAATTTTGACCAGGGGGGTCATGATTTGAGCAATCTTAGTAGATGTCCACTAAGCATTTCTGCATGCCAAATATCTAATCTCTAAGCCTTGTAGTTTCAAAGAAGAAGATTTTTAAAGTGTTTCTTATATAAGCCTATGTAAAAACCAAGTGACCCCCGGGCGGGGTCAATTTTGACCCGGGTCCACAAATTGTGGACGGACGGAAGGACGGACGATTTACGACGGACCCCGGACGGTGAGTCATCTTAATAGCTCACTCTGGCACTTTGTACCAGGTGAGCTAAAAACAAACAGGGACAATAAAATTACTTACTTTTTATACTGATTTTCACCCTTACATGGCACCCTTAACAAAGGACATTCAAAACGAAGGAAGTAGTTGATGGTGGTTTGGCGCTCTTCCGTTGAATGCAGTTATCGCTGACTTCCGGGTTTAACTTTATTTAGTTGACAGACGCCGTTGGTTACTTGGCACCAGTGTATAATCAAATTCTAGTTTACTGATTATTCCACAAGTGCCAAATAATGAGCATTACGTCATCTTGTAGATATTGCTGTAGATCGCCAGACTTCCATGGTACACAATGTCTCCAATATATTTGAACAGTTCTCGACATGTTTGTGCTTCATAAACTTTGCAATTTCTCCCTTGTGACGATGCACAATGTTTCCATTTCATTTGCTTCTTCCGGCAGACGACAGCCTATTTTGCCTCCCGTTATCAACTGAAGTACATTAATTGCTCTCAAAAAAGTAATCGTTAATTATTAGCCATTTTAAAATCCTCCAGATTCTATGGTCACATCGGTCTTTCATTCGCTAAATATCTTTTCTATTTCGTTTACATGGAAATAGTTATTTTTCCTTCCTTCCTTCCTTCCTTCCTTCATTCTGTCCTTCCTTCGTACATGTATATTCCTGGTCGTTTCAGATGTCCAGCAGTTTAATCCCACCTCCTTTTGATTCCCAGATAATTCTTCCAAGTTATTCTTCGTGTTGTCCGTTTGCATGAACAGATTATCAGTTGAATTCAAATCTTTAACATATCTCTTCTAGAAAATAAACATTAATACATGTACCTTTTTCCACATTCAGCGTATACGAACATCAGAAACTGAAACTTTAAAAATGCTTCATAATTTATTGCTCAGCATGTAGTTCTACTCTCTGTGGTACTAAACAATCTAGCAGCACGTATAATTAGTCACACTTGAAATTAAGAACATATAAAATTCACATTTTATGAAATATTCGGAATCCTCTAACAATTCCATGTTACATTACTTGGCACTGTTTAATTATTAATGTCCATTGTCATGAATGTTGCTATCAAATTTCAATCATGGGAATTGCTTTTCATAACACTTGCACATCAGCCAATATATCATAATATACAGTGAAAATATTTATTTAGGGAAAGATGGATCGGAAACTGATGTCTATGAAATCTCAACCCGAAACTATGAATATTAAACACAATCTCACCGGATGATGAGCTATTATGATCGCTGAAGCTGGTCTCAGTCTTTCGTTGTCCGCCGTCTGTCGTTCGTCGTCAAAAATAACGTAAAAGGAATTTGGGAAAATTACAGCCAAACTCGACGGGAATGTTCTATGTATCCATAGGATGGTTCTCTTTAAATTGACCAACCGTCCTGACCCGCTGCACACAATGGTCATCAGACGTTTAAAAGAACACCACTTTGAACGAAAACTGAGCACTCTTGATCAAAGGATTATAAGACTATTTCTAGGAAAATCATTTAAAAATCTGACCGACGATTGAAGAGAGGAACATCTTAAAATTGTTCCATATAGTCACAAGGAAGAACTAGCCCCTCCACATGCATGCATTTGAATGCAAGTGATGTTTTGCACACTTTCGTGCATTACAAACAAAAAAGGAAACTTAATATAGTTTTTATTGTTTTACATACCGTAAGGCATAGAGCTGAGACATTTTGAAAGCAGCGTTGTCTAGATGTCCTCAAACAACTTTGTTCAATTCATGTCATTAGGATTAAAATTGGGCCGCCCGGGAGTCTCTTGCTTTATACAGACTTATATAAATGTTTGAAACTCTGCTCGTTCTTTAAAGCAAGGCCCTCAATTATGTCTGCATTGACCCCGCTTCGCCAGGCAATGCTTAACACTTTAACTAGTAATATTTCTGGTCTTGGGTTTGGGAGTTTTGGAAAAGATTTTCCATATATCCATTTTGGTACCCACACCCCCGCAGACGCAGAAATGTTATATGAATAACTCGGTAAACATTGCTTGAAAATAATGCACATTAAGTTTATAAAGTTGTGGACTTTGCGGGCTTTGAAACTTTTAAACTGATGGGGTTTGATGTTTTCTACGGTGCCCGTGAAGTGACATGTGATACATTTTTTTTCATTTCGTAATTACGAAATATATTTCGTATAAACAAAATAAGATTTCGTAAAAACGAAATAAGATTTCGTAAAAACGAAATAAGATTTCGTAAAAATGAAATGTTATTTCGTAAAATCGAAATCTTATTTCGTAAAAACGAAATGATATTTCGTAAAACGAAATGAATTTCGTAATTACAAAATCTTATTTCGTAAAAACGAAATCTTATTTCGTTTTTACGAAATGTATTTATTTTGTTTTTACGAAATAACATTTCGTTTAAACGAAATGTTATTTCGTTTTTACGAAATATATTTCGTATTTACGAAATCTTATTTCGTTTTTACGAAATCTTATTTCGTTTTTGCGAAATAACATTTCGTAATTACGAAATAAGATTTCGTAAAAACGAAAAAACATTTCGTTTAAACGAAATAACATTTCGTAAAAACGAAATAAATAAACATGTATTACGTAAAAACGAAATAAGATTTCGTAAAAACCAAATATTATTTCGTAATTACGAAATACATTTCATTTTTACGAAATAACATTTCCTTTTTGCGAAATAAGATTTCGTTTTTACGAAATAAGATTTCGTTTATACGAAATGTGTTTCGTTATTACGAAATAAAAAAAAATGTATCACATGTCACTTCACGGGCACCATAGTTTTCCATTGAACCATGTTGGACAAACTAGATGTAGCTCTGCGCTTAGTCTTAGCTGGAAAAATACTGTTAAAATTTGGTGGTAGTACTTTTAACATTTTGTGT
Organism: Saxidomus purpurata; assembly: GCA_022818135.1. Taxonomy (NCBI): domain Eukaryota; kingdom Metazoa; phylum Mollusca; class Bivalvia; order Venerida; family Veneridae; genus Saxidomus; species Saxidomus purpurata. The sequence goes on from JAFMSR010000005.1 coordinate 10,829,616, forward strand.
AGAAATCTGCGTAAAACAACTCGCACCTATAATTGGAGACACATTGACTGACAACCACTAGACAATACTACAAACCAAATATCTAAATGTTGGATCATTTTGTTTAAGACCAAAATGTTTCTCATCGGTTACCATTGCAACCAAAGTTCTGCATAGGATGGCATATTTTTTTACAATTTTGTGTTGGACCACCCAGGAAATATTCATGTTAAAAGTAGTTGAAATTGGCCAAGTGCTGTAGCCGACGGACACACGAACATTTACCCATGCTAAAAGCACACCATGAGCATATGCGCTCAGGTGAGCTATAAAGGGAAGCAAAATAAAAAAGGTTTATAATTGAAATAGATATTATCAGCCATAACGATATTCAATTGAAAAATGCCGTTTATAGCAAATTCGCTCTGCTCTCTGAATATAATTTAATGACATTATCTATTGGCAGGTTTTGTTGCCGATATATAACATTATACCTAACGGATACATGTAGAACTATGATAATGGAAAATCTGAATAGGTTCTGTTTGAATAAATAAATATTTCATGAAGTTAATCGAAAAATCTATTTTATGAATATGTCAAACAAGTGAAACTGCTTTGAAATAATGAACAATGGACTAAGCGTATTTTCATTAACTGACGTTTACATTCTGGTCTATATTTTCCTCGTGCATATGGAAAATAAATGCCTGTAGCCAATTGCTCGCAGTGCTTCAATACAAGAAAAGTGCCATCTCGATATAACTTTCTGACAACACTTTTTCGTGAAAAACAACATAAATACGATAGGACATACAGCAACATTGTTTTAGAGCTTTTAGTAAAAAATAACATCGTTACATAGTTATTTAATACCCTTCTAGGAAATTTCCAGCCGTTTGATTGGCCAATGATCCGTAAATAGAAAAAGATATTAATGGGCAAGCCGGTTATTGACGCCGCGATGAATCGCGGCGTCAGTATTGAATAGGTTTCAATTTTGGACCATGGGGTTGCATAATCGAATAGGGAGCAGCCAACATTATTATTGTAAATCTAAACTATGTTCTATGTATGAAAAATGACTTTTATGAATCATTAAATTGTATTAAGTCATTAAAAAACAATACAATACAAAATACACATGTCTCCTTCCCTTATTTCAAAACTTTGGACACATTTAATGAGTATTTAATAACTTTTCCACAAACTCGTAGACCACGGGGGGTTTTATAGCTTTGTTTACGGACCTTACGACCCGATTCATCAAAGCTCAGAAAAAAAGATTCGGAAGATGTTTTGCTATCTTAAAACACTCAGATAATAGAATACATGGCGCCAACGTGAAAAATCAATGAAAACCCATTTTAATTACTACATATTAGACTTTAATATTGAAACTGTAAAGAAAAACCGTTCACCCAACTATGCAATACGTAGGGCCCTAACGGAATTCCATTCCATCATTTGTAAACAAAAACAATAATCAGCCAATGGAAGTTCTGTAAAATGTATACGTCACAGCATAATTAATCATGTGGATTTCGTCTCTTTCCGCCATATTGCTGGAGTGTATTATGCTTCGGGAATAGAAAGAAAGAAAAATCCACATTACCAGCTACAGGGAGGGAGGGGCAGGTATATCTGTTTTACAGATAGTTCTTTTTCACAATATTTAGACCCGGTGTAAATTATATTTGCACAGGTTTTGCCTCTGCTTCCTATTAACCGACCTGTGATTCAGTGAAATTGTGGGAGGAGCCATGGTTATAAATAGTTTCGTGTATCAGTTCCTTGGTATCTAAAAATAGCCAGTGTAAAATTAGCATCCGAAAATAATTAATGTTTTGAGAAAAAGAGGTATTTAATTATCACAATAGACAAACAATATGGAAGTTACATAAGGGTTTAGTATTATGCTAATTACTAATAAAAACTTTATTTTTATAAATCAGTTTCATAAACAAAAAGGATATACAGCTAAATACACAGAGGCACGGACCGGTATTACGATTACCGAAAACAACTTTTTTACCGGAAACAACCAAAAACAAATGAGATTACCGGAAACAAGTCTTAATTCAATAGTTTTTATGTTAAATACACTTTTTATTATTCTAAATGATAAAAATTAATGTATTTGTTGAATATGTGTAATTTTAGAATGATAGGTTAGGTTTTAAGCAAATTAGTTCGATGTAACTTAGTGTGTACTTTATGTTGTAACGATTACCTCCCTTAGACGGTATTAAAACCCAAAATCATTGCAATCACGGACCTATATACACATGTTTATAGGTCCGTTCTCTATTAGAAAAAAAGTATTACTTTTCTTTTTTGTATTTAAATAGTTCGATAAATTTTAGCGATATTTTTGTTCAAGTTCTTTGACAGTTTAACAACTTATCTGCATTTCCAGTTACGAAAATTCCCATGAGTGAATGAAAATAAAAACAGAAACTAGAAAATCATTTAAAATCTTTTTATTTGCATATATCATTACAAGGATGAATAAAACAAATAACATAATTAACATAATGTGTATATAGGTCCGTGACAGAGGTAATGATCATTTTATGTAGTAAAAAAGGGTTCGCTGATGTTAACCACGCACATTTTATAATAGAAACCTGCCCCAGTGCCCATCTCCCAGCCATGCTTCAAAACATGCGCGGCGTCCTTGATGCCTTGCATCAAAATTCGTCTTGTATACACTTGGTATACCCCGTCATTGTAGGTTTGAAATTTTAGGGTACGCGATAACGGCTCTTGTTGTGAAAATTATTGGTATGTATATCAACAGAGCATTGATTGAAAAGAAAAATGAGGTTTTGTATGGAGTGGTAAGAAAGAGAAAACATGTTAAGGAATGTATATGAAGCGATTTATTAACATTTCAAAGTACAAACCTGCATTCGTAGGAAAGGTAGTGCGTTTTTCAAAACAAGATGGCATACGGCAAGTTCAATAACCTTTTTGTCGTTGTGTTGTGATGTCACGAAGAGACATTGAGGAATCATAAGCGCATCTGAATGTCTGCTTTCATTCAGCTATTCAATAATTTTAAATGAAGCGAATTCTTCAAAATCTAAGAAATGTTAGGGTAATAAAATTGTTATTTGGTTTTTATTTGGTATATGGGGATATATTACCCGCCTCGACTTAATATTAAATCTTGGCGGGAAATATATCCTCATATACATTCTCAAAAAAAACAACAAATAACATATAATAGTGTAAATCCTTTGGCCTTGATAATATATTTTAAAACAGAAATATGTGCTTTTACTTCGAGAACAATTTCTATTCAGGCCATTGCCTTGAACTGCGTTAATCATCGCTGATAGTCCCTGCTGAAGGTTTATTGTCTTGATTTATGGATACATCTTTTTGCATATTGACATTTGTTCTAGTAAAGTACATGAATTTAATAAATGCCTCGCCGAGTCTATCGTTTACGTCAAAGTATAACTGTCTGTGACGGGAATTAAGTTTGGTTGAGGCACCTAATTACGCTACATTTAAACAGAAGCAGACAACCGACTTTATCGGAATTGAAATGAGAATTTTTTAAATGTCATCATGATAGTTACATCCTTTTCGTGACTCAGAACAAGACTTTTGCAAAAGCAATAATATCATGTTGAACTCTTACAATTTATTTTTATTTAAACTTAATCGGCAGGTTAGAATCTGTTGAGAAAGTACATTAAGACAAGACATTGAAATGGACTTAAATGGAAAATATACACGATAAGCCTACATGACCAACATATTTAAGATTTTCATTTCAATGCACCTTTACCCTGCGTTCGGAAAATTCCTCTTATTTTATTTCGTAGAAAAAACAACAACTTCTTATGAAAAAAGCCAAGTAACGCACTGGTAACGCCACACTACCCGCATTGGTTACTTCCCCTTACATCATACAAGTAGAGCTTAACCAATCAAATCGCTGAGTCAGCCCGGAAAGCTCAATTGGTAGAGCACGAGACTTGTTATCTCGGGATAGCGGGTTCGATTCGCGGGGCTGACCAACTAAAATTACTAACAGTCTTTCGGATGAGACTAAAACCGAGGTCCCATGTATGGGTGCTATACACCTGGCATGTATAAGAACCAGGGGTGTCTCTGGAATTGGGACGCTTTCTGTATCTTGCACTATCCTCCGAAACCTAAAATAACTAATCTCTTCTGGGGGCGTTGGTCATATGGGGAACCGGTACCAACGATAAAGTCCTAATATAAGATAAGATAAGATAAATCGCTGAGAGGAGTTTGAGGTCCAGTCTGCTAAACGAACCAATCTTGCACCACTCGGTTGTCAAAAATAAATAGAAATCCATTCTTTTTAATAAACTCTAAATAAAGTTCTACCTGTATGACATTCGTGTTCTCTTGTCCAAATCAATGTTAATCAAACTGCTTCTTTACTTAAATATTTTAGACTTTCCGAGTGCATGATTCTGATAATTAAGACGACAGCACGCTCTTTGGAAATATAGAACTCAATCCAAGAAGAACAAAGGAATATCAAACGGGTCGAACTACGTTAAGACTTAGATTTAGAAAGTGTGAAAAAACTTATTTCTTAAAACCAGATTTGTTGAAGCGTGCTTACTCTATTCAGGTCATTGCCTTGACTTGATAATCAAGTTTGTGCAGATCATTATAAAAGTGTACAGAATATTTTTGAAATTTTTGTTTCAGCAATTGTGCCATTTTTTGTCTCCTTTCATAATTCCTGTTTTGGACCCGTTAAAGAGCCCGACAGCTTAAGGACATAAATGTAATGACAACTGTAATTAACAGATACATTGTACAACAGTAAAGTTGTAACTGTTATTGTAAAAACGAAGGGGTTGAGGTAAATTACAGGTACCATTGCTAAATATAGTAATTCACGGTATCAGTAGTAAGTAATAACGGTTGTTACTGTAATTATACGTTCATAAAGTAATATTGTATTATAGAATGATATTACTGGTATAATAAAATGATAACGCTACACCTCCTCGAGAATAACGTAATTATTCACGCAAACAGTACACTTTCTAGTATTTACCCTCCGAAAAGACTGTCGTAATTCTGCAATGAATACAACACCAACCTTATTTGCAATAAACTTTGTAACAACATAGGTGTGGTGATTGAACGAACACATGAAAACAGACGTGCACGTGTATAAATATTTTCGCATAGAACTTGTTGGAATAAGAAATCTCTAATGTTTACCAATTATGTTGACATAATTTGTCGGGTATCTATAAATATTTATCACTTCTCAGTCTTGATGGAAAATATTTAATCTTAGCTATATTTTCTACTGTTCTGTTTGCTGTTTCTGACATAAGGTTTTTAATTTTTAACCAGGGCTTTAAGCGAAAACCTAGTAATTAAAATGCTAATCTCGTATACCGACCGGGCGAGCGGGCGAGCTGGCGAGCTGGCGTCCGCTCAATAACCTTAGTAAGGAGTGAACACTTGGTATGTATGGAGAGAAAGCTTGGGGTTGCAATAAGGGTCGCTAGGGTCAATGTCACTATTGCTAAAAATAGAAAATAAATTTTTTAGTTCCTAAATTGTCTACAAAAATAAATAATGTTTTTGAGGGGTGGGGGTCAAGGTCACTGTCCTTTTTAGCTCTTATTTTTGTCAGGGCCAAGATCACTGACTATCTTTTGTTTTGTCAAGGTCTCAGGGTAAATTGTTATTCAAATTCCAGAATTTCTACAGGCGCCAATGACAAACTGCAGCGTTTTACTTGTTTTTATATTTGACCACTGGCAACAGTTTTTAGAATACTTTCGTCGCAGTTCTCTGGATTTTGGACAAACTAGAATGAAGGGATATTCGGTTTACTTACAATTCATGTTACAGTTTTGACACTTTCTATTAGTTCTTGGCAAATTTACAAATCTTCCGGTTTCTATAATTAGATCATAGTATACTTAGGACAATTCTATAGCGTGTTTTCTGCACTTCAATCCAACTACCTGTCTCACTTGAAATCATGTTTTAAAATTGAGTATGTCATCAATCTAATCGAGTTATTGATGTTAGAGTACCAAGTTTGGTGATACATGTCCAATATTCTTTTTTCATATGATTAATACCTATGTTCATATGTTCCTAGCTGATCCATATACACGTAGTTTGCATGCCTATATCATCTGCTTTATTTATCGGAATGCCGTATTCGCTCTCTGATATGTAATTCCATTTTCTGCATCAGCTTCCATATTTTTATAAATTATTGTAATGTTATTTTTTTTTTTTAGAGTTCAACAATTTATCCAGTATTTTAACATAGTGATTTTTCTGTAGGATTCCCAGTTCGCCAGACATAGCACCGAGGTTTGTAGATTTCTTAACTTCATCATTTTCCTGAAAACTTTAAATATTTTAACTCTAGGTTTCCCCTTCTTTCGGTGCTAGAGTTTAGCATGGAACTCACTAGATTGTCAGGTCACATTTAAAGTCAATGTAGATAATTCTATCTGATTAAAAACTGGAGGGCAGATGATGTTTGTGAGGAAATTATTCCACATGTTATTTATAGATAAATTAATGCCTAGATATTTGAAACAATCTATGGTGGCTTATTTCTGCAAAGCATAACCAAGAAAATATCTCACTTAATTTCAACATTATCTTGAAACTTATTATGAAAAATTATTTGTTTTCGCGAAAAGTTTTTTTATTTTCCATTTTCCGCTACATAATAAATTCTAGCTATAAATAGCACATTAAAACAAAAATTTGCGAAAGCTTTTAATAATATACGATTTTTTTTTTCACACAAGATTTGTTTTTCGAGAAAACTTTAACTTAGTAACTGTATGCAGAAATTGGCGTCTCGGTAGTTACGTTTTCTATGTTACCATTTAGTGGTATGAAACCAAAATGGCCCGTACATAATATGACAAAATTATCATGATAACTATCTGGCCAAGTGCACATTAATATGCCACTGTAATTAAAATGTTTTGTGTTTGCATATAAATAAAAGTTTTCGTGAAAAGTTTACTTAAAATTCTACTGTAGCTATATACATGTATTCATGGTTGCAAACTACCATTTACTCAGTAAATTTACCATTGTACCTTTTATTTAAGACACAAATAGAACGCCATACCACGATGTTGATATCGATAAATAGTGGAGTCATCGGTACTTTAATAAAAGTGACCGATTTGGATTCTGTAAAACCGGTATATAACGAACTCCCTTGGACCATTTAAATGTTTAACATTTATCAAAAGTTTGTTATATGTAAAACATTTTCCTATTAAAATAAAGAAGAGGGGAAATCGGGCCCGGCAAATTTGTTCTTTATATCCGAAACTTCGCTATACTCGGAATCGTTATCTACGGAGTTTACCCTGAATCTGTTTTGGCTGTTTGGACAGGTGGCTTTTTTATTGCAGTGGCCGCAATATTTTTACAAAAAATGTATTTGTAGCAATTTACATCACAGATTGCAAACATATCACTACAATACCTCATAAAATAGCTGGTACATGTACCATTCAAAGCCACACAGTCAATACCCTAGAGTGACTTGCCCTTGACCAATAATATCAGTCTTCTATTACAGTTGTTTCCCTTTACCAAATGTTCACACAATTAAGTTGAAAGGTTCTATTTTTAAGCAATCAATGAATAATTAAAGAAACTTTCAATACATTTTTACTTTTACAACAATACATTCCAAATTGAATTATACAAATTTTATTTCTTTCAGAGAAAACCTAATTTTTAATGGTCTCTTACCTAGTTATGTGCTATACAAAGGCAGTACTGATCACGCGTTTTCAAGACATGTTGCGCTGTTCATTGTGTACGGCGATCTTGTTAAAACCCTCCCGATCTCTTGCCGAGAACACGATATAAAGATTACAAGGACGCTAAAGGCGAAATGCGATGGCACGATTGCTCGATGCGAACGCCGTTTGTTGTGATAGTACGGTGCATAGACTGACGTGTTGTTAATTTCGTACTGTTGTATCGCATTTTCGCACCTTTGCATCGCGTTATCGTCATTCTACCGCACGAGCCCTCACGCCGAGAGCGTAAAACAACTATGGCCCTAACGGAACACCATTGTTATGCCCTTTTTCACACATAAAACAGATACTGAAACAGGTCTCGTTATATGGAACAGAACATGAGTCAGAAAAATAAAAGCATGTACGTAGATGGGTTATTGTATTGTGTGTTCCATGCTGATATGGGTTGATTTCCCTTGGGTAAACAGGAATATGCAGAAATAGCAGGCATGGAGAACACATACAAGTATGCTTGTAACCATAAGCACTCGCCGTCAGTACTATTGACAGTTATATAACAATCGATATTGGAATAATATTACAAATAAGTTTGCATTGCAAATTGCAAAATTATATATATACGGAAATCACTTGTACATAGATTGATCTATGGTAAAATGCGAAAATAGGTGACATAGCGTAGATTGTAAATCTGTGAGACACAGAACCTTTGTAAACTAAAATAACATTTCAACATTAATATCATTTCTCTTTAATTAATAAACAGATGAAGCTTTTTTTATATCTAGAACGACATTTCATCTTGGGTTGTTTTTTTTTTCAAACAGAATGGCACGTTATAAGTGAATTGTTTCAAACAGAATGGCACGTTATAAGTGAATTTTAAATGTCAAAATTAATTCATATGTAGTATGGGCTTACAGATGATTATCAATATCTTAATTATTACACCGTGAACGAAATTTTAATTTCGAATTTATAAGATTTACAATTAATTAAATATTTTGAAATTTTAAAAGAAATCCTTAAATTTGTATCTACTTACCGAATCAATTTCGCAGAATGCAAAACAACAAGACTGTTGTCCCTATTCCCTCCTCTTATAAAATTCAACAGTAAAGTCCATAAGCATCTTCACGTATCTTTACCTATCTTCCGTGCGTTCTCGTAGAGAAGTCATGCCGCGGAATGACTCTATTCAACAGTGTCGTCTGTCTTTTAAAATGTCGTCACGGTGTGACAGCCAACGAACGCGCGACAGGTTGAATTCTGGAAATTCTTTTCAAGCGTTTCAGGACGGTGTTTCCAAATGAATCAAATGACTGCCGCAATGCATTAATAATTGTTCTTATCATGAGGTGTATCGAAAAATGCGTGAAATATTAAACATAGCAATGCCAGTAAAGGGATGCCGGTTAAACAAATCGATCCGTACGCGCGGAAATTTCGTACCAGAAGGACGTTTTCTGACAATAATAATATGAGTGTTGGTATTCGAGTATTTGTTTAACTATTGAGTCTGCTTTGATCTGTAAATGTAACGATTTTGTACAATGTAACATTAACAATTGAAATCAATTCGGACTGGTGTATATTATGAATGATAAACGCATTTGTTAATCAGATTACGGGGAAATAAGTGTGACATACACACGGACAAACCCAAGAGATTTCATCATGGCGTAATCATGCATTTAGCGAAAATCATTTTCATTTCTATAGATTCTGTATCTCTGCCTTAAGTGGTTTATTAGTAAATCGTTATTTGTTTCTTTTAAAATTTATGAATCATTTAAATGTAATGGTAACCAGGTTCCTATTTATTCCAAAATTGGAGAGCATGTCATTAGCCAAAGAATGCAAGTAAGGGAATAAATGCGATTTTTTTTCTTTGTAATTATATGGCTTTTGGTAGACTATATCTCGGAAGAAAAAGAGCAAAACTGCATCCTAAATTCATAGTTTATAACTTTTCTAATGTTTCTTCTACTAAGTACTGTTTTTCTAGACAATCAAGTTTCTAATGTTTCAAATAGTATGTACTGATTCTCTAAAATAGTTTATAGCAATAAAAATCTCAACTGCTACCCAAAATTAGTATCTTTATATATAAATATTTAATATATCATTCATATATTAAAAGTATTGATCTCTCGGAATCAGAAACAATTTCAGTACAGTTTTAAAAGTGACCATATGTTGAGTCTTCAAAGATATGACAGGGCCGAACAAGAATTTCCATTATGTGTATGCAAAAACAAACTACAATGGAACATGCGTGCGTTATATAGGACTATCATGACCACCTTGTTGAAAATGATCTTCAACATTTCCCACCAAGAAGTGGTAACTAAAAATGAAATAGGAAATAATATAATAAAAGTACATTTGCTTTTAGACGAATTAAAAATTACACATGCTTTTTTTTATATCTGTACTCCTGTTAAACAGTTTACGGATAATGCTCTGAATTTTAAATGTAATATTGCTAATTTCTCATAGTCTCTTATAACTCAAATATGAGTAGCAACGTACATGTACTATTGTTAAATAACTGAACTTTAAGATATATCTCTTTTACTTACAGAGTTGTCTGTTTGAAATCATTTAATAGATATCTTTCGATTTTTAGCTCACCTGACACAAAGTGTCGGGGTGAGCTTTTATGACGTCTCCCCGTCCGGCGTCCGGCCGTTCACTATTTCCTTCAAGGCAAACGACATCTGAAACCAATGGGCCAGTGTTCATGAAACTTGGCAGGGTGTTACTTGCATGAAGTTCTATTACATTTGTTCAAAAATACTTTTATTGCTGAACTCTGGTTGCCATGACAAAGGAAAGGAAAAAAAATTAAAATATTTTTTTTCAAAAAATCGGAAGGCATAGAGCGTAGATACATTATATGTAGCATTGCCTAGTGAACCTCTTTCAAATTATGATCACCGGGTCAAACTTGACCCCGCCCGGGGGTCACTTGATTTTACATAGGCTATATAGGAAACGTTAAAAATATTCTTTTCTGAAACCGCAAAGCTTAGACCTTAGATATTTAGCAAATAGCTGGGCCTAGTAGACCTCTACCAAGATTGTTCAAATCATGACCCCCGGGTCAAAGTTGATCCCGTCCATATATATATATTTGATTTGTCTTTTCAAAGGCTTATATGGGCAAAACGTTTTGAATATTCTTTTCTGAAACCACAATGCCTAGAGCTTAGATATTCGGCATGTAGCATTGTCTAGTTGACCTCTACCAATATTGTTCAAACAGTGACCCGGGGGACACTTGATTTACATAGGCTTGTACAGGGAAAACTTCAAAACTCACATATTTCCGCGCATTTACCAGTGATAGATAAAGTAAATCAAACATGTTCATGGGTTGTGGATAAGGAAATCCTAACCGAGGATTGAGATACGGCCAAAAACGAGGCTCTGCCGAGTTTTTTGGACGTATCTCAACCCGAGGGTGGGATTTCCTTATCCACAACTCAATGGACATGGTAGATTTATTTTCTCACCGTTTAAATCGCATTTTCACACAAGTAAGAAGGAATAAGTGCAAATACAGGATGAGGATGAAAAAATGAAAATCAACTTTTTCTCGAATTTTACTTCGAAACTGTTATAGATGGATAGAAAATGATCTAACTAAGAAAATGAATACCAACAACCCTATGTTTATTTCAAAAATAACAATTTTACAGTCATTTTTCGATTTTTATGTCTGCTAACAATTAACGTTTAATAGTCCGGCAGCGATGAGAGATAAGCGATGTGAGATAAGTTTATCTCACATGGGTAAATGCGCGGAAATATGTAGGCTACTGTATCTCATAGGTGAGAAAACCTTATCCTTCACCGCTTATCTCTCATCGCTGCCGGGCTATTGTTACGTTTATTATAAGCAGCCAGCACATCACAAAAAAATCGACGAATGACTGTAAAAATTTTATTTTTGAAACAAACATAGGGTTATGGGTATTCATTTTCTTAGTTAGATCATTTTCTTTCCATCTATAAAAATTTTGAAGTAAAATTCGAGAAAAAGTTGATTTTCATTTTTACGACCCATCCTGTATTTGCACTTATTCCTTCTTACTTGTGTGAAAATGCGATTTAAACGGTGAGAAAATAAATCTACCATGTCCATTGAGTTGTGGATAAGGAAATCCTACCCTCGGGTTGAGATACGTCCCAAAACGTTGATTTTCATTTTTACGACCCATCCTGTATTTGCACTTGTGTGAAAATGCGATTTAAACGTCCATTGAGTTATGGATAAGGAAATCCCATCCTCGGGTTGAGATTCGTCAAAAAAAAACTAAGCAGAGTCTCGTTTTTGGGACGTATCTCAACCCACGGGTGGGATTGTCTTATCTACAACTCATGAACATGTTAGATTCACTTTATATTCTTGTTGTTTTTTTGCCAATATTGTAAAGTTGAATATGGCAACAAATAGGAAAAACTTTAAAAATCTTCTACTCTGAAACCACAAGGCCTAGAGCTTAGATATTTTAGCATGTATCATTGTCTAGTGGACCTCTACCAAGATTATTCAAATTATGACCTCCGGGTCGCGGGTGATCACTTAGTTTAATTTTGCATAGGCTTAAATAGGAAAAACTTTTAAAATCTTCTTCTCTGACACCACAAGGCCTAGAGCTTAGATATTTGGCATTTAGCATTGCCTAGTGGACCTCTACAAAGATTGTTCAAACTAGACTCCCGGATCAAAATTGACCCCGCACAGGGGTCACTTAGTATTACATAGGCTTATGTTGGAAAAACTTTTAAAATCTTCTTCTCTGAAACCACACGGCCTACAGCTTATATATTTGGCATGTAGCATTCCTTAATAGACCTCTCCAAAGTTTGTTCAAATTATGCCCCTAGGGTCAAAATTGGCCTTTCCCGAGGGGTCATTTGTAGACTTGTACCAAGGCGAGGGATATAGGGCCATCTTGGCCCTCTTGTAATAGATACCTTTCAAGGCAGAAGAGATATCTCTGTACGGTGGAGGGATAGTAGTCTTACTATTTGAAGATATCTTTCAAAACAGTAGAAATATCTGTATTAAATGAAAAGTATCTCCTTATCTACAGAGATATCTCTGGGCAATATTTAAAGAGGTGTCTCTATGAAATCAGAGAGCTATCTCTTTTTTTTATTAGAGTTTAAAAGATATATCTCTCGAATTTCGAAGAGATATCTCTCCCTCTCTCTTTCATGCTGAGAGATGTCTTTGTATCACAGAAAATTATCTCCCACACTTTAAAAGATATCACTCATACTTACAAAGATATCCTTTTAACATCATTTGAGATATATATTTCAGTTTTTGAGATATATGTCTCAAAGCTGCAGAGATATTTCTCTGAGTTTAAGTAATATCTCTCTATTTTCAATAGATAGTTTCTTTTTCAGATATATCTTTTGAGGAAGGAGAGATATTTTTGTACGGTAGAGAGATTTTATTATTACACTGAGAGATATCTTTCAAAACATGAGAGAGAGAGAGAGAGAGAGAGAGAGAGAGAGAGAGAGAGAGAGAGAGACTATATTAAAAGATATTTCCTTATTTACAGAGATATCTCTGAATTTAAGAGGTAAATGTCCTATTTTAGGAGACATCTCTAATTAAATAATAGATGTATCTCAAAATATCATAGTTACTTAACAAAAGTACATGTAAATTGCCACTCATATTTTAGTTATAAGAGACTATGTGAAATAGCCATTTTACATTTAAGATTTAATTTTTACATGTGTACCAGATAAAAACCTAAAACTCCCTTTCTAATCTTTATACTAAATTCTGCCTAAAAGAGAATACTTAAAATACTGAAAAGGACTACTGAGAAAATGCAGTGTTCGAAAATGGGTGTAACAATATGGTACTACACTTGCGAGAGGGTTTTAGATAACCTTAAGACAATTCGATACAAAAACATTGTCTTATACATTACTTACATAGTGCTCTAGAATTGAATTAAATACATAGTACTACAGTTATATAACCAGTCCAAAGAACGGCGATGTAATTTAAGTTGACTTTAACTAGAATATGTAATATGAATCATCAAGTGTTTGATATAGATTAAAACAAAACATGTTTATTTGTACAAAATACAGGTGCTGGCAGTACATTTTACTAATTGATCATTTGAGTATACAAATACCAATTTTGCTTCATCTTTCATATTATTAAATTCTGGGTTTAATTCAAAACCTTTCTCAAACAATACATAACTCAGGACTGCGTAATAACATATATTCATTTTTAAGTTTACAAAAAGACAGACTCGTATTTCAACAGGCAATTGTTTATAACTTCCAGTTTCAATGCGTATGGGGGCAACCAAACATCTAAACTCAGCTGAACGATGTTTAACTGACATAAATTGTGATATATAAAACTCAGTGTAAAATCATTTTAGATAATATGTATGTCCTTAGTTCATTTCTACTATTACCATGTTTTACTGACGTCGGTAATATGCTATCATAATAATACAGCGTCTTGGAAAATCGAAAATAGATAAAACAAATATGATTCTTGTATTTAAATTACTTGGTATATTGCAAGTTGCTCGTTTTTAAGTATTACAACTTCGGTAGAAAAGAAGTTGGTACACGTCGGTACATGAAAAATATTACGGCACCCAGTGGGACACGATTGCGGTCCTGCGTACGACAAGCTTTAATGGATATGTAAATATTTTATGCAGAAATAGCGTTTCGCCTTTGTCAAGAAGCTTATCAGGAATTCTACCTCAAGGATACAGCTACAGAACTTCCACGACTGGATGAATTCAACATGAAAACTGACGCTTGTCACTATTTGTACGATAATTATTGGAAAATATTAAATATCATTGTTCGTATATCCATGTCGATAGTCGTTAAAACGTAAAAAGGGCTGATCAATATCGTTACATCCATGATACTAAACAGCTTTCTGGCTATAAATCATAAAATCGTACAGGCATATCTCCACTATGAAGCAGCAGAAGACAACCGTATAGCATGGGCAGGCGGTTACATCGCATTGCAAAGTAAAATGTATAAAAAGAATCGGCGTACATAATATAAGGGTTCATTTGAATAAATATTTTATGTTTCTTTTCACTTCCCTTTAAATGGTATAGCCGTTTATATTTTCCAGTGTAAATTTGTTATATATAGTATCAATCACCTGATGATATGTAAACATTATACTTAGTGAAACAAGAAATGTAGGCCTCGATAGCTCAGCATGATTTTCTATAATTATTCATACAACTTGATGCAACACACGTATTTTCAGAATATTAAAACTAATGATGGCGTTTACTAATTTAAAAGTTTGTTTATCTCTGTTACCACTCAACTGTATAAGGTCAATTTTCCATTTCGTGCCATCTTGTATCCTTAACTGGAAACGAAGCAGCACTCGTATCCAGAACCTATTCAGTGAGGTTGGTGATGCACAGAACTCTTGCTAGAAGCCTCTATCAATCATTATTTCTAAGTTTTAATTACGAGGTTATATGCCACTTAATTTAACACCTCATCTGGGAACCCCCTTTTGCACCAAACATGTATACATGTATACATGTCTATTACAGAGAAGTTTTGTAGTAAATGATAAATGAATTACATTAACGGTGAACTTTAAAACTGTCTGTATTTGCCACTGCATTGTCCTGAAGGACCACAAACAATTAAATACAATCAATGGAAAGCTTATTATTTGATTTGAAAGTCACCACACTAGGGCTAATTATTGATTGTTAAATACACGCTTTTGAAAATGCATGTTTCGCCATGGTGACTATATGAATAATAAAAGAGATGTCAAATATATTTTCAGCCGTTCGTAACTGATTCTTTCAAGCTACATGAATAAATAAATGGAATATAATGAACTGGAAGGAAGTCAAAGAATAAGCATTTGCCATATGGAATATTTGCTGGTAATTTCGAACTGCGTTGAGCTACATGAAACTGAATAAATGAAAAGGTTATAAGTGGCCGTTTCTAAATCCCTTTAGAGCTTGCTTTGATGATGATGGTGATGATAATTAAAGATGGAGGAAACAATATTTCCTTTGTTTAACGTTTTCTTTCTGAAAGGAAATATGTTTCGATGCTTTTATGAGAGTAATTAACATATTTAAGTACGGTATTCGATTTAATTTATTTGTGCCATATCTTTAATCTATTATAGTTGTTGTTATTATCATTAGTATTTGTTCCTTTGGTGTCATTATGTGTGTCATAACCTTGTTTATATTGTCTACATAAACGGACATACCGGAATCAGATACACACTCATATCACCCCATTGTCTCATCACCTTTAAAGAATATATCAGAAAGAAAGAACAAAGAAAAAGAAACCAACGAACGAACTACTACTGAACGAGTATCCTTACTAAAGAAGAAAACAGTTTACATACGTATGATGTCCGAATATCCTTTGACCTTATTTTCTTTCTTCTGTATTCATTATATACTAAGTGTGTAGTGTAGCCTGGGTCTCCCGATTACATATTAAATTGAATTCAAAATTGAAAAACGAACATTCTGTTTGATTTATTTATTTGTTACATATATATTTTGTACAAATAATCAGTGCATCAATCAATAAGTCAATCAATCAGTCAATCAATCAATCAATCAATCAATCAATCAATCAATCAATCAGTCAGTCAATCAATCAATTGAATAATTTCATTAACAGCGGACTACTTTTATTTCATGTATACACACGAGAGGATGAAATGTTTTTTAATTGTTTTTCGTACACATGTAATAGTAGAGTTTCAATATATCAAAGTTTATTGGCGAATCGGCATTTATACAATACCTTTGGCCGTTTAACAAAATAGAATTAATGAATAGTACAGTGACAATTAGCTAAAAAGTGGATAGATGGCCACACCAATAGAACAACCATGGTGGACAAGGCATGTAGTATATGGATTGTCATCGTGCTGTGCTGATCTGGTCGCCATAAATTACCAATGCCAAGTAATTGCACGGATGTTATATTCATTTTTAGCTCGACTTTTCGAAGAAAAGGGGAGCTATCCTACTCGCCCGGCGTCGGCGTCGGCGTTGGTGTCACACCTTGGTTAAGTTTTTCGTACCACCCCACTTTATTTCAAAAGTATTAGAGGTATGGCTTTGAAACTTACCATACTTGTTTACCATCATAACCTCCATCTACAGACAAGAGTACATAACTCTGTCAAGGTTTTTGACAGAATTATGGCCATTTTTTTACTAAAAGTGTATTGAGCTTGGTTAAGTTTTTCGTACCACCTCACTTTATTTCAAAACCATTGGAGGTATTGCTTTGAAACTAACCATACTTGTTTACCATCATGATCTACATCAACAGACAAGAGTACATAACTCTGTCAAGGTTTTTGACAGAATTATGCCCCTTTTTATTTAGAAAATACATTGAATATGGGTAAAATCCACTTATTGCCTTAACCCTTGAATGCTTGTTCACATCATTACCCCCATCTGTAGGCAAGAGAAGGTAACTCTTTCAGGGATTTGTTTTAAAAAATTAAGGCCCTTTATCGACTTAGAATTTTGGTTAAGTTTTTCGTACCAGTCCACTTTTTGACTAAACTGTTTGAGATATTAACTTGAAAGTTGAAAACATGGGCAGGAGAAGGTAATTCTGTCAAGGATTTTATTTGAATTATGGCCCTTTTTGACTTAGAAACTCAGTTAAAATTTTCATTCTTGTCCACTTGTTGACTTAATCATTTGAGATATTACTTTGAAAGTTGGAGTACTTGTGGATATCTGTAAGCAAGAGAGCTCTGTAAAAATGTGTCTTGATTTGTACTTAGAAATTCCTAGTTAAAATCTTGTGTGCCCTTAACTGTCAAAGTTTTGTTTTATAGGCAAGCACTAAAAAGTCGAGCGCGCTGTCCTACTGACAGCTCTTGTATAAAATATGCTCAGTACATTTAAAAACGCATAATTTTTATGTCAATTATTAATCAATTTTATGGGGAAAACACAGTTGCATATATTTTAATTTTCCTTTCAATTTAACATGGTCTTGTGGTGTAGTTTTCTTTAACACGACACGAAGAAGTCGTGAAAGTGCAAAAATCATAAAAATCAATATTTGCATTAACATTTTGAATCTGTTTCTTTTTTTTCGAAAAGGTAAGCAAAGCAATATGCAAAGAATTTAAGTCACCTAAGAAAAAATACTTAAGATAGATAATGTTTGGTATTACCAAAACGAAAACAGATTTTAAAAATCGCCGAAAATTGTAAATGTCTGGTGTGTCTAATAATTTTGTAATTTTGTTAAAACTTGGCTCCATTCCCCCCTTTTTTGGATCGATTGAATTTATTCAATCGTATCCAAAGTTAACAGAGTATTTCAGACCCTTACGGCCGAACTCTTAACACAAATTTTTGTCGAATACGACCGAAAAGTAGTTCTATATTACTGTCCTCTGTTTTAAAAATTATATAGTAACAGATCTAAATAATATCAAAACATTACAGAATAGCATAATATTATATTGTTGTTTTTCTTATAATTTGTAACTTAAATCAACGAGGTATCTGTTCTGTATAGAACTATTTTCCTACGCGGTTTTTATCGTCAGACCGGTGTGACATGAGAAATGTAAGACCCGTGAAATACGTATCGCTACACCGGATACACTAAATTCAGTGTTTCCGCTAGAGCGCGTTTTCTGCGGTTTTGACGCACTCATTTTGTCAATGACGCAACAGAAATAGCAAAGAGCGTCTTCTGTGATGCAATTAAAATGTGTATGATCAAATTACTACAAAATCAACGTTTCAAAACCTCTCAAAACGCTTCGAAATGCAAGATAAATTGTTGATAAAATACGCTTCCGGTATGGGATATGTCTAATTTTGACCCTATTGCGTCGTCGTTGTCGTCTGATTTCGGATCGACCCGCATTTTGTACCATTGCGTTTTTGTGTGTGTCGATTCCTATGATAGATCATAGATCGTAGACGCACAACAAGAGATGGTCGACGAAACTTAATAGGGGAAACAAAAACGTCTTTCTGAGTGATTTTAATGATCATTTTGTAGTCATTTCGATCAAACTGTCACTATTGAAAGGGGGTTTAAGTGTGCCAAATAATATACAAGTTTAATGTCTATGGTTGAATGCACTTTTGAAAAATTCGCTTTGTGGACAAATTTGACTTTTAAGATGCAGTGACAAAATGGAAAGCATCCAAAGAGAAACACCTGTTGTCTTGCCAACCCTTTGATTACCCACCATTTTGTGATGTATCACATGCAGTTTTATAGAAGTAAACTGAATAAAACTTCTTTAACACATAGTCATGCCTTTTATTTTTTTACAATAAAGGGTATGACCCTCGGAGTTTCTTAATGACCCCCAAATTCTTATACAGGGTCTTCCTCCTCCATGAAAGCCGGAAGTTGCAATATGACCTTAGCTGTTGGGTGCGACGTTAAATCCGAATTAATTCGCACCATACAATCTACTCTATGGGCATATCCCATAACTTTTGAATGACATTTAAAGTTGTTCAAACCATAAATTTTCAGTTCAGTTTTGTCAAAATCCATTTCTCAGTTACGATTCACAGCTTAATACTTCATAGGGTAGTTGAACATAGTCACTGAATGACATAATGTAAGCACATGGGTTCCTATCTCAAAAGTAAAGTTTACACAAATGGTGAAAGGTCAAAATTGTGTCTCCAGTTCATAACTTTACTCGTGCAAGGGTTGTGATGATATTCACACATGTATGTGTACAGTCTATGTTGTCCTGATATTTACACATGTATGTGTGCAAACTGTGTTGTTCAGAGACAATCGATCCTCCAGCACTTTCAGTCCTTTGATATTTAATGGCGCCACTAATCAAATTTGTAAATGAACCTATTTTTCTGACAAATTTTGAATGACCTAAGCGATATTCCGTAAATACACCTTTTTTCATTTAAAAATATGTTCAAAATAATTTTCACATTGGTTCAAAACCTATCGCATCTTAAACAATACTTCGGAATTAAAAATATTCACGCCTTACTACCCATTGAAACAATCAATATTGATAACAAAAGGCCAGCCGGCGTTTGTTATTTTTTTTGCACAGTATACATCTGAAAATCAATACTCTCTTAATGTGAATACATGAAAGTTTAATTTTCAAAAAGAACAGTTTAGTACTGGTTCTTCCCAGGAACGATTGTTAAGTAAACTGCCCGCCTGTCAAAATGACCAAAAACCCTGTAGGAACAAACGTTAAACTCCTAAAACACAACATGTTAGTGTTGCGTTTTTAAATGAACTGAGTATACATCAAATTTACATACAACAATTCAGGGATGGCATATTTTCTATCTTTTTATTAGCTCATCTGAGTACGAAGTGCTCAAGGTGAGTTATTGTTTTCGCCAAGTGTGTCCGTCGTCGTCTGACTGTCGTCCGTCAACACTTAACCTTGTGTATGCAAAAGAGGCTGTATTTTACACTGGATCTTCATGAAACTTGGTTCGTATAATTGCCTTGATGAAACATAGGACGAGTTCGAATATAGGTTATCTGGGGTAAAAAAAAGTAGATCACTGAGTCAAATCATAGAAAACCTTGTGTATGCGATACAGGCTGCATTTTGCAATGGATCTTCATTAAACGTGGCCAGTATAATTGCCTTGGTGAAATCTAAGACGAGTTCGAATACGGATCATTTGGGGTCAAAAACTAGGCCATGGGGTCAAATAATAGAAAAACCTTATTTCACTGGATCATTATGAAACCTGGTTAGAACGACTGCATTTATAAAATATGGTTGGAGTTTGAATATAGATCATCTGGGGTCAAAAACTATCTCATGGGGTAAAATCATAGAAAAACCTTGTGTATAGGACCATCTTGGCCCACATGTCTTATTTTAAAAGATATTTTGTATTGAATTCGATTTTAAAAGTGATAGTAAAATTGCTAACTGTATATTCTTTTAATCTAGTTATAATCCAGTGCTACGTAGTCAATTAGTATTTGAAATTATTTGCATACATATTAAAATATCTACAAAGAAAATTCAAGACAAGGAAAATACTACACTAATATACAATACTGTGAGAGAAAAATGAGTTTGAGAATCGGAAATTGCAATGTAAAAATGATATTCGTGTAATTTAAGTAACACCGTATAAACAAAATGTTTATACACATTGTTCCTAGAAAAAGAGAGGTCAATCGGCATCGGTTACTTCGCGCATCGCTGTTAGAGAGGTGTTCGATGTACATATAAATGCATTTAATTTGTTGGTGATGCAGTCAAGAAAACCTTTTGGGTATAATTCGTTATGTTTTAATGATTTTAACCGAAGCATAATGAATAACTCTGTATAGTACCATCTTGTGGATCAAAGGGAATTATTTAATGTTATTCAATACATTCTGATTTTATTATAGGCAGGGAAAAGCACTTGTAACAGACGAATGATTTTTTCATTGATCATAAATAATGTTTAAGGTGTCAATGATTTTTTTATTTCCATTTAACTCGATCGTTATCATTACAATGTGTAGAAGGTTTGACATTTGTACAAATCTATAAAAAAATTCTTTTGAATCCGTATCTATAGGCCTTATTTGGCTATATAGAAACTGACAGTCTCTTCGGGAGAACTTCATTTATTTTGTTTAAATAAAAACAAAAGACAACAGAAACCTGACACAGGGACTTATGCTATCTCATACCCTTATATATCTCTTTATACATTGTGACTAATTCCTAACTTTTACGTTCCGATCAGCAAGAGATTCTTCTGTAAGCGCCACTATGAATAGTCCAGCCTGGTTTGGAAGTTCAGCGGGGTCAGGGTCAATGGGTGTGAAGGTTTTTCAGTTTGATTTTTGTACACGTATATGCATATTTCTTTCCCAAAACACCATAACTTTTGCAAACTGCTTTAATTTTCCATTGTAAGATACTTAAAGGTACTTATTATCCCCCGCCAAAAGCGAAGTGATTTTGTTTTGTCGTTGTCCGTCTGAGTGCACATTCTTTCATTCCGTGGTCATTTATTCCGTTAAGGGATGTACGTTGATCATTTACATTCACTTAGCATTACAGATAAGTGGTTACCACGAGTCCGAAAAATACCACCTGAGGCCAAAATATGGGGACGTCCGTCTTTCCGTCCGTCTGTTCGTCTTGAGTCATAACTAAGGACCCAATGGATATAATTTCATGAAACTTACATTAAGTATACGGTAACATAATGCCACGAGTGTCAAGTTTAGCGTAGTATCTCCAGAGTGTTTGCCCTTTAATTGTTATTATCACCCACCAAAGGCAAAGGAATATTGTTTTGACATTGTCCGTCTGACCGTCCGGAGTTATAACTCGAACCAATAGATAGAATTTCACGAAACTTAAAATAAGGGTACAATAGCTATAATGCCGCGGCGCGCACACAAGTTTGCTCAGTTTTGGTTTTTGCCATTTATTTTATTTTTAGCTCACCAGGGTGAGCTTTTCTTATTTATGATTATCCGTCGTCCGTCAACATTTTAATTCAAATGACATCTCCTCTGAAACCACTAGGCCAATGTTGATAAAACTATGCAGGAATGTTCCTTGCATGAAGCTTTACCAAAATTGTTCACAGAAATTCCATTCCATGCAGAACTTTGGTTGCTATGGGAACAAATAGGAAAAACTTTAAAAATCTTCTTCTCTGAAACCACAAGGCCTAGAGCTTAGATATTTGGCATGTAGCATTGTCTAGTGGATCTCTACCAAGATTGTTCAAATTATGATCCCCGGATCAAAATTGACCTCGCGCGGGTAGTCACTTAGTTTTTGCATAGGCATGTATAGGATTTTTTTTTAATCTTCTTCTCTGAAGCCACAAGGCCTAGACCTAAGATATTTGGCATGTAGCATTGTCTAGTAGACCTCTACCATGATGGTTCAAATTATGACCCCCGGCTCAAAATTGACCCCGCGGGGGTTGTCACTTAGTTTTGCATAGGCTTATATAGGAAAAAAATTTAAAATCTTCTTCTCTGAAACCACAAGACCTAAAGCTTAGATATTTGGCATGTAGCATTGTCTAGTAGACCTCTACCAAGATTGTTCAAATTATGACCCCCGGAACAAAATTAACCCCGCACAAGGGTCACTTAGTTTTACATAGCCTTATATAGGAAAAACTTTAAAAATCTTCTTCTCTGAAACCACAAGGCCTAGAGCTTAGATATTTGGCATGGAGCATTGTGTAGTGGACCTCTACCATGTTTGTTCAAATTATGACCCCCGGAACAAAATTGACCCCGCACGGGGGTCACTTAGTTTTACATAGGCTTTTATAGGAAAAACTTGAAAAAATCTTCTTCTCTGAAACCATAAGGCCTAGAGCTTAGATATTTGGCATGGAGCATAGTGTAGTGGACCTCTACCATGATTGTTCAAATTATGACCCCCGGAACAAAATTGACCCCGCACGGGGGTCACTTAGTTTTACATAGGCTTTTATAGGAAAAACTTTAAAAATCTTCTTCTCTGAAACCACAAGGCCTAGAGCTTAGATATTTGGCATGTAGCATTGTCTAGTGGACCTCTACCAAGATTGTTCAAATCATGACCCCCGGATCAAAATTGACCCCGCACGAGGGGGGGGGGGTCACTTGTTTTACAAAGACGTATATAGGAAAACCTATTTGGTATATAACATTATCTAGTGATCTTCCACCGGGCAAGTGGACTTGTACCAAGGTGAGCGATATAGGTCCATCTTGGCCCTTTTGTTCTATATTCAATATGACTTATGATTTGAAACTAGATTTTTCCCCTATAGAAACCTATGTAAAACCAAATGATCCCAAGAGAGGGGTCAGTTTTGACAGGGGGGTATTATTCGAAAAAAAAATCAGGTAGAAGTCCACTACATGCAAATATTCTGCTTTTGGAGTAGAAGAGTTTTAAAACTTTTACCATTTGGTTGCCGTTCTGCATGGAACGTAAATCTTTGAATAAACCGGTACAGCTCCGTGCCAAGAACACCCCCTGTCAAGTTTCATCGGTTTCAGAAATGTAATTTGAAGCAAATTTTGATGAACGGTAAATGGACGGAGAGACGACGGACATCCAACGACCCTAAAAGCAAGCGAGCTAAAATATATAGAGACTTAAGGACAAAAGTTCTGTCCGGTATAATTGAAGTAACACAAAAACTGAAATTGGATATTTTATTCTTAATTAGAAAAGCATAAGAATATCATCATTTTCGAATCAATTTACACATTTTCAATGTTCGAGACGTCGAATGTAATGTTCGTGGACGTTAAACGGACGTGCAACATGTGTTGTGGGCTCACTGACCTCCAGTAGACATAAAACGCGCAAATTTTGCTATCTTGAAATCTTCATAATAATAACATATGTTGATGATTTGTCATAATTTTTACGTCTTGCGATAGGATTAACCTTTGGTAACAAAAATAACGTGAAATCTTTGTGATTGTAAGTTTCATGTATACTGAACAAAAAAAGAAACTTCCGATTTCTATACATATAATTATTTTTAATGTTATAAAAATAAATCAACATGTCCAATGCCCTACACATGTTCGGGAGAACGATTCTGTGTCAAATAAAACCAATTATAATTGGATTGTACGCATTACACAAAAAGAAAAAAGTTAAAATAGATTTTCTCATGCATGCACGGACCAGTATAATCCGTGATTATAAAATCAAGCCTTTCAGTCTGATTTTATAGACTTTGTTGTTCTTTTTGACATGCATATAATTCCACCGATTTTACGTGAACGTGCCATCGGCATGCATAATGCTGGTATGGCGACGAATGAGGTTGCTGGGGTTGTTAGTAGTTCTAGTCGTGCTAATCGAAACCTTAGGCAACGTTTTCAAGCAACAGGGCGTACGGAAGATTTACCACGTAGTGGACGTCCGCGAGTCACAACGCCTAGTCAAGACAGCTATATGATGAACACACACCTACGCAATTGTTTTCAAACTGCCACTGCTGCTAACACCCCTGGTACACATAACAACCGAATATCTGCCCAAAATGTATGCAATCGTCTGCGCGAGGGTGGTCTACGTGGACGTCGTCCTTACGTTGACTGTGTATTGACGCGACGTCACCGCGTAAATCGTGTTAATTCGGCACGCATACACCATTGCTGGATAAGACAACAATGGAATCGCGTTCTCTCTTCCAACAAGTCGAGATTTTGCATTCATCGAATTGATGACAAGGTTCGAACACCTGTGGGATAATTTGGACCAGCGTGTTAGACGTCGCCCTATTTTACCTTCGAACATCAATGAACTTAAACAAGCCTTAATCCAGGAGTGGAACAACATTCCACAGGCCGAAATAAACACTTGTCGGTTCTATGCGCCAACGATGCCAGGCAGTTCTCAATGATCAAGGTGGCCATACCCGGTATTAATGTATGATTTTGGTCTTTTGACCTTTAATCAAACATTTCATCAGTTTTCCGTTAACGTAGAGCGATAAAAATTTACACACAAATTCAAATTGAAATACTCTTAGAATACATATCAAAATAATTTAACCCTTCTTTTCATATTTACGTACATCTGCACTTAAACACAGCGGAAGTTACTTATTTTGTTCAGTATATAAATGTGAAATTTATGGTTTATGCCGTGACAGTTGATCGAATGTTTTTGTATAGATCTCTTAACACCTTGTGCTGTAGCAAATAGTCTTAAAATATAAATTTGCAAATAAAAAAAGTAACGTACAATTAAAATTTAATCAAACAATTTTGAACCGGACAGTTATACAAAATGTATATATTTTCACATTTCAGATACCGAGTCAACAATAGTGGAATGAAATGGGAGCATTTCATTGGTTTGGAAAGGGCAAACTGTTTTGTTAGGTATACTTTCTTTGTCAATAACAGAAATAATTCAGTGTATATTTTCAAAGCTTTTGTTGAGTTTAAAGCATCTTTATTGACCATAATTCAGTATGGCGGCCATTTTAAAGACTAATATAAGGACCTTACAGTACCGCCTCATTGACTAAGAACGTCTAAACCTCTAACCTATTAAGGGTCATGGGTTCGAACAAGAAGACATTGATAAAAATTTAAAATGAAAGTACTAAAATTACGAAAATAGTCGCCAATTACTAAAATACTATGGGAAGATCGTATTGAGATGAATAGCTGAAAAAAAATGAAAGAAATTACAGATAAAATAAATTACATGATTTAAATCTACCTTTTTTACTATACACTACTTTTGATATATATCTTTCATCTTTATAATGCCTACTAATATTCCGTTATCAACTAATAAAGAAAAAAACGATTTCTTTTTGAGCGCTTTTACATTACGTTGTGACAGAGATTACATGTTGCAGTTTTGTTATCACTTGAGCGCTAAAACTTTCATGCACTATTAGTGCTAGATTTTAGCAAGATTTTAGCGTTTTTAGATGTAGTAGGATTGAAAATAATATCAAATCGATCGTCAGTAAAGTTAATAAATCGGACTTTGATGCAAAAGTGGATTCAGTGCGCATCAACTTTCTTCAAAATACCATTGGTTGCATTTTGAGTAATATTTTGATTGGGTTTCAATTGAGTAATCGAACATGATTGTTTTTTTAAATAAAAGCTATGACGTTTATCTGTTACAGCCGTACTTGAGTTACATCGCCGAATTTAGGCTAATTATTTAACAAAACATTAAAATTCGCACCTTACAAAACATGAAAAAAGGCGCTAGTTAATGACTCCTCGTGTGAATTACAAAAACAACAACCTGACAAACTGTTGCAATTTAGGATCTGCAATTTGCAATTATGACACGTGTTATCAAAACACCGACCGGGGCTATTAAAATTAGGTTTGATGAAAATGTAGGCTTTCGGTGCTTGTCAACGTTTTGTCGAACTTTAAAAAAGTTGAAAAAAAGGAAAAAAACGAAAAATTTAACGAATATTCGAATCCTAAAATGGCATTCGAATATTCGGAACGAATGCGAATATTCGAACATTCGAATATTCGTTCCCGTCCTTAGTTCGAACCCTGCTACCACCCTGTCTGTTGTGAAGACGGGTAAGAAAGATTTTATCACATTTAGTGACCTATTTCTTTTTGTCATGAGCGTCATGAATTCTTATGTTTCATTTGTTGAGAGATTAATTTAAACTAATTTATTTACTCTCGATTGCTAAACAAGCTCATCTTTTTCATTTAGATTGTTTGTTGTCTATCCTCTGTACGTGAGAGATATACAGATACAAGGGAAACAGGGTACCAGACCCTAGCTCTTTTTTTTACAAAGGGTCCATGTATCAAACGTTAAGAACATAAGTAAAGTGACGCATTTATCAACGTATGGTTATGACTTCTAAAACTAACCTTGATAAATGCGTCCCTCATGATCTTTAAGTTTAACACACGGGCCAATGTCACACCATTTCGGATATAAAAAAAACTGGCAAAACCTTATAAAGGCAGCTTGACAAAAGGTAGGATTTCATTCCCCAAATAATCTAAGTTTTTATTTTTATTTAGAAAATGCATGTACATTTATGCAAGCGTATACATATTTTGAAAAGGATTTTCAATCTCTAAACAAGATAAAGATAAATTACACATTGCCCATCTTTTTATCTCAAGGTTAGATTCCTAGTGAGTCCCGAGAGCGATTAATATAAGTTATAGTGGAGCTGTGGTTGAGCGGTTAACGATCTGGACTACCAATCCAGAAGTCTCCATGTCGATTCCCTGCCGGGGTACTGGGCATTTCATAAACGTTTTTCAGTGTTTCCCACCCATATAGAGATGAACTAGCTAGAAACCCAGACGTAGTCACTTAGTAAAGGGGTCTGTTCGTTAACAAGAGGGCCAAGATGGCCCTATATCGCTCACCTTGGTACAAGTCCACTTGCCTGGTGGAAGATCACTAGACAATGTTATATGCCAAATAATAGGCCTTGTGCTATCATAAGTCAACTCTTAATAAGCCTATGTAAAACAAAGTGACCCCCCCCAGGGAAAGGCCAATTTTGATCCCAGGGGCATAAATTGAACAAACTTTGAAGTGGTCTACTAGACAATGCTACATGCCAAATATCTAAGCTAGAGGCCTTGTGGTTTCAGAGAAGATTTATAAAAAATTTCCTATGTAAACCTATGCACAACCAAGTGACGTGACCAGTTGTACATCTGATACAAAAAAACTACACACAGACCATCCTCGCGGGGTCAATTTTGACCCGGGGGTCATAATTTGAACAATCTTGGTAGAGGTCCACTAGCCAATGCCACATGCCAAATATCTAAGCTCTAGTCCTTGTGGTTTCAGAGAAGAAGATTTTTAAAATTTTTCCTATGTAAACCTATGCAAAAATAATTGACAACCCCCGCGGGGTCAATTTTGACCCGGGGTCATAATTTAAACAATCTTGGTAGAGGTCTACTAGACCATGCTACATGCCAAATGACCTAGCGCTGGCTGTGGTTTCAGGATTTTTAGTTTTTCATGCAAACTATGCACAACTAAGTGATACCCCGGAAAGGTCAACTTTGAGGGGCAAATCTTGTTCAATCTTGGTAAAGGTCCACTCAAGCTGCCAATATAAGCTTTGGCCTTTGGTCAGAGAAGCATTGTTTCCTAGTGGAAGCCTATACCAAGTGACTTGTGGGGGGTCAAATTTGACCCCGGGGTCAAAATTTGAACCACTTGGTAGGGGTTCACTAGAATGCTACAGAATATTAGCATAGGCTTATGGTTAGAGAAGAAGATTTTAAAAATCTTCTTCTATGTAAACCTATGCACAAGCCTAGAGTTAGCACCCTGGCATGTACAATTTTGACCAGGGGTCATAATATTATTCAAATTATGAAAGGCCAGTCAAAACTGCACGCCCAGGGTGTAAGCCTTAGGCCTTTGCATAGGCTTAATAGAAAAAGACTTTAAAAATCCTTCTTGTCTGCCAAAGCACAAGGCCTAGATGGAATATTTTGCACTGTAGTATTGTCTAGTGGACATTTACAAAGTTTGTTCAACATTATGCCCCAGGGGTTTGAGATTAACGCTTCCCGGGAATGGGGGAAGCACTTGATTTCACATAGGCTTATATAGGAAAACTTTTCCAAAAAACACAAGGCCGACAGGTGAGCAAATAATATATATTTGAAATGTTGCCTTAGCATTGTGTAGTGGACCTCTACGAAGTTATGTTAGAATCACGAACAGGTCCAGTGACCCCGTTTTTTGTTCGGATAGCAAATGGTAGTCAGGTGAGCGATATAGGGCCATCATGGCCCTCTTGTTTTTTCGTCTATCGTGTGAACAAAATCAAACAATAGCGTCGTTAACATCGATGAATGCGGTTTTTCATTATCGAATGAACAGCACATCTTTGATTTAGCTGACCAAAAGTAACAAGTCTCAATTTATTTGTATGCAACTTGTTGAACTAGCACAAGAGGGTTACATGTTCAAAACGAAAAAGAAACGATCTGCTACATTATACTGGCTTCTTTTCCTTAAGAAATATCTAAATCATGTGACAAAGTGTTCATCAGTTTACCGATGCCACTAAATCAAGAGAGATGTTACTGGGCTTGTCACATTTAAACACATTCTCGATGCTGCTCAAAACGTGTTCCCCATGGGTTTGCGCCCTGCTATCGACCATATGTCTTTGTGTGAGAAATTTGGCACTTTCTTATAGAGGATAGGAGTCTAGTACTGGTTCTCTCCAGGAACAATTGTGTACACTGTCGGCCTGTTAGGTTGGAACGGGCGTTAAACAACACAGTTGTGGTTTGTTTCAAGAGTTAACGATTGAGAAATTCTAATCAATGCTTATAAATGTATTACCGTTGGAAATAATAAAATGAAGTTTTTCAGTTTTATCAGTTTATGCAAGGTAAATAGTACTATCTGAAAGACCTTGGTCTATGTTAACATCAGTATCAAGATCTACTTTGCAATCCGGTGTGTCTATTATCTGTGTTTATGGTCCGCCATCCTTGTTCAAGGTATATATGGTACCGGTGTGTTTTCCGGGGATGTTTTATGGATCACCGATGACGGGCGTCAGTGAAAGGCAGAAATTCTACAGCCACTGATTGAAGTTCAGACACTTATTAAATCTTAAACATAGGTCCGAGAAGACTAACATGAACCGGAGCGCAGTCTTGAGGTAGGCGTATTCACTCATCAAGAGTTAATCACTCATTTTTTTTGGCTGCAAAGGCAAGTTCACGGATACCAAGGAGTGTCCCGGCTAGCATTTAAAAAGGCAGGGTGCTGATGAAAAGATAGCACTAGAGAGCCCGCAAAACTTGATAAAAAGGGCAGATTACGGGATTAAAAGGGCTCTGTATTTGAATTAGATTAACATTTCCAATACTGAGTTACTGACTTTTGGGTATTTCTGAACTCCTATTGAACTGTTGGTGCTTTATAGAAAAGGAACCACGTTTATTTTTTTGTCATTTAACAAATAAAAAAAATAATATGCCTATTAACATAAAATGCAATACTTCTGTCAAACAGAGCACTAGCAGTGTGCCAAAATGCACAACAGATACAGGATGTACCTTGCTATTTTGTGCTAGCCGGAAGGTCGCAAAGGCCGGGTCGTTTCCCGTAAGGTTAAGAAGTATGATAAGAAAAACAAGAAGTGTTCCTGTCACATGAGATTTTATTTCATCATAAGACGACTAGGACGTATACATATATAGAGATAACCACATGTCCACGCTCTCAAATACACCAGCACACAGTCAAATCTATACATCTATTGCATTGCTCTGCTAGATTTTTAAAATTCATACACTTCAAATTAATCTAAAAAATATCTTTTCGTGAGTAAAAAACTGACCAAGAGAAACAGTTTTAGTATTTTCTGTATATATACAGTGTCCTCCAAAAGTTCTAGTATACCGATCAATGCCAGTTTCTGCTGAGCAATGTTGGGAA
Source organism: Saxidomus purpurata (assembly GCA_022818135.1). Taxonomy (NCBI): domain Eukaryota; kingdom Metazoa; phylum Mollusca; class Bivalvia; order Venerida; family Veneridae; genus Saxidomus; species Saxidomus purpurata. The sequence goes on from JAFMSR010000005.1 coordinate 10,860,414, forward strand.
CTTTTGGAGGGTTCTGAATATCAAATATGAATTTACACTCTTAGAAGTGCATATTTTACAATAAAAATGTGTCTTTTCTTTTATTCAGTTTTGTTTACATAAATGTAAGAAAAACAGTGATTACAGTAATGATTTTTGTCAATAATTACAAGAAATGTCTGTTCTAAACAAAAAGGACTTCAGCAATGTATATACAACAGACAGCAGTACTTTAAGCTCCAGACACTACCCGCACTGCATATGCACCTGTACAGGGTAAAAACAACACTGTTCTTTACAGATTCCAGATTCTTTTTTAAATATGTTGCCTTTATGATGAATTGGACATCAGCATGCTTGAAAAACACCTAAAACTTCCAGCATACATGAAAACCTTCATCCCCTCGCTCCAGTATGTTTATAACTTCAATTCTAACAAGATTTACAAACTTATACTGGGGGCAGAGGCAATGTTCGTTTTAAATCTTTCTCTTTCACACTTGTGTAGAACCAAAACTTTGTTCGTGACTTATTAAGACTAATTCGAGGACTGTAGGAGACACTACTCGGCTATTATTTTGGTAGTTCTTGATGTTACCGTCATTTGATCAGTTTAAAGGGATAATTATTTTCATATTATATTATTATATTATAAGACATATTATTTTCTCATCATGTGGCAGAAATAACTATAACTTGTATAACTATTTTGTCATGACTGAAACATTTTGTCTTCTCTACTGCAAAAAACTTATATAAAACTAGTTATTACAGCCCTAGGAATGTAAACATCAGTACTTAAAACATACATAATTATAAACATCCTTCTGTGTTGTACTTCTATCAAAGCTTTAAACCATTTCCCTGATACATTCTAAAATGGAACCTTTCCAAACTTGAAAATTTATTAACAAAAACCAGTGCAGATCATGATTGAACTGCGCAGATGTACATTGTACAGGCTGATCATGGTCTACACTCTGCAAAGGCAAAAACATTTGCTGCTGGATAGCATGGTAGCAGTTTAGGATAGTTATAGTCAAAAACATTTCTTCCTTGGCATAATTTATCTTCTCAACTCGAGGACATTTACTCACAACTAAAATACCATAGTAACACTGTCATAGAAGCTGTATAAATGCAGGCTACTGCAGTTAATGATGTTGTCCTCCATCAACTACTTATTTCTTCACAACTCAAGAATATAAAGTCACAACTCCAAGTCATATCACTTTCATTGCACAAACTATACTCCTCAAGAAAGTTTTAGGATATTAGAATGAAAAAAAAAAAAAACTCTCAACATGACTTTATTGTGTCAAGTGTAATGTTAGATTTGATAAGCGAGGTGCCTTGGCATAGAGGTCGGACATCCGACAAGTTCTTCTTTCGGGGCGAGAACTGTGGATAGTAATCAACATGAATTGCAAGAACTTGAATTTAAAATCAATATGACATCAGTAAGTTTAGACGGATCTAAATCTAATATGAACTGATGCAGACTTGTACAGTTGTTGTCCAGATTGACTTGTTGTTAAACTAAAACACCCTTCACTTTTTTGAGGAGTATATCGGCTTACCATTTCTTTTTGACACTACTGTAATAAATTTACCCTGTAATCAACACTCATTTACTCAAACAAAAATGTACATCAAAATGCTTAAAATGACCTTGTACACTATTTCCATCTTTTATCGCTGTTTCCTTTTAAATATAAATATTGGCCGTTTTGTCAAAAAGTTTCATCAAACCGAAATCTTAACTTTTAATGGACAAGTGGTTACACCCGTTTTATATGTTCATTTTGATGCTACTTGAATAACAACTATTTCCGTATGTAAAGTTGGGCTGAAGTTTCTACAATGAAAAATGCCTGGCTATTCAATATGACTGAAATTACTGTGAAACATACAAACAGCATGTTGAATTTCATTCAGTTTAGAAAACACGGATAAAAGATGTCAAACACACACAGACATACACACTGCAATTCTTGGTTCTTTCCATATGCTGAGAATATGTAGTGTTTGAGTGAAAAACAATATTTCTCCTCTCAGACGGACGCATAATCATAACTAACAACATATACTAAATAGTAAAAAATAAATACTCTTAGTCAAGGGGAAAAACAGTAACATAAAAAAATCATACAGCACAATAGCATTATAACAAAAGCTTAACTTTTTTAGATCACTGAAAAGGTGTTTTTTTTTCAGAATTTTTAAAAAACACTACAAGTTCTCCTTGAATATCTATTAGACACTTGTTCAACAAATACTTCAACCTCCTAAATAACAAAGTGAATGAACATTTAAGAAGTGAAAAAGAAAATTAGAATCATAAGCATTTCATTGTACAAAATCATCGGTTATAAAAAAATGAATATAGCTAGCGCAGTGAAATATTGCAAAGTTAAAATGAAATCTGAATGAACTCCATTTTTGAATGGCTCTGATTAGAAAATGTATAGTACATGCATATTACATGTATATTGTAATTTAATGCTGAAAATACTTCAACAAACGCTATACGAAAAGAAAGAACAACTACACAACATCTGCAAAATGATGATAATTCTCATGGAAAGGAAGTCAGACAATCTTATGTTTCCGATAATCACATTTACCGTAACTTTGGTAAGTAATTACAAATTACCAAAGTGAAAATTGAAACCATGTATACAACAAATCCAGTAAAGGTAAGAAAATGTACATCTTTTTGTGCTTTTAACATCAAAATAGACCAAACTGCCTGTATCAACAAAGGCAACATTCCACAAACTATTACCTGTTGTATTTATGTGATTCACTTAAGTGAAAGCTTTTTTTAATGGTCTTATTTAGTACTCAGTACTAATGTTTCAAATGTTTGTAGGTCAAATGAAATGAGAGCACTGACAGACATGTTGTTCAGAAGGTAAGAAAAGTATTTATTTAAAGAAAAAATCTTCCTATGAATTCAGCAATTTACGACCATCCTGACCAATGACCTTTGGAATGCATATTCAATTACAAACAACTGTGATACTTGTATAACAAACAAACACATCAATATGTGGTTCTTGGTCCAAACAAAAGCTTATGTACTTGATGTGTAATGGTTATTAACTGATTAACTGACACTTAGCGCCCAGAATTTCAAAAAAAAAGCTCGTCTTTAAACTTCAACAGTTTCTGCTTATATGGTGATCAAGAAAAACTTGCCTGCTATTTAATAAACCGTGTAGACTATGATCAGCTTTCACTGTCGTGATGACAGATCATGATCTACGCTTCCAGGAAAGGCATAAAGGTCTAGCTTAAGATGAGGACTGGTTCAGACTTGTTTTTGAGAGCAACCCCCTCCCACCAAATCTGCTATCAGTGTTTTTATTCAAACATCTTTTGATTCTTTACATTGTTTAATTTGATAATTATGATGTAAAACAATGAACATTTGACTATTTTGATATCAAAGCTGCACCTCTTTGTACCTAGCTTCATACACACACAATCAGTTTTATAATAATTAGCAAACTCACACCTTGTAGTGTTTTTTTTGTTCCGATTTCTATACATTTTTGGCTTGGGGACATTTGGGACAGTCTACAGTTACTATTTAAATGTATATAGTAGTTGTACTTGGGCGACAATTAAAAACAAATGTATTGCAAGGAAAAACTATTTCCATTTACTGTTAACACTACCCACAGTCAGTCAAGATACTGTGCAATTCCACCTAACTATATGCTTGTAGAGTACTGGTACATGTTGGGTTCTGAAAGTTTTCAAGGTGGCTATTTCTTTAACAAGTTTAACAAATCTTAAAAGAAATGTCTTTCGCTGGACGTGAATATCGACTTATCTAAGCGGTGATTAGACATGTAAAACTGTATCCATAACTATGCCGTAAATATCATTACGACTACAATTTTACTTTTCAAAGGAAACCTTCTTCAGTGAGTGATGGCAATATTGAATGCTTGTGAACCAGTAAGAACATGTACTGGTCTTTTGTGCGCGCTTAAAAAATTCCTTTTAATGAGCAAAAGAGAAATTATGCATTCATCACCTTTCCTTTTTATCAAGAGATGAGATCAGTTACATCAGCTGTTCGGTAGTCCAAAAATTTGAATTACAAGTTTGTGTCTTTTTGCACTTATTGTAACATTTCTATTACTGGCCATTACATGTTATGGGATATAGACTGTATTCAAAGGATTTTCCTTGTCTACTGTTCTTAAGATGCCTGCCCGAAAGATCAAGAAAGTCTCTTTTTGAATAAAAGTTTGTTGTTGAATCAGTCTTTGACTGGTACCCAGCTCATTTGACTTGTCACAAACAGCCTCATGTTTGCTCATTAATTCTAATGGACTAGCACTCAAACTATTCCTAAAACATTAAAATGACTGGCACCACAACTAATCATGATTACTGGCACCCAGTCTACTTACAATTAATGACAATCAACAGACTGGTACCCATACCGACTCATAAATTCATTGGTTGACTGGCATTACAAACACAACAGTAGACTGGTATGCAGACAGTTCATGATTTGTCAGTAAAAAGGCATTCACACCATTAAAAAATGTCCATAAGCTGGTAAACAGTCTAATGAAAAATTACAGCTGTTTGGAAAATTATGAGAGCAGATCTATAAGTGAAATATACTATAATAATGCCAGTAAGTCATGATACAAGGATGAATATTGCACATCAAAGAAATGAATGAAAATCCAAAGATATCTACTCTAGAATAACATCTATTTCACAGGAAGTCATATAATGTATACCTCCAAACATTCATCCCATTCAAAACTGATGATAACTTTATATACATATATACTGATCTCATTAAAAAACATCGGTGGTTACTTTTTCTTTAAAAAAAAAAAAGAAGTCATAATTAAAGCATATATTGCAAATATTCACTGCTGTAGAAAAAATGAACTGCAAATTACAATCTACTGGGACAATATTTATTTCAGTCTACTGCCTCGCTTCGCAGAGACAGCTTTATCTATTTCGTAAGAAATTTCTTTCACAAATTCCGTAAGAAATTTCTTCAACAAATTCGGATTTTCCAACATTTCATCTAATCCCACTACATGTTGTATAAATTATGTAAATATTAGGCTATCATGCACCATTCACTCATATTTGTTCAACTTGTCTATAATAACACGAACTCCTGTGGAATTTTTCTAATACAATTAACAGAAAAGTAGTTCCATGTACAAACTGTCTGGTTCCTCGCATCATTTTAGCACAATAAGCTTACTCAGTAAGTCTTCTTTCATTGGCAGATTGTGATGAACACAGGAATTCAAAATGTCTACTACACATTCCATGTATAATGTGTTTAACACATTTATACACATGTCAAGTTTAAATTGTAACTATACATTAACTATGTAGTGTCTGCAGAGCACCATGCAGAGTGGCTTTGGTAAATAAATACAGCATAGGAAAAATACCCAGAATTCTCTGGGCCTTCCCAAAATGCTTCTTACAAAATGGCAGCCTCAAATCTTGAATGCATTGTATTATATATTTTCAAGATACAGTTGTCCATAATTTGGCATATTTACACATATTCACTTAAATGTATATTATGAAGAAAAAACACCTAAGCTGAGCAGTTGCTCAAATGTCAGCACTTTAAACATTAAAATATCAGCTACAGTGCCACTTCACTGTTTCTGGTTTGAGATTTTGCTTTACTCCTGCGTACAAGTGACGTAGCACTAGTGCCGTTTCTGACATCAAAGTCTGATTTGAGGGCCGCATGGCGCTCCTGCATGGCCGCCAGTCAGTTTGCATAGTGATCAAATGAGCCCAAGTACTCAAGTGCAGCTCTGTAGCAAAACTGGTATTGGTCCTGAAAATAGAAATAAAACAATAAATCACTCCTTTATTTCCTTGCCTATTACCCCAGTTGCCAGTTACCTTTCTCAAAATTTTGAAACAGGAATTTATATATTTCCTTGATGAGAAAAATCACAGTGGGCAGTTTAACTCTTACCCTGTTGTAAGTAAGTCTTTCTGCCTGTCTGAGCAATACAGACCACAACAAGCATGTGCAGTGTGATCATGATCTACACTATTGTTTATTTTCAGTGAGTAACCCCAGAACAATTAATGGTTCTAGATGTGCAAGTCCATTTAAATCAGTATCCCTATATATAACTGATGGCACTGTACAAATTAAAGATGAGTAAGTACATTTTAATTAGTATATTGTAGTGAACACCCCAATGACAGGAATTTCTGTTCAAGTTTACAATTTATGACACTGTCCAAGTCCATTTTAGAAATTAGGATGGTCAACTTTAAGAAACCAGTGCTCATGGGATGAATACAGTCTTACCAGACATAACCTTAGAAAGATTCTGCTGAATCGACGTTAAACATACCTCTGTTTGTACCATGGCAGGCCTCTGCGTTCTGAGCATTTTCACTGTTTGGAACATGTCAACAACACCTTCATATCTCATACGCTCCAGCACAATACTCAAGGTAATAAACACTCCAGTACGGCCTACACCAGCACTGTAGATAAACAGGTATACACATGTGAATTTAACATATGGGATAATACATAAATTTATACGATTATTCAATTTATAGCATCTTAAAGTAAATTCATTCAGTCTAATCTCTATAAATTAACCAAACTCTTCCTGCTTGTCACATAAAGCAGTGCTTTGCAAGTTTCAACTCCTCTAGAAAAAGTGTCCATGCAAATGTACATGGAACCTAGTTCACAGACTTTCCTTTTTGTTTTCATATAGAAATGTAATGTGTATTATTTAATGAAATACAAAATTATTCTCTTGCAAAATAAACAGCCCCTATTTCCAGTCATTAGTCTTCACTAAAGACTGTACTCAAATAATGATAACATATGTATTTTAGGTAATGACCTCTGTTTTGTCGTCTAGTCTAGAAATAATTCTACTTTGTCATGCAACCAAGTCTCTTACTGGATAAATATAGTAAGCCAAGACATTTTTTATGTGCTTGAACACAGTGAAATAACATTGTGCATATAAATTATGTAAAACATAGGAAAATATCACTTATGGACAAAAAATTGTGGCCAGCTCATGCAGGTCTGGAGCAATAATATTAACGGAGTGTGAAACGACGCAAAATCTCGCAAAATTCGTGGCCGTCCGAACGGGAAGTGGCCATCTTGAATTTAGAAATAGAAGCGGCAGAAAGCGTAAAACAAAGCTATAATACTCGACAAATGTTGACAATGAAATACTAGATATGGTGATGGCATTTTATTATTGTTTCATTCTATTTACTGTAAAATATTTTACCACCGTTTGTTAGTGATTAAATCTGTATTTCAAGAACGTTCGCTCAAAAATGGCGACGGATTCGAAAAAGGATTTGAAATGACCAGTCGCATTTCGCAGTATGTTTTGACTTTGTATCAAGTCGTGTGCTGAAAAATATAATTTAAAACTATCAACAAGTAATGTTTCTAGTATCTGAAACACTTCAAAAGTGCTTGAAATTGGCGTATTTTGTTGTTATGTGTACGGGAAAAAATGCAAATTATCTTTCAAAATGGCGGCCACGGACGGCAATGAAAATCGATAATGGATTAGCGTATCAGTAGCCGTTTCCAATCCCGATAGTATATATTCGTCCCAGTGCAGGTAGACACTGCACAGGTTTATTTCTCTATTACTTCTTTATCACAATAACCTTTCTAACATTTTTACACAAGTGAAATAACAAACAGGAACTGGGATGGGGAAACAGATTATAAACAGTCTGTGAGAGAAAGAGCATGGCCTAGGCAAAAGGATGTGGCTTTGTTTGGGATTGCCAAGGGAACACACTGTACTCTATTCATTACCTGCAGTGTACAGTGATCGGTCCCTCCTGACCAAACTGTTCCTTGGTTTTGTGTACTTGACCAATGAAGTCAATAAATCCTTCCCCAGACTTCGGCACTCCCTGCTCTGGCCAATCAGTGAACTGGAATTGTCTTATTGTCCTGGACTGACCATCCTGCAACCAAATTGTAATATATTTTATTGTTTGAAAATAATAATGGTCTCAGTAATGTACGCCAAATTCAGTTTTTGTAAATTGTTCACTCAACAGTCAAACCTGAGAATAAAACACTCATCAAAATTATTGAAGATACTTTATCTATTGATACAAGCCTTTCTTCTGTAGATTTTTTCAACACAAGATTAACAGTGCACACTTATTTTCCTGGCTGTCCAATATCTGCAGGAAAGTCTTTATTTGGATGTAGTGTGGTAATCAAGAAAGGTAAGTTAGGTAAGTTTGATATTTAAAACAAGTTGAACTGTATGTATGCTTACAACCAGTTCTGCTTTATATACTAGTTAAAGACACATGAAACACAGGTTCTTCTATATACTTCAGTGAGATATTAGCAGAAATGGACTTACTCTGGCATCTGTGACCTTGAACTCTCGTAGTATATACTGTGGCATGTTATATTCAGCCATTGGGTCCACCACAAAATACTGGTAACGGGCTGACCTTTCACTTGGCCAGTACTGGTGACATTTCTCCTGAAGGTAAGATTGATAACAATTTATGTTCAGTTAACAAATTTGAGAATAATCTTGCAACAAATTTACTGCCACTCTGTCTGCATTTTTTTCACATTTTACTTAGTATTAGAATTACATGACTCATTCTTAATCTCGTTCAATAAATGTACAAAACAATATATCATTTCAGACCTTTCAGTGGTTTACTGTAATTTATTTTATGGTTTTTGGTGGTTAATCAAAATATAACGGTAAATTATATTCCGATAAACTCACTGTCCACACAGTGAAAATTATTGAAATATGTTACCCAGATTAACTTCAAAAAGTATACCAGGCGTAATGAATGCCGGAAACCATATGAATGCCGGAAACCATATGATGATGACGTCGTTAAAATGACGTAATGCATTTGATGCTTTCTGGTGATGTTTCCCGTGATTTTACTCAACTACAGTAGCGTTTGAGACATGAAATGTACAGAAAAATTGTTGGTATCGATGTCATATCATAGTAATTTCACTCATGAACACCAAAAGTAGTTATTTTCACTCGTGGCTGTGCCACTCGTAACAATATCACTTTTGGTGCTCACTCGGTGAAATTATATCATGATCTTACATCAAAACCAACAATTATCCTCTATATCATGGTAGTCTATCTCGTACTCTATTTGCATGAGCTAACAAGTACAGGGGAACTTACTCTTCCCATTTCTCTCAGTTTGGTCAACATGACAATGATTGTAGAGTTATGTTCCCATAGCATTCTCCAGAAGTCTTCTGTTGTGTCGGCCAATGGTCCTTGTGTCGCAACATATGCTCTACGATATCTGTAGCCCTGTAATACACATTCAATAATCATGAAGTTACTTAATTTATTTTGTAGCATTCTACTCCGATGATTTTTTCCTAATTTTAAGCTAATTAATAGCACCAAGTGTTGTTTTCATTTCTGTAACCCTTAGTTTCCGTTTTATTACAGAAGATTTTCTGATGCAGGAAGAAGCAGCAGCCCCTAAGCTGATACAGAAAGGCCTTTACACTTTGATATTAGACTCTCGCTCCATAACAACACGACAATATGCTTCTCAACTCTCGCTTCATAACAACACGACAATATGCTTCTCGACTTTCGCTCCATAACAAAACAATATATTTCTTGACTCTCGCTTCATAACAAAGGACAATATGCTTCTCGACTCCTGCTCCATAACAACATGACAATATGCTTCTCAACTCTCGCTCCATAACAACACGACAATATGCTTCTCAACTCTCGCTTCATAACAACACGACAATATGCTTCTCAACTCTCGCTTCATCACAACACGACAATATGCTTCTCAACTCTCGCTTCATAACAAAAGACATAACTTTCGCTCCATAACAACACGACAATATGCTTCTCAACTCTTGCTTCATAACATTAGACAATATGCTTCTCGCTTCATAACAAAAGACATTCTGCTTCTCAACTTTCGCTCCATAACAACAGGACAATATGCTTCTTGACTCTCAAAAAAAACAACACGACAAAATGCTTCTTGACTCTCGCTTCATAACAACAAGACAATATGCTTCTTGAGTCTTGCTCCATAACAACAGACAAAATGCCTCTCAATGTAGAAGAGATAAAGCTGAACTTACGTTAATGAAACTAGCATTGATGTAGTCCGATCCATCCACCCCACGGATTGGCTGCAACGATACTCGCGTAGATTCATCTGAAAAAGGTTTAAAAAACTACATAGGTGGTTAACACTTTGGCGTACTTTTTCATAAATTACTGATTTCCCATTTAGCCTCTTGTCTACTTAGTCAAAATTCCAGAGGCTGATCTAGGGATGAAATTAATATCAACTGGTAAACAACCACAGCAAGCAATCACTAATAATTCATACAAGTTTCCATTTTTTTTGTCTCATACAACATGACCCTTGTAGAAAGATATGACCCTTGTAGAAAGATATGACCCTTGTAGAAAGATTTTAAGTGATTTTGAAAAAGAAAAACATTTTGAATTTTCTTCCACCTCTTTCATTCAAAATTAGCAGTTCAACAATATAAGGGACACAACTTCTCTTGGATGAAATTCTGCCAGTGAAGAGTTGTCTATACTTACATGGTAAAATGTTGACTAGTCTATTTTTGAATTTGTTCACTGGTAAGTTGGCACTCACAAATCTGTTAGGACTTGCTTTCATATTTGCTAGTCTCTGAAAAATTCCAGAACATTACTTTAATTATGGTACAAAACAATAATACAAGGGTATTAAAACATAATGTATTAAACTACATATAACACATTGGCTTAATCTGTGAAACAAGTCAAAAACAGTTTCTATTCTAAAGCATTTACCTCCCTTACTATGAAGAGATATTGTATGTAAAAGATTAGCTTAACTTTATTTCCAAATTTGCAAGTTTTTACCTTAAATTCTAGTTCCATGCCCGTGACTGTCTCTCCAGGTTCTGGTTGCATTAGTTTTTGTATGTGTGGTGACAAACTTCTTGCCGGAACTTCGGTGTTTCCACAGGTTACTGCTTCTAACAAAGCGTCATGGATAAATATATACTGATCTTCCGTTTGAACCATGTAGTTCCTTTGGGCGCGTAAACACGTCACATGACCATAAATATCAACTGTTTTCTCGTGCTTGATTCTCTCGAGCATTGCGTCTATAACTATGAAAGCACCTGTCCTTCCCACGCCAGCACTGAAATGACAGAATTCACAATTTGGGTAAATGGTCTAGTTTAAATATGAACTTGTGAGGCTTCAATATCTCTTCACAGATATGTCCCAACAGTACAGTATTAGTAGAGCTGTATCCAGACGAGCTTCTCTTGGATAAAGAGCAAATATTCCAAGTCCAAGCCCTATACTGCACTACCTCACATACATCTACATGTCATTGTGATCACATGTACACACTTTCTTTGCAATATGACATTAACTGAAGCAGTAGTTCATGCTGCAACCTTCTAGCAGCAGACATCCCATCAAATAATCCAACAAACAGGGGGATTTAACCAAACCAAAAAGATTCCCAAACAATACCCATGAAAACAGTATCTGGCAATTTCATTGTTTGAAAACTAGTGGGGCCTTCTATTACAATGAACTTAACATGAATCTATGTTACTATTTTCTGTGTAAACAATGTTTGAAAAGCACTTTTTGTTGTTGAATTTGTCTTGGATTGATCTATCAATGTAAAATTCCAACTACAAAAGGGTCCAACATAACCATTTCCTGTTAAAGAAAAAAAAAGGATATCGAAATGAAGACCCAGCAAAACTGCATTTTATGAATATTGATGAAATTTTATGCCAACCAAATCCCAGTATTAACTGAGCGCACACCAGATTGTGACGTAATGAAAACTACATGTACATACCAACTTTAATCAATATCTAGTCTTGAGTTACTGTAATTGAAACAATCTCTGTGAAAAGACTGAATCAGCTCTAGTTTAAAATTTTATAAGTTTCAACTTGCAACTTACCTATTCTATTTGAAGTATTTATGGCGGTGCAGACAAGTTTCAGTCCAATTTCCGACAAAATCAATACTGCCTGGAGCAGATGTACTAACGTTGTCTATGTATTATGTATACATGTGTTTAAAACTGGAGAAATTCATGGCAATTTATATGTCATACGTCAAAAATATGTAGTCATAGACAGGATAATCACACCAAGAGGACTTAAATGATCCTATATTGCTCACCTGGCTACTATGGACTATAATACAAGGTAAACAATAGCAGGAAAGGTGAACTTTTACATGCAGATTTTGATTTGAACAATCTTCACAAGAGGTCCTCTATCTTCCAAATATCTAAGTTTTCCCTATATAAGCCTCTGTTAAATCAAGTGACTCCCTGGGCGGGGTCAATTTTGACCCGGGGTTCTTGATTTAAACAATCTTGGTAGAGAAGAACTAGGCAATGCTACATGCCAAATATCTTTATTTAAAAGTTCTAGGCCTTGTGGTTTCAGAATAATTTTTTCAAGTTTTTTCCTAACTAAACCTATGTAACAGTTTTGAACAATCTTGGTAGAGGTCCACTGACAATTCTACATACCAAATATCTAAGCTCTGGGTGTTCCTGTTCTCAAGAATTTTTCCTTTCCATTGCCATGGCAACCAGAGTTCTGCATGGATCGAATTATTTGAACAATCTAGGATAAAGCTTGCAAGGAGCATCCCTGCCAAGTTTCATCAACATTGGCCCAGTGGTTTCAGAGGAGATGGCTTTTAAATGAAAATGTGAACGTATGACATACTATGTACACTGGATGGTGAGCAATCATAACAAGAGGGCCAAGAGGGCCCTATATTGCTCACCTTGGTACAAGTCAAATTGCTTGGTGGAAGATCACTAGACAATGTTATATACCAAACAAGTGACCCCCCCGGGCAAGGTCAATTTTGACCCCAGGGGCATAATTTGAACAAACTTTGAAGAGGTCTACTAGGCAATGCTACATGCCAAATATCTAAGCTCTAGGCCTTGTGGTTTCAGAGAAGAAGATTTTTTAAGTTTTTCCTATTTGTTGCCATAGCAACCAGAGTTCTGCATGGAATGAAATTCTTTGAACAACTTTGATAGAGCTTCATGCAAGGAATATCCCTGCAAAGTCTCGTCAACATTGGCCCAGTGGTTTCAGAAAAGATGTCATTTGAAGGATATGGTGGACGCACTGATGACCGACATACGATGGACGCCCGGCCAGAATGCGATCCCAATAGCTCACTCTGGCAATAATGTGAGGTGAGCTAATAAAAATGAAACCGATCTTGTTACTTCAGTTCATACCTAGTATGGCAAATGGTTTCTACTTCAAAAAAGCTTATTTTTAGAAGTAGGACGTTAAAAAAAAAGAACAAGACTTATTATAAAAATCAAAATGTTTGTCAGAGTCTGTTGTATAATCTACCTGCCAGCTTAACTTGTCAACCTACAGTGTGGACCTGGCAAACAACCTGCCAGCTTAACTTGTCAACCTACAATGCGGACCTGGCAAACAACCTGCCAGCTTAGCTTGTCAACCTACAGTGTGGACCTGGCAAACAACCTTCCAGCTTAGCTTGTCAACCTACAGTGTGGACCTGGCAAACAACCTGCCAGCTTAGCTTGTCAACCTACAGTGTGGACCTGGCAAACAAGCTGCCAGCTTAACTTGTCAACTATAGTGTGGACCTGGCAATCAACCTGCCAGCTTAGCTTGTCAACCTACAGTGTGGACCTGGCAAACAACCTGCCAGTTTAACTCGTCAATCTACAGTGTGGACCTGGCAATCAACCTGCCAGGTTAGCTCGTCAACTATAGTGTGGACCTTGCAATCAACTTGCCAGCTTAGCTTGTCAACCTACTGTGTGGACCTGGCAAACAACCTGCCAGCTTAGCTTGACAACCTACAGTGTGGACATGGCAAACAACCTTCCAGCTTAACTTGTCAACCTACAGTGTGGACCTGGCAAACAACCTGCCAGGGCAACTTGTCAACGTACAATGTGGACCTGGCAAACAACCTGCCAGCTTAGCTTGTCAACTACAGTGTGGACCTGGCAAACAACCTTCCAGCTTATTTTGTCAACCTACAGTGTGGACCTGGCAAACAACCTGCCAGTTTAACTTGTGAACCTACAGTGTGGACCTGGCAAACAACCTGCCAGCTTAACTTGTCAACCTACATTGTGGACCTGGCAAACAACCTGCCAGCTTAGCTTGTCAACCAACAGTGTTGACCTGACAAACAACCTGCCAGCATAACTTGTCAACCTACAATGTGGACCTGGCAAACAACCTGCCAGCTTAACTTGTCAACCTACAGTGTGGACCTGGCAAACAAACTGCCAGCTTAACTCGTCAACCTACAGTGTGGACCTGGCAAACAACTTGCCAGCTCAGCTTGTCAACTGCAGTGTGCACCTGGCAATCAACCTGCCAGCTTAACTTGTCAACCTACTGTGTGGACCTGGCAAACAACCTGCCAGCTTAACTCATCAACCTACAGTGTGGACCTGGCAAACAACTTGCCAGCTCAGCTTGTCAACCTACAATGTGAACCTGGCAATCAACCTGCCAGCTTAACTTGTCAACCTACTGTGTGGACCTGGCAATCAACCTGCCAGCTTAACTTGTCAACCTACTGTGTGGACCTGGCAAACAACCTGCCAGCTTAACTCATCAACTTACAGTGTGGACCTGGCAAACAATTTGCCAGCTCAGCTTGTCAACCTACAATGTGGACCTGGCAAACAACCTGCCAGGGCAACTTGTCAACCTACTGTGTGGACCTGGCAAACAACCTGCCAGCTTAACTCATCAACCTAGTGTGGACCTGGCAAACAACTTGCCAGCTCAGCTTGTCAACCTACTGTGTGGACCTGGCAATCAAAGATGGCGTCCATTAATTGCTTATACGGCAAAAATTTCAATAGCTAGTCACTCTTTGTTTATTTAGTTGGTACCCACATTTAAAAGTCTACTGTGACATTTAGTTTGATCTTTTTCCTGTGGGATAAAGAATTCTCGAGCTCAGAAAAATCCTCATTTATTAATCATTTCTAGAAAATCACTAAAGCTTGCTTGTGGTACCTGCAGTGACAGATTATAGGCCCAGCATCCGGTGGGTTGGTCGCTTTAACACGTCTCATAAACATCAGCAAAGGTGTTGGGTGGTCCGGCACACCGTGATCTGGCCAGGCTGTAAACTGGAATTGTCGGACCTCACGCTTTTCAGGGACTCCATACTGTAATAATATATTTACATTAGTGTTAGCAGTTTTGGAAATAGATAATCTGGAACCAGCATAAGTAATTATAGTTTATTAATTTCTGTACACTTGAAGTTTGCTGGGAAAGCAAGTTTTAAATTCCATTAAACACTTTTGAGACACAATCCATGATTGAACCAAACACTTGTCAGAGAAAAAGTAACTTATCATCACTGGTACCCATTCAAAGCCAGGTTCAAAGACTAAGGCTCTTGCTGCATTAGGTGTTTTGCACAGGGGTACATCTTATCTGGCCGGGGATCAAACCAGATTCTCCAGATTATACAGTGAATACGGTATCCACTAGACCTCCAATCACAGTGAAGCAGAAAGTTATTCAGACAATTATTGTTTACATAAATTGTAGATTTAGGACTTTCAGTTAACTATTACTGCCCAATGGGAGTTCTAACAGAATCAGACCCCGAGACAAAAGAAGTTAAGTTTCATTTATCCAATTTAGACTGTAAGTAAGACATCAGGGAAAAGTCTTTGCTTTAAACAATGCAGTAATTCAGAATTTAAATTGCTTTTCACTGTCCCTGTCTAAATAAAAGCTGTCCCTCACAAGTGACGAATGCCCCAGAAAGAGGTGCCTCAGTCTGTGTCCTCTCCATGTGCTCAATAAATGTGCTATGTAATTTTAAAATCCTTCCATGCATGACAGAGTAACCATGCATACAGTATTCCATTACTTTTAAACACTAAGTGTGACCTTGACCTTTGAGGTAGGGACATGGTTCATGCAGACAACACATTGTCTTGATATGCTGAACATTTGTGCCAAGTTATTTTAAATCAATGCATTAAAAAGTTACAATCCTGACATAAATGTATGCATATATACAGGATTCCATTACCTATAAACTCCAAGTGTGACCTTGACCTTTGAGGTAAGGACTTGGGTCTTGCATGTGACACATCAGCTTGATGTGCTAGACATTTGTGCCAAATTATTTTAAAATCCTTCAATGCATGACAAAGTTACAGTCCGGACACGAATGTGTGCATATATGCATATATAGAGGAATCCATTACCTTCAAACTCTAAGTATGACCTTGACCTTTGAGCTAGGGACGTGGGTCTTACACGCGACACATCGTCTTGATGTGCTAGACATTTGTGCCAAGTTATTTTAAAATCCTTCACTGCATGACAAAGTTACAGTCCGGACACAAATGTGTGCATATATAGAGGATTCCATAACCTTCAAACTCCAAGTGTCAGCTTGACCTTTGAGGTAGGGACGTGGGTCTTGCATGCGACACGCCGTCTTGATGTGCTAGACATTTGTGCCAAGTTATTTTAAAATCCTTCAATGCATGACAGAGTTACAGTCCAGACACAAATTTGTAAGTGGGGACGCCCAGATGGACGGACAGACGGAGCGATTTTAATATGCCACCCTTCGGGGGCATAAAAAAACTGTTATCTAAAGGCTGAAAGACCCCATTGTGTAGCCGAGTATACACTGTGTAGCTGATTAAATGCTGTGTAACCGAGTAAACACTGTGTAGCTGATTAAACGCTGTGTAACTGAGCAAATACTGTATAACCGAGTAAATGTCAAGGTAACTGCACAAACAACCCAACATTAATACGAATCTTTCTGTCACTGTTTCAAGCTACAGTTTTTTTTACATTATTTTTTCTTAAAATAGAGTGTATTTTCTGCTTGCTTTCACTTACTCTTTGAATATGGAAGGTTCTAATAGTGTATGTAGCTAATTCAGTGACATCTACGAGCAGCACATGCATCAGTCCGTACGTCTCAGCTCCACGCCCTGGCCAGTACTGGTCACATTTGATGCGAGATCTCTCCTCAAGTTTTGTCATCATAACAATTGTTGCACAGCGTTGTTCCCACACCATACGCCAGAAGTCTGCAAATGTCTCGGGCAGTGGTCCCTAAAACAACAATTCATACACATTTCAAGAGCTTTTGTGGGTTTTTTTTATCTATGATTTTTTCATATCAATATATACAGTAAACCCTGTTTAATCTGTCAACCTTGGCAACCACCTGATCCTGCAGGTTGTGGGTTCAACCAGGTCTTCCATTATAAATTATATGTTGCCGTACTCAATAGACTGTGCCATATAAGGCAGTTTTCCGTTTAAAGCAGGTGCTGGATAAAACAGGTTTTCCTGTAGAAATGTTCCGTATCTTTTCCTGATTTTTTTCAGCATATTTAAGCAAGTAATGCTATTCTTACAAGGAATAATAAAACTTTGTATTCAATAAACTTCCTTCACACAAAAATTTATAATCATCTTACATCCAATATAAACATGACACCATGAACAGGTGTCAATCAAATGAGTTCCATATCAACCATACAGGGGAAGATAATCAGAGTCCATGGATGTGTGTAAGTAATTATACCTGTGTTGCAATGTATGCGTTCTGTTTCCGGTAACCATCCATGTAATTTGCATTAATATAGTCACTTCCAGAAATACTGTCTATTGGTTGCAAGATCACTCTAGAATGGTCATACGCTATCACATTAGCATATCTGTTCTTAGGCTTGTTATATTCCAAGTTCGAATTGTCCCACGTAAACTGTTGACCCGGTTCTATAGACTCGTATTCCTGCGAGAACTTCAGATTATCGGCCGCCTTCAAGGATTCTATGTGTTCCGCTAGCATGTGTATTGGTATCGGTGGATGACTTATCATAGCTGGTGTCTGGTAATGCTGCCGCCGTAGTTCAACCGGATCGGTAGGATGCGGTGGAATGTTATCAACTATAAGTTTACTTGTTGGTTCTGGTGCTTTCTCTTTTCTCGTTGACTTTTTTCTGCAAATAATTGTGTCAAAATACAGTCAATATGTATGGGCTAAATATGTTTGTAAAACAAAACCTAACTCAAATGCAAATATCATAAATGTTACGCAAATTGTTGTTTACAAAATCATTATCAAGACCACACAAGTACCTCTATGATAAAACAACAACTATGAAAATAACAAGCGATGAACTTTTTAATGCTATTCCTCTACATATGAATTGCCAAACACTTGGCACAATATGTTATCTAAACATAACAGGGTGTAGCAGAACTGGTCTGCAAGCTTCATTTTGACCTGTATCACCTTAAAAAATTCCTGGAAACTGACCCTGCCTGCTAAATAATAATGTAGATAGAGACCAATCACGTGCAGGAGAAAATACTTATATATCTTCTGCTTCAGACGTGAGTATCTCTTTCAACCATTTCAGTGAAAGACAGACAGACCAGTCTATTTCAGAATTTACCCAATATCAGAATATAGGTCTGCAGATGAAATAAAATATCACAAACCTCATTATAAGTGCAAATACAGCACAGCCAATGATGATCAGGACAATTCCTGCACACACGCAAACAATGATGATGATTACGAGGTGTCTGTCTCCTGGAGATTTCAATTCTGGATCTTCTATTCCGCTTGAATCAGTCTTGGTGCCATACGGAGTGACAGGGCCTGGTTTTTTAGTCATAACATTACTGGTTACAGTAAAGCTGTCCGAGTAGTCGCTTGATTTAAAAAGCTGAAATTCATTAAACGTTCATATTAAGTAAGTGCAACAATATACGTGTATATCAAATTAAGCTGTTTTGAAAAAGAAAAAATGATTCCTTCCCACCGTCACAGTTGCAGTCAGACAAGTTGGAAGTATACCTTTATGAACAGGGAGACAATCAGGAAGAAAATACAGCATAAGAGTTGAAAGTCTGAATACACTCAGAAAACTTAGGTTTACATCAGTAAATTTTTCAGTGAACACCCCTTTGAACAATTAATGGTACAGCCCAATTTTAAAAGATGGGAAAGTCCATTTTAGAAATTCAGCAGCTGAGAGTTTGTGGAAAAGATTATCAAAAAATTACCTCAGTGACCGTGTACGCTCTAAGGAACACCCGGTATCTTCTATCAGAGTCTAATAACCTGTTGTGGAAGCCACCCTCGGTCCGCTTGTTTCCCAGTTCATACTGTCCTGGAAGTCGACGAGGATCAAACCTGGCTGCAATATAGGGTTTGTTGGCAGGCAGGTCGACAGGCATGTTGTCACTAGTCAGCTGTGGAGTAAACACACATCACAAGTATTAAAAGGTACCTTCTTTAACTGTTTAATCTAATTTCACCATTGATAATACCAGTAGTAACAAAAGTTAATGTCCCATTAGCATATTAGTATACATAATTCTAACACGATTGGCAACTTTTCGCATATAGACATAGAGGGAAAGAAGCTATACATTATTTAATGATAAAATACATCACGTTTTCCACGGGCAAAACGTGGGGTAAATATCGCACGCGTCCAAACGCATCCTGTGCTTGTAAGTTACTATGGAATGTTGCTACGCATCTAACATAGTTCGTAGTATTTTTCAAAGACTATTTCATGTTAGAATCGAAATAATAAATGCATCTCTGTATTTTATTGTTTGATAAAAAACAGTCAGTCATTCTGATGCGAAAAAATAAATCACTCGTGCTACGCACTCGTGATTTAATTACTACGCATCCAAATTCCTGACTGTATTTTATTAAGCGATAAAATACAGGGACACAGATATTATTTCTTAAATAGATAACAAATATTTTGATAGAACAATGATAGCATCATCTCCTATTTTGTCTAAAACTATTTTGATGTTTACATTTCTTACATAATTTTGAAATTTGTTGGCAAACCAAATACCAATAGGACATTACCACTTGATTTGCATTTCCATAGTGATCTTCAATCACACCAGATGATCTTCAATGACAGAGTGATCACGAAGACCATGTAGTTGGTTTTTAAAAAAAACACGCCTAAAATATGTATAAAACTTACCTCAATTAGGGTAAAGTCCTGGGGACGTTTCACTGCGGAATCTTCTGGTACAACCACCAAGTCGTAGTATGCTAAATGGCCGTTTATTTCAGACGCCGGTTTTAAGCCAATGGTCAATCGCCCTCCGCCAACACTTACAATTCTTGGAGTATCCACAAAAGCTGGTGCTGAAATAATACATGTACATCTTATTTTAACACTGACCTTGCTGGTATTTCTACAATGGACTTGTCAAGCTTTCAATCAGGACAGTGTAATTACCTGTTGGGTCATTCTCATTCAAAATCTATTGAATGCATAGTGAGCAGTTCAGAACATGATCAGACCCAATGCTTATAAAACTTTTTTCATTCTCAACTGATTTCAAGCACAAAACAATTCTAACGTGTAGCTCCGTGCATTAAAAGAAACAAAAGAGCTACAGTTTAAAAGTCATTTTTAATACTTACGGACAACTTACTCGGCACACTTTTATAAAGAATTTATGAAGTGTAGCAATATTCTATTGATCCAAAGTCTGATAATGAAACTCGGTTGTACATGAAATTAAATTTTCTAAGCACAGGACTGAATGATACGCTGACCATCAGACACATTTTTGCACTTTGAAGTATTCCAGGGAGCAGAAGTTCCCCGGAAGTTTTTACCACTGCAGGTCTTTCCATCTTTGTGGTCATAAAAAATGCGAAAAGTGGGTTTTTGGTTAGATATTGAAGCTATAAACCATACGGGGCTGTAAACCTTTGATGACCATGTTATCTTGGGTTCCAGGTATCTCTTTTCTCTGCTTTGCTGATCCAGTTGTCTTATCACCTCCGGTCATTTAATATGATTCGCACCACTTTATACTGACCTTGGTACTTTTTTCAATCTAAAACATAAGGGCTGTCAATTTGATACCAATTACTTGTTCCAGTAGAGCTCACCCTCATATGGAACCACTTCTACCATGGTACATCTAAAGCAATAACACTATACAATTACTTTACAAGTAAACATAAACCATCTCTGAATAAAGACCATCCAACCAGTAAGTACCAACAGCATTGCACTGTTTATTTATAGTAGAACCACATGGAATAAAAAACACCTTGAGCTTCATCGAACCAGTGGTCTCTGTTCATAGGTCTAACTGTATTCTCTATGGCTTCTCCTTCTATGAAACAATTTTATTGCCAATTTAATTCAAATGTCTACAAAAATACGATGTTTCTTTGAGTATATAATATGCAGGTGTACTTTATTTTCATTTAATTTTCATTGAACCTTCTGTCTTCTTTATAGTGCCATTAATTGTGTACATTTTTATATGAATCCATTCAAAATGTTAACAAGAAACTTACGACATATTGTGTAACATCTCCTGTTTTGGGCTTCTCCCATGACAACGTGATCTGGCGAGACCCAACACTCATCGGGCGGTAATTCTGTACAATGTCATCTCGGTCTGAATTTATAAATATATCCAATTTTGATAATAGTTTAAGAAGAACAAAGATGGCCTTGCAAATTAAGATGATGGGAGATAAAAAAAATGGGATATTTGTCTATAGTAACAACATCTGTTCATCTGCCAAAATGAATATGTTTAGCTTCTTTCAGTCAGTGGTCTTAGTTTATATGGTCGAATGTTAACCCCCCCCATTTGAATGTGATTTGCATTCCGCCCAAACCTCTCACACAGAAATATTATATGAATGGAAATTCCGCTGCTTTAAAGCATGTAGACAATAATCTATATTAGATTACTGTTCCCTCCCCAGATTCATGTACCACATTCAGCCTTCAAGTCAGACAATGTATTACAAAGAACTATCAAATCCATCACTTCCATTTGACAATTTGGGGACTTTATTTTGATTAGACATGCATGTTCTTTATTTATCCGGTCACAAGAGATTTCTGGTAAGTAACCAGTGAGAATAGTCCTGAATTCTGAAATTGCTGTCCTTCATCAATAAAACGCCTGTAAGTTATCGAGTGGAGCGCTTGTTTAACGTCCCATGCTGTAATCGAGGTCAAACTGGGACACTATGCTTCTGGCAACACTCTGTGTACAATGAAGATTCCTGGCTGAACTTGTTGCTTGTGATTTCATCTCTTTAAAGGCCAAAGATCAATTTTGATGATTCAATAAACTCTTAACAGTGGTATCGCCAAGAATGATGTTTTACCAACAAACTTTACCATTGGTTGTTCAAAAAATTTAGTCACACTATTATTTTTTTTTAATGGAAAGGCCATGTTATAATAAATAGAGCAAAGTATTTTTTTCAATAATACTTCAAAAAATAAGAAAATTTCTTTCTGTCAACACTTTTTCATGAAGAAAATGCAAGAGTATGAAACAAATGCATACGTCAACTGTTACAGTGTTTCTGAGTAAACAGAAAATGATTGTATCGATATTCTATCAGTAAATTAATTATGCTATCTGGAACTGAATAAGCTGTTCACATCCTGAATACATGTAGTATTTTGGTTTTGCAAATACACTGCAACCCCGTTATAACGCGGTAGTCGGGGTCCAATTGGTCAGACCGCGTTATAAGTGAGACTCTCTTTATAACGCGGTTTGATCATCAGCCGCTGTTTTCTTGCATAACGCGTATATAACGCGAGTACCCCACCCACCTAACTAAATTAAAGCATATATATTGATGTTTAGCACGCATCACGTTTTTATGAAATCGAGTGGTTAAATTGTAGAAAAGAATGATTCTATGTAAAATAAATTAGTTACTTAAGCACGAAATTAAATATATAAAAGAGAATCCTTACGTAAATATTTGCTATTGAAAACGAAAGTACATCCATTTTCCGAAAATGATGGCTAAAGTGAAAGGGTATCAAGTGGTTTTACTCCCTAGTCGTTTCACCCCTAGTCAAAAGTGAAAGTATCTTTTTTGTTAAAACAAACAATTACAGTTTTGTAATTGATTTATTTGAGTTCAGGTAAGCCTGCAATCAAAGATGCGCAAACAAATATTAATTCACACGATTTACAAGTTATTGTCAAACAAACAAAAGAGGTCAGAGCCGTGAAAAAATACCAGTAAGCCGTAATTGTTTTAACACTTCTTTGTTAATAGACGCTTGATATCGTGTAAGTGACAAAGATCAATTAACAACCTGCCATGTTGTTTATTTACGTTTCGAACATTTGTTTGTATAGGGACAATGCTTTTTGACAGAAATGATTTTGGTCGATCCCGAAATTTTTGGGAGCCAAGACCCAACCGCGTTATACCGGGATTCGCATTATAACGGAGCGCGTTATAACGGGGTTGCAGTGTACAAGTCGTTGGACTGAAAACATAAAATTCCAACTTTCGGCTGGGGTTCACTCAAGCTCAAATTCTAGGTTTCAACAAATCCCTACCTGAAATGTCAACTTTTTTGAGAGGTTTTTGCTGACTTTTTACTTGCTTCCAATTATTTGACAGTATCGGCCCATCCAGAATTCATAAAGTTGAAGTCCCTTATTAATGCCTAACAATTATGTTTGTATTGAATTTGACCAAGTTTTTCCAACTGTTTACTCACCAACAGGAAGGAAGTTCATAGTTATGACCTTAGTCAAATTACTCCAGCGCTCATTTATAGATTTTGATTGCAGACGTATGGCATACGAGTTGTGCTGCTCAAGATCAGTCAGCAAGGCTGTTGTGGTTGGTCCCTCAGTATCTATGTGGTCCCAGACACTCATATCTTCCATTTCATGCTTGTAATAAAATATACGGTACGAGGCGATGATATTGTTCCGTTTTGGTTCCTGCCATCTTACAATAATGGTCGTGGGAGACGTTCGGAACACTTGAACATGCTCTGGCGGTGGTGGTTCTGGAACGCAAAAAGAAAGATCTCAGTCAGTAACAAACAAAAAATCTACAGAAAGCATTAATCCAGACTCCCCTCTATTTTGAAAATAGACTTTTCCATAATTCAATTTGTACAGTCACATTTACTATTTTTAGGAGTAGAAAGTAATCATCAACTGAATTTGAATTGTTAACAGTTGTGACCATGGTATAACCACACAAAGACAGGAGAACACTATCTCTGCAGCTTTTAGACTACAAAATATATGCTCTTGAATGCATCTTACCTGTTAAAGAGCAATTAATATTTGTCAAGGTTTTAACTACTTCCGCCACTCAGAACTTTATTGTTTTCAGATTGCCAACTAATCTAACTGCATTTGCTTATTCTGTCAGTGTCAATTTATAAAAATGTTAACTGCCTCGCACTCAAAATTCTACAATTAAATACTCAATTTTTAACCTAACAATAGCATCTGGTAATAGCTGATTGACGCTAAAAGACAATTCTACCTATCTATACATAATGCTACAAGCGATGCACTTGGCACGATATTGACTGCCCACATTATATCATCAACGTCTTTAATATCTTTATTTCATAATAAAATGTCATTTATTTTCAGACTCGTACTTATTCTTACTGTAATTCCGCTAATTCAATTGACTAACACGTAAAATTATAACATTAGACGAATTTATCTTCATTCCACATTTTAACAAACATAATTTCCGTCCCAGACAATTGCTATCCAGTTTTTACACTACAGAAGGGTATTGGAACGGATCAGCTTAATATGAATTCCTAGATGAAAGAATTGATAGATTTTATAATCACGCTGGATTTTTCAGCATGCACAAGCCTCATAGTGCCAAATCTAGTCTCACTCCAGACTACAAAAAAACCACTTTGCATTTTCAAATTTCTGCAAGAAATTTTTATCTCTAAAAGCTTTGCAGTAAGGTCAGAATTTTTTCCATGCTTTCCTGGCCCTGGCCCTTGCAGGACTTGTTTCAAAAGGGGGTGAATCATTTGCCAGCAGTGTGAACACAGACACAGATAGAAATTTGCAATCAGTACTTATTTTGTCATTATCAACTAATGCTTTAATAAAAGATTGTTAGTACATGCACATTTATAGGGGAATAATTGGCTTGCATTCAAATTGTCCTTATTTTAATGAGGATTAACAATGTCAGCGACAAAGTAAATGCATATAAAATAATGCAATCACAAAAACAAAGGGAGGTAACTGTGAGAAATCTGAACAGTTATCAGAATGACGCCTCTAAGTAAAAATATCATTTTCCATTTTAAAGAATATTTCATTTCCCGTGTATTGTTTTTTTCTCATTTGCTAGCATTCTACTCAAATGACTCCCAACAGCCATGATAATTAAATATTTATATAAATAGTACCCATGGTATCTGAAATTGGATCTTAATTACATATGTCTAGTGGTGTCGGCGACAATGCAAATCAATCAAGAAAGATCAATTGCTGTGCTTTTTTGCAAGGGAAACTGAAATACTCTGTCACTGAAGACAATCTTTTGATCTCATATACAGCCTGATTTTGCTTTAAATTTCTTAAAATTATTCTTTCACTTTTAATCAACTCTATGACCTCTGTTCATGCTGTGTCTACGGACAGATAACTCTGTTCATATTGCATCTATGGTCAAATTACTCTTGTCATATTGTATCTATGGTCAGATTTATACTATGTCTACAGTCAGAATACTCTTGTCATATTGTATCTATGGTCAGAATACTCTTGTCAGATTGTATCTGTGGTCAGATAACTCTTGTCATATTCTATCTATGGTCAAATTACTCTTGTCATATTATATCTGTGGTCAGATTACTCTTGTCACATTGTATCTATGGTCAAATTACTCTTGTCAGATTGTATCTATGGTCAGATTACTCTTGTCATATTGTATCTATGGTCAGATTACTCTTGTCATATTGTATCTATGGTCAGATTTATACTATGTCACGATCAGAATACTCTTGTCATATTGTATCTATGGTCAGAATACCCCTATTGTCAATAACTCTTGTCATATTGTATCTATGGTCAAATTACTCTTGTCATATTATATCTATGGTCAAATTACTCTCGTCAGATTGTATCTGTGTGTCAGATAACTCTTGTCATATTGTATCTATGGTCAGATTACTCTTGTCATATTATATCTATGGTCCGATTACTCTTGTAACACATTATACAAATATTTTTATACAGTTTGCAGGAACGAAAATATTTTATACAGTTTGAAGGCAAACTGAAACTTTTGTATGTGCATTTAAACAAGAGGCAGTGACTGTAGTTACATGATCCATCCTTGATATGACAATATGGATTGTACAAGTCTCACATCTTCAAATCAAAAAGTTATTTAGACAAACTTGACATCTTGCAATGGTTAATACATTATAGGGGAGAACTGAAACTCTCAGGAATGTTATATACGGTCACACTCCATGCTATCAAGTTGTTAAATTACGTAGATACTGCATTTTGAATTAATTCAAGATAAAGGTTTACAGACTAAGGGGTATGTTAGATAAAATCAGAGGAGTAATTTTCATGTATACCAAAATTTAAGTAATTTATGCATTTGTTAGTCTTTACAATGAAATCATGCACAGACTTTCAAACCTACGTTTTCCGAATGTTCGGTACTGAAGCCGTGGACTCCATGGGCCTGCACCTTTCACCGTGTACGCCTTTATTTGGAATACATAGTCAGTGTTCATATCTAAATTGGTCACGTCATACTGTAACCCAGTAGTTATGTTAATTTCTTCAACATTGATTGAATCAGCCAGCTGATAATAAATTAACTGATAGGAAACAATTTCCCCATTTCTCAACTTGTATGCAGGAAGGTCCCATGCAAGGCGTACTGAGGTTTCGGTGAGGCCCACTGTTGAGAAATTCTGAGGGGCACCCTGAGGAACTGAAAATTGAAGTCATTACGTAAGAACTAGTCTAGATCAACTTATTTATTACCTGCAAAAACACACTTTTTTCCATATTAAATAGTTCAGTGTCTATAAAACAATTAAAAAAAATCTAAAATCTGAAATACATCAATGTAGCTCTTTTCAATAAAAACTGCACCCTGCTGTTATGGCTTTCTTCTACAAATAGTGATTTCTTTGATCAAGTACTGACTTCAGAATAATTGCGGCATATATATCAATTTTTGTTTGATATATTGTCCACGTGAAGTTTTTATGCCGCCTTTGTTTTGTTTCACACCTAAATTTTGTTAATTAAAAACATCCCACACTCACTAGTCATCCAAAGAACGGCATGACGACATTGAATACAGACAGCATTTTGTTCTGCACATTGACAGCTTCACCTTCCAATAACAAATTATTTCTAAAGGTGAAACTGGACAATGTAATCATTTTACGTAACAAGTCTCTTTGAATTACCAACCCTTAGATCTTTACAAACAAGCAGATTGCTAATCAAGAGCTTGTTGTTTCTTTCCTTCTAGCTGCCTTGCGCCTTATTCACAACCAAATCTTATAAACTGAACAGTCTACAAACTTTCCCATAAATTAAGTTATGAGTTCTTTGTCATCCCATATACTGCAGCTCTACTTATTTACCAAATGTTTACTTTTTTAAATGGAATCTTGAACTAAAAATAGTACAAGCTAAAAATAGGATAAATACCTCCATCAGGTGTCATCATCTCCGCCACAGCCCTCTCCCCATAGTCTATTTCGTTTCGGGCAAGGACACGGAATTCATACAAAACACCACGTTCTGAAATTTATGTAAAACATCTTTTGAAATACGAGTTCTTACATAAACATCACTTAAATCTCACAAAGTGCACCAGTTTTCATTCTGATGTTAGAATTCTTTTGCATCTTTTTGTTATGGACCACGTCCCATTCTAACTTTATGCTCCCGTATTATTTATCTATTTCATTTTTCACTTTGGACAGACACAAATTAACTTGTATCAAAATGAATAAGAAACAACAAGATTACACTGATGGCTAGCTTGTTAGGGGAGTTGTTTGCTCTTCAATGAATGACCTCTGTTTAAAGGTTAAGGATAAGTGATGGTAGAATTACCTCCCTTTTAAGATTCTCGATAAGAAAATCATGTAATTTCATTGGCATTCTACCAGTGATATATTGAATTATATATATCACAAAAGGTATTCTTGGCTAATATTTTGATAAAACTGTACCACGTATCTTGGAGCCTGTATCTATTAATGTTTTTTTTGTCAAGATAAGACTTCAGGAAATGATTTTTAAATTTGCAGGTGCACTCTGGTTTCCCTGAAGCCTGCCAGAAACATGTCAATATGAGAACACCTTGCCTGAACACTATCATACTATTAATAATTCCTATCTTGAAAACTACATTCAATCAGGTATAAACTGTAGACATTTAAATCATGGTATGTATAAATGGCATTCAAGAATTTTAGAGATTGGCAAAGAAGTAATAGCTTTCCATACCATTATAATCAAATTGACTAAATGATCTTAAACTATGGCAGGAACAAGCTGAACTTTAAGGCCAGGAGGTGAATAAATGAAGAATTGTTTAGGTAATATTACAGAAAGGGGGCTAATGCTACTATGGGTTCCTCATTTCAGTTACACATATGCTCAAATGCTTTTAGCCCCAATAAGCTTCAAGTAAGGCAGATGAATATTTTCAAGAAAATTTTTCATGAGTTATGCTCCTATCAATAAACCAACCTAGTCTCGACTCGAGTTGGAAAATTCACAAAACTTTTCCTCTTACCCAGTGGGGGAGTGATCCAAGACTGCTGGTTCTCCTTGAAAATCAGCTGTTCATAGACCTGTCCCTTTGGACCCCAGTACAACTTGTAACCCTTAATTTGTCCGTTGGTTGACTCAGGCTTCCACCAGGAGATCTGAGCCGAGGGTGGTTCCTGCTGTATCAGCTCCGTTGTGAGTTTTCGTGGTGCTGTCGGCACTGCAAAGAAAATTTTAAGTACTGTAAATATATTTCTTAGGAGGATACAAGGTTAATGATTTTGAAGCGGACAATTCTACAAACTAAAATACTTCCTAACCTCAAATTGGCAAATACCTTGCCAAGGTGCGTCATATATTTCTGTATGTTAACAGTTGCACACTAGTCAGTGTTGATGCCAACAACCCATATCTTTATGGTATAATAATAACAATAATATCTTTATTTTAAGAAGGTAACAGATTTTCCCTAAACCTAAATGATATTTGTATTATGAAAGAAGGATTGAGGTTGGTTAGCAATGTGTGTTTTTCAAATGTTTTTGAGATCATTGGCAATATAGAGATGGGCTATAGTTGCTGGGGTTCTCTTCCAAACCAGGTTTAAACAATGTCAACATACACACGAATTTTTTAGAAAGTCCAGAAATATTCCGTTGCTGATACTATTATTTATTATTGAAGCAAAACATGGAGTGATGATGTCACCACAGTTCTTCATAATTTTTGGACCAATCCCGTCAAGCCCAGTAGATTTGTTTATGTCAAGTTTATCTACGATATGTTTGACCTCAAGAAGTGTGATGTGATTAAAATGAAACATTCCATGTCCGAGTCTGGCATCAAGAGATGCTTTTAGATTGATATGATTGATTATTGTTGAAGTGGTCTTTGCTACCCTGGTAGGCATATTAACAATGTTTCCAATGCCAAATTTTATGGTTAAGTCTGACTATTCATTATTGTCAAATTTTCCTGTATCATTGTGATATTCAATGTTTGTCCCCAAGAATATAATATTCTACATTACTAGAATCTGCAACATCAAATTGAGATTCATATAAGTCTATCCATGTTCGATTAGAATAAGGTGGGTGATATACAAAGTTTACCCGAAACGATTTGCAGTTATTCCCCATTACTTCAATCCAGAGAGATTCAATACCAGTGAGTTCTAAGTCAATATGTCTTTTATAAGTTAATTTTTCATCTCTGTAAACCAAAATACCACCACTTTTCTTACAAGAACAATCCCTCCTTTCAAGTTTGTAATTTCACGTAAATATCATTACTGACATTATCAGTTAAAAAAGTTTCACAAAGACCAAGTCTATCTGGTGAATTCTTATGCTGTAAATGAAATTTTATGTCATTCACTTTGGAAGCAAATGTTGTACATTTAAGTGAGTGATACAAAGCCGCCACTTTTAAACTCAAAAGCTGTTTTAGTGCCACACCACTCATTACACTTTGTCAATATTGGTTTGCAGAAAACATTTTGTTTATCAGATTTATTAGTTGTTTTGAGTATATTTGTTGTATTTTCTGTTGTGCACCACCAAGAACTTCCGACTACAAAGGAAAATAAGTTAACTTAGTCCTGTGCTTTAGTGCTGTCTGTCTGATAGCTTAGTATTCAAGTCTAAGGTCACATGGTCATCTGACAGTCTGTATGTACCCCCATTAAAACCAGGCTACCAAACAAAACTAAATAAATGGCCATGACATACTTCAGATCAATTATTTTTATTCAAACTATTAGCGTTTCTTCTAATTTCTCACCTGCACCCAGGGTATTAATGATTTTTTCACGACTCCTTAAACCATCTCCACGCCGAGTGTACCCCGCAACAGCCACCTGGTATCTGGTATCCGGCAAAAGTCCCGTTATAACAATTTCATTTTTATTGCCATCATTGGTGTCTTCCATTTTCTCTGTGCCTTTAAGCGGCTCGTTGGTATTTTCATCTAACTGGGCAAAATACACGTAATACCCACGGATGATTCCATTCCGGTCCTTCACTCGTGGAGGACGCCATTCCACATATATAGTTGTAGAATTGACGGCTTGCACTTGCACACGTTTAGGCTCACCAGGAACTATTAGAAAGTATGTAATGAAATAATCATTAGAATTCTAAAATGATAATTCTCCATTAGTTTTTCAATAAATATTAAGTTACCAAACACTGCCCATCAAAAACATGTATTAGCAATTAAGCGCATTATGTTTCTGAAAATGGATTAAGTTTTCCTACAGAAGTACAACGTAAGTTCTTAGATTGACGAACAAGTCGTAATAAGTGATTTATGTATTAAGCTTTTATTCAGCAAGATGCAAATGAACTGACATCTTCCTGCTTAAAGAACAGTACGACCCCAAAGAAATCATTTAGGTAAAGAGTTAGGAAATTCGCTTCAGTGGTAAAAACTAAAAGCTCTGATCAAATGTGATGCTCAGAAAGAAGGGCAATGGTCAGTACAGTAAATATTTCTTGCAAAGCAATATCCATAATTTAGGTCATTAATGTTTTAAAAGAATAGTCAACCAAGTACATGTATGTCAAGCACCCCCCCGTCCCCACCCTTCTGATCCTTGTTGTATGCTCTGGTTTAGTTATATCAAAATTTCCTCAATATTTTGAATACGAAACAGGTCTAGAAAGAAGACTGTACAATATTACCTTTATGGTAAAATATACGACCATTTTCCCTGGTCAATTCCTTATCATTAGAAGTGCTCTAGAAGGCCAGGACTTGAAATATCACTTCTAAACATTTGGTATAATTATATGAATGACCTTGACCTTGACCTTAAAGACTGAGTTACTGGTTCTTGACCTTAGAATGTGAACATGATAGAAAAGTATTTTGAATCCCCTGAATAGTTTCAGATTGAGAAATATTTGCAATCTGATGTTGATTGAACAGTTTCAATTTAACCTAGTTTTGCCGTCTTTATGATGATGAGTTTGTCTTCTTTAATCTTACTGAATTTGCTGAATATATGAATCTGCAGGTATCTCATTTCAAAAGCTCTTTCTTCTTGAATTTACTTAATCAACACATCAGTAGGTATAAAGTGCCACTAGGAGACTGTAAAAAGTCCCCCTGTGCTTCAATCTCCGTGTCCTTATTAAACATTGGGTCTTTGAGGTTTACTGTTCTAATGTTTGTTTTACATGATTCATTCTTAAATGAATTCTTGGTGTATGTAACATTGTCTATCGCGAACATATTGCCAGCAATTTCGGTGGCTGGTTTATTTTTCGCTGTTGCCAAATTTTTGTTGCCAAATTCAATCATCACGACTGCTTCATACAGCTTAATACGATTCTATTTGCATCTTTTAAACTAGTTTTTGCTTTTTCGACAAGAATAAGTCTCGGTACAAATTCTGAAAATTGGCCAACAGATTATTTTTTTTATTTTAATGTGATTTTTAATGGGAAGTGAATATAATGTAACAGTCATATCTAAAGGATATTCAGTAATGCTTTTTTGATATGCCTATAAAATGTACATAAAAGAAAAGTTTTTTCATGCTTCAAACTGTATTAGAATGAACTGTGTACCTCAAGAAATTGAAACCATTGAAAAATGAAGGCTATCTGGAAGGTGGTGGAACCTATCTCTTCAAAAGAAAATGCTTGAAAAAATGTCTGCCTTGAAACAGCATTTGCCCAACCATTCTGAATATTTCATAAAGGTCTGCTCAACCATACTGCACCATTTCTTAGGGTTTGCGCTACAATACAGCATCATTTATAATGGTTTGCCCTATCATTTTGAACCATATGAAATGAAAATGAACACAACTCATTGGCCAACTAGACCTGTTACAAAGTCCATGCATTTGTTTTGAAAATCTTTGACAGTTCCAGGTTCCGCCATATCTTCTAACAAGCCATCAAAACAAGTTTATAAATGCATAAAACATATAATTTTTCACACTTCATTTGCTTTTAATTTGCTTGTTTTATAATACAAAAGCAAAAATGCAAATTGGTACTCATTTTGAATATATTTGCCTAAATATTCTTAATAGTTAAATATTCAAGTAAATGAAGTTTACAAACTCATGCAATACATGCAGCATGCAACATCTAACATCAAAGTGGTGACATTTCTAGGTGCTGGGTTAATTTCTTGTGATTTTGTAATTTGAAAATTATCTTAATAACTGGTTGCTAAGCAACTAACCTATGCAAGAAGGCCTTAAACCTTAAACATGGCAACCATGTCAGGTGTGCGTTTCAAGGGTAACCTTTATTACACTTGACACTAAAAGTCAATATGACCTTATGACCTTTAATGTAGTATTATAAAGGAAAGAAACAGTCAACCTGACCTTGACATTAGCCATGGCCTTGACACAGACAAGTGTCAAGCTAAATATTGCATTAAAGGGACTAAATACTACATCTAGGGTGCAATGGGGAAGAATAACATGGGAAAAAGTATGAGAATATGTTTAAGAAGGTATTTTTAGTTGTGTAAGTGGATCAGCTAAAAATATCACCACATCGTCGTTAAACAACAAATAATCAAAGTGATGACTGATGGTGATGACAATGATGATGATAATGATTCGAATTAGTTTTAATTAAATAACAGGCTTGCGAGGTTAAAGGTCAAGGTTAAAAGGGATAGTAGAATTCCCATGTCAGAAAATATATTTTGGGTTAAGAGTCAGTGCAGCTAAATTTTCTAAAGACGAAACTTTGCATTTCTCAGACTATATTCTATGTTTCATTTGCCGCTTGCACAAGTACAACCATCATTCCGAGTTAGATTTTTAATACTAACGACTTCGAGTTGTGGGTGGACTATTCACAAGCTGAGAATTAAACATTAAGCTACAATACAGTTTTTGTTAAGTTTCTACACGGGTTAGGAGGAATTGGTTTGTTAATTGCATCAGCATCTTGCGTAGAGTACCTACCAGACTCATGAGTTTTCACAAATATAGGTGGGGATTGCGGGCTGTCACCAGCTGCAGTGAAAGCCACAACCCAGATCTTATACTCTGTCCAAATCTCCAGCATTGGCAATTTAGTCGCCTCATTCTTGGTGACTTCAACACTGTCTGCATCGCTATCAGACATTCCATCTTCGGTTTTGAGAAAAAACACTTTATATCCGAGAATGACGCCATTTTGCTGATCTGTGGGTGGTGGTCTCCATTCCACCAAGATGGAATCATAGCTGAGCGGGCGCCCGCTAACTGCTTGCGGAGGTGCTGCAGGGGCTATAGAGATGAAGACAACAACAAAAGGTGATATAACGAAACTTCACACAATCAGTCAGTAGAAAATAAGAATCACCAACAGAATTCTGACACTTCCATAACTTATCACTTACCCTGCAAAATTTCTACAATGATCTTGTCCTTATTTCAAATTAGACAGTACCAGTTAATGTTCAAATGGGAGCTCACTTACACTTTACTGATTATTAAAGCTCAAAGTGTAGATCATGATCAGACTGCACTGACCTGCAAGCTGATCATAATCTGCACTGCTGTCAAAAAATAAAAACACCGTCGACGGGTTAAGGGAGTTAACCTAAACTGGTCTGGATTCCTATAAACCAAATTTTCGAAGTTTGGAACAAAACAGTGCCAACTATGGCTGAAGATTTCTGTTGATTCTTTTATAGTTGTACATTTAATTCTATGACTTCACATTTAATTCTACGACTTCACATTTAATTCTATGACTTTAATTACAAAATCAACATCTATGGAAGTGTCAGAAATTGTTGTGTTGAAACAATACTATAAACTTAGGGAAATAGTAAGGAAAACGAAATAAAAAATACTGGTTCAACAAAACAGTGTGAAGGATAACAGAAAAGTAGAATATTTTCAAAGTTAAAATATAAAGAAGTTTTGCGTACATCTGTCTGAATCTTAAATAGAGGAAAAAGAACGCGAGTACAAATCAGAAATGTCTGATTATAAGATGCCGTCACCTTGGCACGTCTCAACTGTCAGGCCATAATGCACTACTGACAGCTGCGATCCTATTAGAGCTTTTTATGTTATCAGCTTCTATGTTTATCAAATGCGTTAAATGCTTATAAGATGCAATTATGATCAAAAACATCAAACACTTGAACTTAGCCTTCCGATTATATTGAATGTGTTTTGCATAAAATTCCTACTCTTCACAGATTATTGTTGTAACCATTATATTTGATTTCCGTCTTTAAAAAACAAATTTTGAAGGATGTGTTGCACACACTCTCGTGACAGTTGTAAAAGCTATTTCAAAGCAACAAAAATGTATTTCGACATATTTTATTTTTTGATATATGATTACGAGCAATCTGTGCAATGATTAATTTGCATAAAAATGCAGAAACTCTTAGTTCGCTTATGTCTGAAAATCCTTCTTTAAAATGTTCACTTTAAAAAACTTTGTTTGAATATTTAAGATACATAAAATGCAGAGTAACTTTATTTCATTTAAAATGAACCCAGAGTTGCAAATAATCTTGTGTTATCATTAACAAAAGTCAAAATATAAAATACAAACCGAGTAAAACTAAAGGAAATAAACACAGATATTATATATCGGCATGACGTGTAATCATGATGATTGTGTAATCAAACTTTTTCCCTATCATTTAAAACATTTTATTATGTATAACCCATAAATCTGTACATATATGTATCACACCAAGAGAACAGTGATTGATTGACTAAGTGACTGACTAATGAGTGATTGATGATTGATGATACCATATGATTCACAAGACAATATCGAAGAAACATCAAACTAGACGGTTGATTATATATCGTCTATAAAATACCAAAACGAAGTATTAACACATCTATATATAGAAACTATTTCAGTTTAAAAAAGAAATTTCAAAATATCTTCATTTCCAAAATAGATTCTAGCGGTGATGAAATAAACATCTTTGGTACAGTAGCACAACATCCAGAGTAAAATTTATGTATAATGTAATATATTTTAATAAAGAGATACGTATGTCCCTTCTTAAATTATTCATATGTCATTTACATCTGTAGCTTTCTTAAAATTTCTCATTTATTAAGATGAAAATATAGTGTTTTGGTCACTTGGGGCAATTTGATGAACTAATTCTGATCAACATGGAAACTATTTCTAATCAAGAAGACATCTCTGCTAAATGGTCTTGAATTTGACAATGAATTTGTAAAAGCTGTTTTACATCTTGAATGGAACCATACAAAATATATTTTATTTTAAAAACATGCACGCATCTCTAAGAAAGGAAATACTTAAACATAAATGTTGCATTGTATTAAAAAATATTCAAATTTTCAAGACACACGTTTTTAAAACTACAACTACAAATTGCATATTTCAATATATTTTAAAGAAGTACTTGTATGTGGAAATGTTTCATATATATATATCAGTATGTAAAACAAAAGTGGTTCTTACTAAATTGTAGAGTTTTTGCCTGCACGAGTACGCTCCGAGCTCCCTCGCCTCTAATACTCCGAGCAGCAAGCTGTATGTGATATATAGTGTCTGGAACTAGCTCAGTGAGAATATATTTTGTTGTGGGCGGAGCTATGTTAATCTGGCCATTCTGGTGTTTTTGGGAGTCATTATAATACAGTGTGTAATGGACAATTTTGTCGACATCTTCCGGCGCATCCCAAGTTATGTCAATCTCATTCGGTGACACCGCCTTTGCTACCAAGTTCCTGGGTTGGAGCGGCACTGCAAAATTCCAGCATTTATTTCAAGCATACTTATTATTATGATTGCAGTCATATTGCCAATTGATTAATACATACATTTTCCTCCAAGTAAAGCGACACCAGAAAATTTACCAGATGAATATATTTTTCAGAATGATAATGCATAAATTAACAATAAATTCATTGTACAAAACTTATCTATATGATAAAGATAAATGAAAATTAGATTTGTCTTTGAAAAGTTCAAAAAGCACCTTTACTACGGTAACCTTACACTATAACTAGTATTTTACTGATTATATAATGGTGCAGCAGTATCGATCGAAAGATTATAAGTAACTGCAAATCACTACAAAACTAGTTAAAATTGTCTATATTTGTGCCAGTCATACGTATTAGGGAGAAAATCTACCAGGTCCAATACGTGTAGAGCTACGGAAGAATCTACCGTAATATAGAAAAAGTTTGTCACACGTTTAAATCCTCTGCATGTAAAAAACCTTGGCTGCGCATAGCACGCAATGCTCGGCGCTGGCTCTAACGCAGCTAAAGATGCTTCCTGCATTTTTTTTACATAATGTTAAAGAAACATGTACAGTCTGTAGATACTCCTTTTTTACCCCTTATTACAGAAAAAACAAAAGATAATAAAAACCTTTGATAAAAACATGCAAACGGATTGACAGAAAAGAACATTATTCAAAAATGAAGAAAAAAAAAACAAAATAAATTTCCTCTTCACCCATTTTTGTAAAAACAGAAAGCAAAATCTAAAGGATCGTAAATTCCTCCACCAATTGAAAATTAGCACAAAGAAAACAGGACTGAAATTTCAAAACCTCGAATCAAACAAAAAACGTAAGGTAAATAAGTTTAGCTAGAGGTAAATAATTAATAAATTTCGAAATAAGAGACAAAAGCCGTTAAGTAATCAGTAATGTGTACGATTTTCCAACACAAATACAATAGACTTGTAAATTATCTTAGATATGTAACTGTTTACTTTGATTAGTTTTGTTTATTTATTTGCCAATTCACAACTCTGATTTTAATATACCCCTAGATTTCATTTTTTTATTTCTTGAACAGGATACAAATAAGTTACTACCATCACGTTTTCATTTTATACCACTTAGCGAACAAAAACAATATTTTTTTACCCCAATAACAAATACTAGAAGATGACAAGCAATAAAAACGCTTTCAAATGCTTTTGATGTGTATCTACTTGAAACTTCCCGAGTAAAACCCATCCTTATTATACCCACATCAAAAAAACTACTATTTTTGTGAATTTTGTTAGTATTAGCCCGCCATTTCCATTTACTCCCACTTTCACACTTTCTACCATTTTAAATACAAGTTTTTCTCAGCTAAAATTCCAAAAAGCATAATGCAAGTAGACTATGATATTATTAAGCATGGAGCTAGGAACATAATTTTGTTCTTTTTTTTTATACTTTCGTGCAGGAGTGCGGTGAAAGTGGGTCGAAGGAGTTGGCAGTAGGTTGGAAAGCCGTAAAACATTTACAGATTAATACAAAAGTGCTGAAAGGAAAGACAAAATGTTTGAATCTATTTGTCATACGACAAAACTTTCCTTACCGACAGTTTCTATATATCCGCACATACAGGGAAGAAAGTAAACAACTGTTAGTAACATGTTGCAACAATTTCACAAACAAAGGAGCGTAGCTTGGCGGAAGCACAGAAGCAGACTGGTGCTTTTCACACTGTTTCACTAGGAAGGTATACATGTGTGACAATAAAATGTGCTTTTTCTTGCTCAATATATATTTGAATTTCAGATCCTGCTGCAGATCTTCTAAGCAATGTGCGCACTGACTACTAACAATGAAATGCAGCCCCAAACTGGCATATTTTATGCGCTTCATTGGCTGAAACCATAGCTACACCCCTAAATAGGTCAATTAAAAGGTATGTTCTAAAAATTAATGTAAACTATTCGTAAATTAAATCTACAAAACTGTTAGTGAAGATGATTCAACCAGATGATTATGTCTTTTAAAATAACTATAAAGTAGCAAGTTGTAAAAAACAATTCTCTTGTAAAAATTTGTATGCTCAAAAATGCATTCTGATAAATATTTGATAAATATTTGATAAATATATTTGTCTAATATGTTTTTTAATTAATAAAGAAAAAGGACAACAATTTCATTCATGCCAGCATCAGAAATACAGCTTATATCTAATAGTTGACAACATTTGAGTAAATCTACAACTGAAAATAACATGTTTGTTTTAAAGAAGCCATTCTACGCATGCCAGCCATTATTTTTTCACCTGAAATTGAAATGCTAGGTTTAGAACTAAATACAGCAATACATATTTAGCAGTATGTCCACCTGAAACCTTTTGAAATTATCTCCAAGCTAAAATGGTACTTAGTAGTTGCTTACATAATAGAACAAAAGCCTAACCCTCATCCCCCCACCCCCAAGAGCTGTTCCAGGGGCAAGTAAGCTCGGCTACCCATACTCAAAACTGTGATACTAATGATAGTGTTCCCTCTGCTTGCATTTTTTAATTATTTAATAATAACTTCAAAAAAATATCTCCAAATAATAATTTTGAAACATAGTTTTGATGTCTGTGCAAAAATAAATTTTGAAAAGTTCAGGTGGATTTATTTTTTTGTTACAGATGTTTGCAGGCCCATGTAATTCTCACTTGCAAAATTAATTAAATCTCACTCATAATTAAGCATCTTTTCCACCAGCTGAATATTTAAGTCAAGTTGTGCAAAATGCAATGTATGTACATTTATAGTACAAATACAGGAGAAAGATTGGACATTGTGAAACCCAATCATAGAGCTAAAAAATGTCATGAAAATATGTGACAAACACATAAAACTCTGTGATGCTGCACAAAAGTGAACACAGTAGCAGTTGAGTGAGCTTTTAAATGTCTGCAGTGAGAATTATATGAGTAAACAAAAGCATTTACACATATGTTATACATTTTTTCTTATCTGACACATACATGCATCCTTTTGTTTAACAGAAATGGTTTACGTCTGCTAACATTCTACAACCTATTTTTTTTTTTATTACTTTGGTCAGAACTTCAAAAGAAATTCACTTTAATATGTACTGACATAAAATGCTTTTTCTAGAAGACTCTTCTAAGCTACGACGACTCTAAAGTCAATGTAAAGTAACTTCAGATATTTTCTTAGAGATTGTAATGAAGCGAATAGTTGTATCCTTTGGACACAATGAGACTGCGATTGACCATGTTATAGACTGAAAAAGACTTTACTTTCCAGAAACCTTACCCTGTAATATGTTACCAATGTTGAATATAATGGTTTGCCAGACATGTATTAAACTGTATAGTAGGTCTGCCAGAACAGAGCAATATTTATGTATACTGTTGTTGTTTTTGTGTGTATTTAAGTTTTGCTTTATTGGCAAGTGGCAACAATCACCAATATTTTATTGGTGAAAATTTAGTTCAATTAAATCAGGATTTTTGTTTCCCCACCATTATTTTCTACTTTTGTTTATTTACTGGTGTCAGAAGCATTTTATACAGCATGCTCTGGTATAAAAGCCGTAACTAGAACTATCACTGAGGGTGATTAATACCCCCATCATGGTTTGGACACAGGGACGGATGTATGAATACCTAAAAGACTGTTTCCCTTTCCATCTAGTGGTAGCTACAAAAAGTATGCTATACCTATGAAATAATCAAAGGGCTGAAACTGAATGAAAAATTGTCTGAGCTAAAAACGCCAAGGATATACACAAAAAGGCTTGGTACCAATTACCCCTGTGAAGTTTCATTGATTGCCGTCCAGTAGTTGTTGAGAAATAGCGCAGAAAAAAATTTGGTAAACAAAATCAAAGGGCTGTAACTCAATGGAAAATTATTCAAGTGCATAAATAGGCTTGCAGAATCAGCATCTCCTGCACACTGATCTC
Source organism: Saxidomus purpurata (assembly GCA_022818135.1). Classification (NCBI taxonomy): domain Eukaryota; kingdom Metazoa; phylum Mollusca; class Bivalvia; order Venerida; family Veneridae; genus Saxidomus; species Saxidomus purpurata. The sequence continues at coordinate 10,900,822 of JAFMSR010000005.1, forward strand.
CCCTAGTAACATTAACCAGTGTCAATTAAAATATGTCCTTTTAACAAGAAACCCATATATGAAACATTGTAAAATATTTGCTAAATTTGATCATGGTTGAAATTGCGAAATTTGCCATATGTGAAAAAATTGTGATATATGGTATGTGAAATGGATGAAATCAACAGGACATTTATAGTGGCCTAGAAACTGCAATACCACAATGTTCTTGTTAAGATTCATTCAAGCAAAATGCAACATTATATTAAAAAAAAAAAAGAAATATAGGTCAGACACAATATGACAGGTTTTACAATATTCTACTTGAGAAGTTTTCATTTATTTCACATTTCTGGTAGTTCTTTGACATAAAAGAAAAGCGAGTCTGACAAAATATAAAATAGATACAACGATTCTGTTCCCTGGAACAATTAGAAACACATAAAGGTTTAAAAGACAAACAAAACATAACACATGGACAGATGACAGTTTTTCTACATTTAGGGAGTTGATAGTTAAGAAAATACATTTCTTTCTCGATCATCATTCGAGTATCCCAAAATCATTGGCTGCAACTGAGCGACCATTTCGTAATGAAACAGCAGGTTTATAATTTCGGTTAAAGAGCAAATAAAATTTGTAAGAGCAAGGGAAGACTATACACTAAACACAACATTACATTCATAGAAAGAGAAAGTTTTAGTTCAATTCTATAAAACTTCAGTAAGACTGGCATTTTTACAGTTTTAGAAAAACATGCACTTGCTTTAAGAAAAAAAATCTTATTCAACAAAACAGTTTGGGTTACACCATATTCCTCTTGTTAACATTAGACCGATCGAATTCCAGGTTTACCTTATATCATTATAGCTTACATTGTTTTACAGTTTAGGGTATTATTGTTTTCTATCTGCGAAAGAAACTTCAAATAGCCTCACTCTCTCGAGAATTATACAATGATTTACTGCAATATTGAAATGACATTCCATTTTCTAGAGAATAAGGGTTATTATTTTACAACAACTGACATTCCTGATTGCCGTTAGTTCTTTCCTGAATTACCCATGGAACTTGTGTGTGTTTTAATTTAGAAAGATTTTGCATTCACCATTCAGTAAAACCAATCATCCTACGACATTTGAAGACTGTGGGTGATGTAGATCTCATGATATTGAGTGGAAAAGAATTTCAAAGAAAGGGTCAGTGACCTTGACCTTTGACCAATCAACCCCAAAGACAATAGGGGTCATCTACAAGTAGACCATCTAGTGAGACCAATCACCCTATGAAGTTTGAAGACTGTGGGTCAAATAGATCTCAAGATATTAAGTGGAAATGAATTTCATTGTTTTTAATATTTAATGACAAAGAGCCTACAGACAGTCCATACAAGACACTATGACAGAAATACATTTTACACAACAATTCATTTTTCTATTTATCAAAATTATACCAAACTGGAGGAATATGGGCAGTAAAAATACTTTAAAAGCCAGTGCAAAATTTCTTTTTACTTCTTTATCCCCCTTTATTCCTTTTTCGAAAATACAGTAACAAAGAACTGTGATGTAGAGAGAGACTGAGAGATAGAGACAGACAAACAATCTAAAGAGTGGCATTGTAAAAGATTTGTAGAGATGAATAAAAAAAAGAGTGGTTTTCACATTGAAGGGCAAGTTCTTCTATAACTTACCAGCAAATTTATCATTACCAAACTTATTTGTTGGGTATGACTCGGTAACTGTATATGGTTAAACATAACATCATTACTATCTAATAGTATTAGTAAACTGTTTTTAAAAAAAAATAACCTTCAAGAATCCTGCTGATTAAAATTTATGTAAAATGTTGTAGACAAGGAATTAGTATTTGACTCATAAAACACTTGTGTTGTCTAGTGTATTAGATTTATCCACTGACAATCTGTGGCCAAACAAAGTTAAGGAATACTTCTGATATTAAGAGAATGCCAGTATTCCCTGATGGGTCAACTATCTCTTAAAACTACTTTAAGCTTTAAGTGCAATGTTCTCCAGGTTCTAAAACAGACAGAAAGTAATGAACAAGAGACATGACCTTTCCTTTGACCACCCCAAAGACAATAGGGGTCATCAAGTTGACCACTATGAGACCAATCATCCTTTGGAGCTTGAAGCTTGGGTCAAATAATTTCAAGAATTAAGTAAATTTTATTTTTTAACCTTTGAACCTTTCAGACAGTCATACATGACACTATGACCAGAAATACATTCTACACAACTTCATTTTCCCATTTATCAAATTTATACCAACTGGAGGATATGGGCGTAAAAATATTTTAAAAGCCAGTGCATCAAATTTCGATTTTTACTTCTTTATCTTTTAGCGCTTATTCCTAATTTTCAAAATTTAGTAACAAAGAACTGTGATTTTGAGAGAGATTTAGAGATAGACACGACAAACAATCTAAAGAGTGGCATTGTAAAGATTTGTAAGTGAATAAAAAAAAAGGGATTTCACACTTTGAAGGGCAAGTTCTTCTATAACTTACCAGCAAATTTATCATTTCCAAACTTATTTGTTTGGTATGACTAGGTAATGTATATGGTTAAACATAACATCATGTACTATCTAATAGTATTAGTAAACTGTTTTTATAAAAAATAACCTTCAAGAATCCTGCTATTAAAATCTATGTAAACTGTTGTAGACAAGCAATTAGTATTTGACTCATAAAACACTTGTATTGTCTACTATATTAGATTTATCCACTGACAATCAGTGGCCAAACAAAGTTAATGTCTGTCCAAAAAATGTCAGGAAAAATTCTGATATTAAGAGAATGCCAGTATTCCCTGGTGGGTCAACTATCTCTTAAAACTGCTTTAAGTGGAATGTTCTCCAAGTTCTAAAACAGACAAGAAGTAATGAACAAGAGACATGACTTTTTTTACAAGGTAGGTAATTGTGATTTTTTTTGCAAGACTAGAGTCATCATTTTGACACAAATTTTGACCTTTGACCTTAAGTATGTCCATTTAAAACAAATTTTGATCTTTGACCTTAAATATGAACTTGACCTTGACCCACAAAACAGATTCCATCCTGCCTACATTATCAAGTTGGGTTACTTGATATATTCACTGCTACCTTTGGGTTATCCAATAGAAATATTTTGGGGAAAATATTTTTGCACCTTGACCTGAAAGTGTGACCTTGACCTGATTGTGTTCATATACACTCCTAACCTTCTCAATATAAGCTAACTTCTGGCTAAGTTTGATGTTGCTACCCCAGTGGTAACAAAAACCTTCTAGAAGAAATGGTAATTACAACATATGCCCACCTAATTTTACCCCAAACTGAACACCAGATTATGCCTGTTGGAAAGCCTGGACTTTTTTTTTTGCAATAAAAGGATTCTTGAAGTTTGCACTGTGATAATAAAATGTGCTCAGAATGTGCCTAAAGCAAAGAAGTGATTTAAGGTGTTGCAAAGCATGCAGAATTTAGATTTTACTAATCATATAAAGAATCGTAAATAAAAATCCTACATTAGTTGCAACCAACAGTGAAATCTATACATGTACATTATCAATCCTCGATTCTAAAGTGTAAAATTTCCGCCAAAAGCAACAAGAAAAAGATTTTGAAACAAATTTTCCAAACAATGCCAGACGGCGAGAAAGCCTTTTTACTCATTTGTTTCAAAGCACATAAAGAGCACGTAACCAAATCGGAAGACACAAACATGTCATTCTTCCAATTTGTCAACCCTCGTATTTGAAAATAAAAGCTTTTCAACTTAATTTCTCTTTTATCTATATAACAACTCTCTAATCATGCAGTTAGTATGATATGCAGTCTATACTAAGCATTCTTCCAATGTTATTAGACAATAATATAAGACAAAACGTCATTGATGTACATGTATATAATCATTATATTTATATTATATATATACATAAATGTACAAAAAAAGCAAACTAACTGTGACATTAAACTGTTCCATATGAGTTTAATAAATCTTAACGGAAAAGCTCTATTTCATAGGATTTGACTTTGCAGATTTACTTTTGAGCATTAAGTAAAGCAACTTCGAAAATAAGTTTTTTAAAATCAAATTAAAACAACATCCCATTATCAGCGCTGGTTTAATGACAGTATGTTTGCAATTTCAAACACTGAACAAAAAAGAACACAAGTTCTTTGACACAGGACGCAACATTTTACGCTGACCGCACACTGCATTTTTGCACTTCACATTGTTTATTTGAAGCATGCTGGGTGGCTTACGCAAACGCATTTTCATGTCACACGACATGCGAACAAACGCAACATACGCTCAGTGTGCATATTGCTTCATGCGCCAATACATTTTGCATGCAGAGTGACGTTTCTAAACCATAAACATTAAAATCTCTTCTTCTCCCAATGATCAAAATGACTTGAACCAATTTTGTTCAATCATCGCGAAAATAACAGGAAGACCAATTTTGAACAAGCCAAATTTCATAAAAGACTTTTGATCTGCAATTGCAAATGAGTCACTGTTAAAGAAATACAAAACAAAGAAAATTTCTTTGCTCTGGGCATATTTTTAAACAAGACCATGACTGGAGGCAAACAATTCAAGAGTACCTTTTACTTAAATACAGGTCTACTGTATCACATAATGCTGAAAATTGACATCTTTTTCATACCCAATCTCAAAATGACCATACTAACAGTATTTAACAATTTACAAAATTTAACTAATGTCCATTCTTAGACAGTAAGACCATCACTCCATATTTTATGAAGATAATCTAGACTGGGAACATAACTCAAAGCCAAACTTCTACAGGATCCATTTCCTGAAAAATCAATTTGTGTCTCAGTGCCAAACTGTATGTCATGGCCCTCATGGCAAGTACAGGAACCCATCACCAATCAAGCATAGCACTTTACAATACATACCTCCTTGTCTATTCATCACTTGGACTGGTATAGACAGTGGGCCTTGGCCCATGCTAGAGTATGCCAGCACACAGATGGTGTAGGTACTATTGGGGATCAAACCACTAATGGTAGTCATCTTGTTGTCCCCAGCAACTTCCTGGTTCATCCACAGCACAATTGGCAGGTCTGGGTTGGTTGTGTAAAACACCTTGTATCCCTAAAATACAGTGAATTTGAAACAAGGGTCAATAACACTGATATACTGAATACCAAACTTATATAAGTAAATTGTGTTTTTAAAAGGTTTAAATGATGTATACCTTATTTTTACTTTTGCTTATTTTTGAGACATGATCTCACAATGATTTCTGTCTTCAGGTTGGACATGATGCAACAGTATGTGATTAAATCTTACATTGTTAATTCTAGAATCTTCAATAAATTGATATTTGAAAACTTGCAAAATTAACTACTCCAGAATATGAAGAGGTTTACAGTATGGTATCTGCTGCAAAATGTTCATATTTAAATACAGCAGACTTTGCATATTGCATATATCAGGACTATACTGAGAATGAAATGCTCAAACAAGTAGTCACAATACACAGGGTAGACTAGCCAAATGCCTGATACACAAACAAGACCAGCCCAGCATGAATATATGACATATAAACAAGAACATTTCTATGTCAGCATTACCAAGGATAAACCATCTCTGTTTATTTCATTCATACACTGATAATCTTTGAGATACCTCCTAACATAGGCAGGCTGCAATAATGTTTGACAGATAAGCTTTCAGTATACAATTCATCTAAATCTTGAACACGGTACTTCGCCATCGAGTGTACCAGTTCTCGTAGAGCTATTGTTAACAGCTATTCACATTAATAATTCATTAAATCATATATCTAGTCACATATTTTACACTAACAGTTTGAAAAATGATGAATATTTTGCCGATTTTTATCCCTGGAATGTTTGTAGTTACTGAAGCGGGAAGAAAGCTTTTGTCACCAGTAATAGCAACACCAGCCAGTAAACAGATCATGTTAAAACCAGTATTGATATTAAAAAATATGTTTCATTTATTTGAAAACTGTGAAACTTTAAGAAGCTCTGGTAAAACATGCTACTTAATTGAATCAATCTATGTCTGTGAAAAACAGGACAAGATAATTTCAGCACAGCCTTTTAATTTGTCAATAACAACAGGAAAACTACATGCTGTTTGAATACTTTGAATAAAATGAAATCAATGGTCTTAAATGTTTGCTGCTGATGACCTAGTTGTACTTCCTCAGTTTCTGGGAAGAATTAACTTTTCTCTATTGAATTTATGGTTCTGTATAACTCTGCAAAATGTGTTGTGACACCTGGACATAATACAACCACATTGTTTGCTGTACCCTTACCCATGAAATTATCAAATGCAAAATATAATTACAGACATTCACAGCATTTTTGTCAGCTTTACTTCTGCTTGAGGTATATAACATGTTCTTGAAATTTTGACCAATTCCAATCTCGTTTTCTATGAAAAAGTACTTATAAAATTTGCAACTTTCTAACGCAAAAACCTTCAATACAACAATAGTGAATAAAACAAAAGTTATCATTTTTGTTACCATTTATGACTAAAACAAAAGTTATCATTTATGACTAAAACAAAAGTTATCATTTATGAGTAAAACAAGAGTAATCAAACCTGAATTACGCCATTTGGTATCTCCGGCTCATCCCAGTCAATTCTGATGGTTTGCAGGCTGTGTGGCCGAGCTCGTACATTTCTGGGCGCTGATCCTGGGGCTGTAAAGGGCAAAATATAAAACAAAATTAGTACCGAGACTTTTAATATTATATGGCTGCTGAAAAGATAAAATGTGAAAAATGTGTTACAGAAATAAAAGGGGGAATGCAAACTTTAATGAAAATCAAATTTAAATTGTTCAACGTAACAAGGACACAATGTAAGTTTTTAAATATCTGAGTTATTACATTCATGACATTATTTTATTAGTTTTATTAATAATAGTTAATTAAAAGATATAATCCGAGAAGAAAATGCTGCAAATAGAAAACAAAATGCACTCTATACATGCAACAAACAGCAACATGCGGCAATTACGACAAAAAACATGCAACATCAATAGATGACTCTGTCCAATGAGAGCTCGTCCTTCCTTCGATTCAAAAACTATAAAACAAAACGAACTGTTGCCATAGGCGCCTAAAATACCCCCCGATACTGAAAACGAGTAGCATTCATAAAAATAGTAACTTTTTTCACATGCTATTTATTAACATATATTATGTAACTTTCATGTCCTGTATAATGATAACCAATACATGTTGAATATTTTTGAAGGAGGAGCTTTCATATGCAAAGACTAGGGTGATTTAATATTTAAGGGTACAACAGGCAAGGTAAATAAAACAGCCTGGATTAAAATGTAAAAGATAAAAAAATCGTGAAGCTAATCTTGTTGACTTCATAGATATTTAGAATTTGTTTTGATGGTGGCAACCAATTCAGCCTTTGTCACAATCAGTCTCACATCCATGCAGTCTGATCATGATCTGCATTGTTTACTATTCAGTCAGTAAATTGTACGTGATTTTCCATTAACCCTTTGAACAATGGATAGTAACGTCTGAACTAAAGTCCATTTGAAATATTTAACAGGGTTATCCACCCAGAGCCATCTCAGAGCCAATCACTTCTGAATAAATGTATCCAGATTTTATGTGGAGATATGCAAGACATTCTGATTAAATTAACAACTATCACTGAATTTTAAAGAAAATCAATCACTTTATTTCCGCACTTAATTTGTTATTTTTGCTCCAAGGTTGCAGGCCTCTGGAAACTAAATGTGATGAAGAGAGGAAGTTAAATTCAAAGAAATTCAATTTCGATTACGACTGCGTTTTTATTGGATGGCTAAAATAAAATCATCAGGACTGAAAAGATTGTGCAATTACAATGAGTATGCTTGGTGCAGAAATATGGGGCCCTGAAATTTCACTTCTATAAAAACCAATCAAATGTGCATCTTAACAGAAAAAGTAAGTGTAAAAACAGTACACTTTACTTGTCAATTTGGAGTTACATGAAGTAACAAATAACAATGACATAATCGAAAGAGCCGACGTTAACAGATGAAATAAATAAACATAGAAAACAACACATAAATTGGCGATCGACTTTACTCGCAAGACCTGACACTAAGAATAAAAATTTCTCCCTAGTAGAGTTACTTGTCACAGAAAGCACTATAGAAATAAAACATCGACATAAAATATGAACATGTTACCCTGATTTGGTTGGTGGTGAGGAGGATATTTGAACGTATGATCGGGATCCACTGTTTGCACTAAGGAAATAAATTTATTGTAACATATAAAATCATCATCAGCAAATGGCAAGTTCTATAGATATTTTTTCCAGCATGGGACAGGGTATCTTATGTTTATTTTTTCTTTGAAATATTTAGATACAGTAAACTCTGCTTGTGACGATGTTCCGGGAGACCAAGCTATTCATATCATTACATCAGGGTAACATAACAAACGGAGCACCAACTCCAATCAGAAGTGACATTATTGTTGGTGGAAGTAAAGTATCAATTAAGAAAACAAGAGGGCCATCATGGCCCTATATCGCTCTCCTGAGTATCAATAACAAGACAGGAGGTCAAAAGGTCATAATCTAGTTCAGGGGGCATAATGTGAACAAACTTTGTAGAGGGCCACCAGACACTGCTATATGCTCTAGGCAATGCAGTTGCAGACAAGAATTTTTTTTTTTCCTACAACGCTATGTAAAGACAAGCGACCCAAAAGTCATGGTCAATTTTGATCCCAGGGGTATGATTTGAATTCCACTGGACAATGTTACACACATTAAATATCAAAGCTTTCATCCTTTCAGTTTTGGAGCAGATGATTTTCAAACATGTTTCTATTTCTACTTCTGGTGGCCATGTTGTTCAATCAACCAGAACAATTTGAATAAATTTAAGAGAGCTCATTGCCAAGTCTTTTTAGGTGAGTTTACTGAAATTCTATGAAGTGGTTTATGAGAAATAGTAATTTGAAGCAATTGTGGACCATGTACAACAGATATTCATCGATCCTAAAAGTTCACCCTGAGCCACTGGCTCAGATAAGCTAAAAGAAAAGCATTACAAATGTTGTGATCTTTATAAAAGCTATAAAATGTTAATAAAGCATCAATAAATTGCAAGATATTTAGAAATCATACATGGAAGTGTTCATGAAATATACATGAAATATTTGTACAACATCTCCTAATCCCAAAAATAAAGACACGTAAAAATCATCGCTACCTTCCTTTGTGTAAATCACTACAAATGAAGCATAGAGACATTGCGATGAAACATCGCTAAAATACCCAATGCCCTTGTTTTAAGTTTTCAGAGATATTCATTTGAAAAAATTAGTCATTTTTATTGCTCCATCGGCTCACCAACACACTATTAAAGGCAAGAAAACTGACTCGCAAACCAAAAATGTGTATCGTTTTAGCCATATTATCATAACATCAGATATCTTAAGAAGTGAACAGTTTTAAATTGAATTTAAATATATGCAGGGCCCTAACGAACTCCATCATTACATCCAATATATCGTTACAAGTGGAGTTTACTGTTTCAATGTCCCTCCAAGTGCAGCAAGGTTGCACCTGGTTTTAAATAAGGACTTGTAGCCTTGTTGCACAAGACGTACCATCTGAAAGGGACACACTTCACCTAAAAGATTCTTGCAAAACAAACTATTTCTTACATATTAAGTAATATGAGATAAAAACCTGGTCTGAACAAATTTCCAAATAAATTGGACAAAGTAAAAGCCAGTTGGCTTATCGTAAAAGCTACTTCTTGTCACCAAGACTGAAAAATTCTAGTAACATCAAAAAAAAAATATCACAACATTTAAAATGTTAAAAACACTGAAATAGAATTATTTTTTTTAAATTAAAATGTCACTTCAATCAGGTGCAAGAGATGAAGACAAGCTTGTCAGTGCATAAGAGGAACTTAGAGGCTCTACAATCTATTGTAAAATATAGAACTTGTATAAGAAGGACAGACTTAATGAAACAGATGAACATCAAACCGAAAACAGCTAAAAAACATCTTTAATGTGTATCTGGTGCTATTGATCAGTCTATTTCTGCGTTCTTTATTTCCCTGTATGGTCCTTTAACTGAGAAGCTGGCAACCAGCTGCCAGAGATGTGCACAATAAAAACTGACTGGTCCTGTTATTACACTCAAGTCTGGTACCCAGACTTTCCTCATTTAACTATTTTCAATAGACTGCAGGCCAGGTACCATAACTCCTTCATATGGCAGAACCATTCCCAGAATTCCCAGCGACAAAATTAATTTCTCTAGTGAACCTGATGCCTTTTTTAATTACCGATCCTTTATCATCAGCCATAAACACCTTGCAAGATTATAACAACAACAACAACACGGTAAGTCGGTAATTATTTCAGCGACATGTAAGCTGATTACACTGAATTGGTTACCAATAGATATAAGATGTTAGTCTCAATCAATACTTTTGTACTAAGCATAATTTACGTGTTGATCTTAAAATAGAGACATGCACATCCGTGCTTAGCCGCAGTGAAAGACTGCCGTCAAAATTGTATTGTTTCTGTATCTGCTGTATACATGTAGATGCAAAATTTCAAATAACCTTTGGTCTGGCATACTTGACGTCAGAGTTTGCACCAAAGAGTGAATAACTGGTTTGCCAGTGAAATAATAATAAAAATGAAAATAAATAATAAAGATAATAATAATAAACAATAATAATAACCATTATCCTCATCAAGCACTGAAGAGATTTACCAACTCCATGTTCAGGTCACAAAATGGAAGGTGGTTACTTTGAGTAACTTCATGAATAGAAAATACATAACTGTCACAAAACATTTCATTAAAACTCTTTCTTTCTCTTAACATTTTAAGTGAAGAACTTCCTGGGATATGATGAAACCATCTTTTGTTGACCAGTATACGGAAGTCACTGTATGTATGATCATTGTAGTAGAGGTAATAGGGTAAGCATCAGATAGAATCAACCCAGAATCAATAGATTTCTAGACAAGATTTTGTGTAAGGCAATTAAATGCTAGAAGTCATTTTGGCAAAGAAAGCTTTCTTTGTTCTATCCTTATTATAAGACATTTAACAGTTTCAGAAACGAAAACAAGAAGCCATGTATGACTGATCTTGTTTACTGTGTAATTGCAAACAATTACGATGCAACTAAATACAGCAAATCTCCAAGTTCCAAAATATGTCAGACATATTTCTTACACTTTTCACATAGTAAAATGTTTCAACATGTATTATTTAAGAAACCTCTGCCTGACAGACGCATTTTCAATAAAAATTGCACCCTAAAAATGCTTCTAAAAAGTGTAATATGGATTTACAGTTAATTCCTGTAGTATAATTTATTATATTACACTATGTTTGATCTACACCATATTTCATGTGGCTTGTTTATTGCATTTTGAAGATTGAGTATGCCATTTACCCTACATCAAAAGTTCTTTAATTAACCAGGTACATACATTCTTTTAAAGCTTTTAAAAACAGTAGCAGCTTTTTCATTTTTTTTTCATTAATCTAAATTGAAAACTAAATCCAGATAGAGTTTTAAGGTTTATGTTGTGAGGACTGAAGTCAATGATTAATGCTGGAATTTAGCTATGGTTTTCTGTACCACAAAGTTACCCCCACCCCCTAATGTATTTCTCAATATTTTTTTAAAGAATAATTCTTAACACTGTTCTGTATTTCACAAACAAGGCCGTTATATTTTAGTGGTTTGTTTTCACTACAGCACAATTCTGGCACAAATTTGCTTCCCTACAATTTATTACTCATATCTTCATTAAAAGACATAAAAAATTGCTGTGGTTTTTAGTTACAAACATTTCCATGGCAATCCTATTTTATGTGTTTTATACAGGTTTTATTTTCCCTTGGTTTTTGTATCTGCTTTATGCTGTAGGTTTCCTATCTCTGTTTCATTCTACCTCATTAAAATATTTTGTTTCCAATTGGAGAATTTGTCTCAATTTAAATACTGTAATCTACCTGTTTTCAGGAAATTATAAATGCAATCAGGTTCTATGAAAATGCTGGTATTCACTCCAACTCAGCAACAGACCTATCATTATTATTGGTGGTTTTTTTTTAAACCAATTAGTTAAAAATTTCATTTTACTCATGTGCACATGTTGCAAGCAAAACTATGTGTTTGTTATCCAAAATAAGTTTGAAACACATTTTTCTAAACTGCATTCTGACAGCGTTGTATTCCGACAGTGTTGTATCATATTAATTCACTGTAAAAATTGAATTGAAAAATCTGTTCAGCAATAGCACAGGGAAACACTGAAAGAAACATTTCCCCTATATAAAAAAGTTTCTGAAAGTTCTTTCTTCACCTTTCATACCAATAAATCGTTATTTAATCTCACTTTTCTACCTGAAAAATCAGATCTAAGCCAAGATATTTTTCCCACCAATCTTCATCAGCCAGGGTGGAGCAGGATATCTGGGTTTATCAGTTTAGTTAGGATTGTCTAATCTACTATCCTGCAGTTCAATGAAATATCTTCCAGGGCCTCCATGAAACTCAACAGCTTTAATATTTCACAATTAGCACCTAATGAATTTTGATTCTAGATGAGTAATACACCCAGTTCCAAAATTGCAAGCTTAAGATTGCTAAACCAATTAATAAACTGTTTCAATTAAATTTGTAAAAAGCAAATAGTATTCATCCTCAACACTATCTATACAAACAGTGCATCTTTTTCAAATGTTTTTGTGACAGAGTCAGAATAAACTGAGTGGACTTCTCATCTTTATCTAGGCACTGTGAGGTAGGGGTAGTCTAAAGTGAGGTAGGCGTTCTGACTCATACTCCTGATCTCAATTAGCAGAATTTGACCATGATTTCCATATTACCAGTAAGTACCAGTCAGTTATCAAGAGAAGTCTACTGCAAGTTGCAACAACTTTATTAAAATAAATTTGTTAAAACATTTATGTCAAAACTAGACCATCTTAAGATAAAATTGAAATTCCTTAAAATCACATATGCTTGTATGATATATCAACCAAAAATCTCAAACATGAGATGTGAATCACAGGAGCTTTCCAAGGCTTGTGTTTTTAAAGGGCTGCTAAAAACTTCCAAAGCTCCCAGCTTCTCACAACCTCTGAGAAAATCAACTATTTAATTGTGATTAATAAGACTTGATAGAAATCTAAACTAGAGTGAACATATGTTGTTAACATCCATGGCATGCATTTTCGATGTCATGCAACTATGCTTTGTTGCGGCAAGTGTTTCATCTCCGCTAGAATCTCGTTGGTGTCTACAGGAAAAAAAAATCTCAAAATTTTTCTCGACTTGATGAATAAAACAGAGTCTGTACAAATAAGCACTTCAAACTTGCTAGTAATAAATGTTATGAACAATAAACATAATGAACTATTTCAGACAGAAGATTATGTAGTTAGGTGGTTATTTGAGAGATTTCATAGACCACATTATACCACATTACCTTTGAGTACACTAGTATTTTGTGTTGGAAACACAAGAAACAAAGCTAACATAGAATAAATACATAATACTTTCTGTACACTATGCAGTGTGATGTTTTTGGCTCACCCTTTCTGGTTTCGATGGAAACTGTGGTAAAATGTATTACGTTCCACTCTACGACAATAAATCACCTTTAGAAGTCTTCTGGAACATCAACTTTTCAGAGCATGTCAGGTAATTTAACTTGTTATGATAATATCAGCTGTCTAATATATAAACCATGTCCGAGGATCTCCAGGGGCAACAACCCTCTCCCTGATAACAACATTCTACGAGCATATCAACTTGAGAAAAAAAATTCTGTAAAAATCGCTCTAACCTTTACCTACCTGGGCAACATATCAAAATGTTTCCCTGGGATAATATATTATTGACTTCAATGCCAGTTGGAGAAACTGGTGAGTAAAATGTAAAACATTTGGCAGGCTTGAATTTTATGCATCTTGCATAGATGTATATTGGAAGTACTTAGAAATATCAATTTAGATGCCATTTCATTGGCCATAACAGCTCCTTGAAATCATCAAAATGTGGTTAAAAATAATTTATTTCTTCATGTTTCTACAGTAACTGCATCAATATCTAGAAATATATAGACATATAATGACATCCATTATTTTCAGAGTCTATATTGCAGCTTTATATTTAACAAAGCGATCTCATTCGGAATTAAGTGTCTATCTGCCTGTAAAATTTACAATAACTGTGGATTTCATAGGAAGATCATTTTCATCAGCGATACAAAATGCAAAAGTTTCTTATATTGAAGTTTTGTCATCTGTTTTACTGCAGGATTTCATTCTCTTCTCAGAATATACGAGGGCTGACCAAAATTTGACAGTATCCTGTCTACCTATATGTCTATAATAAATTTTGGAATATTTTTGTGTTGACCCCCAGTCTTTGAAGTTCACGTATGTCTCGGTCATTTTCTTTACTTGGGGATTGACAACCCATTTCATAAGTATTTTAGTTAGGTACACAGGCAGACAGCTTACCTAACTGTAGTCCGTGGTTGTCATCTTACATTAAAACAAGTCTATCTGTAATATTTTACTTCTCCCCAACAATAATTCACATTTGTTTAAGTTAAATTACATCAAATGGCGGCAGTCTAGGTCTTAAAACCCATAATACTATTTTATTTACAGTGAGTGACTGATCTAAATAGCTCTGATGTAATCAACGTATCTGACACGATGGAAGTGACGGCCCAGACATAAAAATGGCAGGAGACTTCCTCTACGGCACGAGCTAGACGTGTATTCCTTGCCGTAACAAGATGCACAAATGACTCAGACAGGCTGGAGATTTCCGTTCAGACAAAACCCTGTGCTCAATCCCATCTTTCTGACACCAGAGGGCTTTTATCTTTAGTAACATATTTTGACCCGTTTCATAAAGAAAAGTGAAAGGAAAGAAACTGCTCAGCCTCAGAACACTCTACAGTATTCTCACTTCAAACCTCTTATTTACCTGCAGCTTTACTTTAAAAAAAATCTCTTTCATCTTATCTTTAACATTTGTTGATAATTCAAATAAATTCCAATCAAATTTGAGGTTTCTTGGATTTTTTCTCTACCCAGACACTTGCAAGCTTCCAAAACACCTGGACCTTCAGTCAGTCAATCTCAATATACTTGTCGATCTGACCAATTGTTTCATCAGTTTTACTGAAATCCCAAGCAACCAGTGTTATCTCTACTGTTATCTTTACTGCTCATTACCTATGACATTTTTCTACTCACTTCCATCCAAATTAGAATGTTAATTACTCACTCTTTTGCCTATTACTATCACAACTAGTGATTTCCCACCTGTATTAGACAAGGAAATGTCTTTCAGAACAGTACAACATAAAATTTGGACACTTCTCAAGATTCATGGCAATAGTACCACATGAAGACAATGCAGCAATTAACTTGTAAGAAATTTCGTGCCAACAGGGGCAACTGTTCCATTGTATTTTATCATTGCCATTATGTCAATTAGTCAAATACATTACTGGAATCACATGTTTTGGGGTAATTTATTGCAGGATATATCACAGAAGGTAACAACAAGAACTTGAGACTGGAATATTTGTCATGTCATCTTGTTTTCATTATAGTCTGACTTTGTATATATATTAAGAATTCAATCAACTTATCTAGATGTCTTATATATCATCTGTATTTTTAATAATTATGAGGTAGAATATATTTGTAATTTATTGATTGCAAATTTAAAACAAGTAACCAATCAGAAACAGGAATGCATCAGAGATTCATCAGAACACTTCACTACAAAGTCTGGCATTTACTTA
The DNA here is from genome assembly GCA_022818135.1 of Saxidomus purpurata. Taxonomy (NCBI): domain Eukaryota; kingdom Metazoa; phylum Mollusca; class Bivalvia; order Venerida; family Veneridae; genus Saxidomus; species Saxidomus purpurata. The sequence goes on from JAFMSR010000005.1 coordinate 10,916,695, forward strand.
ATTTCATTCCTATTTTTCCAGAAAATTTATCAGACATTTGCTTATATTTATGATTTTAGTCATAAATAACTTGTAAGTTACCATGAGTAAAAAGATAGTTGGCACCTTGTCTTTTCCATATCACTAAACATTTTCTTTAACTGTAGAATACACAGAATTGGTGTATTTTTTCAATTAACATACACAGAATATTTTCTACATGGTTCACAATTTTTTCTAGGAAATTATGACACTAATGAACTGCTGGTCAGTTGCTGCCGGTCACTACAAATCTGGCAACTGACCAACCCCAAGAACATTTACAGCAAATGACTGTAGTTAAGAGTGACCTCTGACCCTTTGACTCGGGTAAAAACCCCTGTACTTCTCATCAAATGAGTTGTATTCTATGGTGACCTCTGCCCACTCAGGTGAATGAACTGGTCAATCGATGATAGATGTTCAATGTAGAGTGACCATATGATATTGTTTTTGTAAACTAATGAGAACTAATCACCTCCGGTATGCTTCCAATCAGCTCACCTGGTCAACATGCTCCCCGGCTAATACTGGGAAACAAGCAATAAATACAAACACTTGTGTATCTCTTTTGTTGAATTTGCTAAAAAAAGTGTAGGTCTTTTAACCCTTACCCTTCTGGAGGCAAGTGATCAGTGCAGTACATGATCAGACTCCACATCTATTCAATCTGATCATGATCTGCACTGTTTGCTAATGAGTATTTTATTTAATACCCCTTTAACGATTAATGGTACTATCCTAACTGAATATCGGAACAGTCCATTTTCAAAATATAACATGATAAGGGTTAATAACTTTTAAAGTACTTACAGTACTTTGATTGTGCGCCAACAGAAGTACTACAACTAAAACAATGCCTATATCGCAGAAGATCATGTACATTATATTAGCTCTCTTCCTTGTGGTTGCGAGTAACTCTACCTTTACAACCAGTGTAGACCACATCTATGCAGTCTGATCATGATCTACACACTATGCTATTCAGTCAATAAACCTTTCAGTGAGAAAACTTTTGGACATTTAATAGTACTGTCCAATTTAAACTGAAATATGAACAAGACTGTTTCAGGAATTACCCTGGGTAAAGACTGAGTAGGAGCATGTTTTATACTTAAAGTCAATGGCTCTAAACGTAGAATGCCCAGGCTTCCAAGCTTCACCAATAATCATAATCTTTAACACAGGCTGATGGAAGACCAACCATGAAGTATTTTGCACCCAAACAGGTTCTGGAATGGTGCTCCACACCAAAATTTAATGCACCTTTGGTATGCAAGCACATATGTCCCAAGAAAGTATCCATATGTTGTTTTGGAAAAGCCATTGCTGCACGGGGAAATTCAATTAGCCATTGATGAAAGGTTCACCAATCCATAAATTATACTCAAAGCTATTGTCTGTTCCTGTTTGCTTAGAATATATACAACACTACTGTTTTTGCCAGATCTCTTTATTCTACCGACTTCCAACAAATGTTGCAGCATTTTGTCCTTTATTCCAAAGACTATCAACAAACATTGCATTGCAGCGTTGTGTTCTTTTTCTACAGACTTCCAATAAACTTTGCAGCATTTTATTAACTAACACAAGTGGTTTGTTAGAGAGCAAGTTAGACGTGAGTTAATTAAGACTCGAAAATGACAGCCTGTTGTAGGTAATTGTGAAGAGCTGCTTCATTTGTGACAGCTTAAAATACAGAGATCAACCCTAGACCTAGACATTGTGGGAGTACGCAATCCAAGGCCATCAGGCGCTAATACAAACAAGTAACAACATGTTTTTATACCAGTTATAAAACAAAACAACATACTAAGAGAATAGATGTCAATTTGTAAACAAAACTAAATTTCCCCCAACTGAACAAGTCTAGGGGATGGGATATACTGACGGCTTTCACAACCACAGTCATTATACATGTAGTTAAAGTGTAAGTTAATTAAGAATGATAGATGACAATTTGCCAGAACTGTTATTCGACAAGAAAAATAACATCAATCAGACATGAATTAAAAACTTATGATCCAGCTAGAAACCAATTCCAGCAGCTGCCAGGACTTTCAGTATTGCTGTAATTCTGTTTCATGGTCTTGATTAGTTACGGCAAATATAAATATATATATTCTTCTTAAAGAAAGTCATGATTTATATAAGAATATTTGTCAGTAAGTTAAGGTAGAGAAAAAAACAATCTCTTTCCAAATAGGACAGGAAGGGGTTGGATAAAATTGTTAGAATGAGATCTTAAAGACAAAATCAGAAATCACCTCGGTGACTCACTAATATGCCAACATCCGTGTATTAAGTTTTTTTGGACAAAACCTTGATTTCTATCGTTCCAATATAACATTCCGCGAGATTTGTTATTAATTCGAGGTAAGCTTTCAACTGAACAACACCGCACTAGATTTCTGTATAATACAAATGAATGCTTGTATCGGGCGAGCTATCATACCACTTCCTGTCAATGCATAAAAGGCGAGAATTTATACCCTTAGGAGGACATTTGTATTCATTTCACAGTAATCTTGTGAACAGTAACAGGCATTTGCCATAATGCTCGTTAATGAGTAGTTGTTGGGACAATGTCAATCACATTACATAGAACTGTGATCGAGAATAACGCACTGTCGCTAATGGTCACAGCCTGTCCGTGGGCAAATACCAATACCTATCTTTCAACTACAGACTAAAATCTCAGACAATAAGACTGGAACGTGCTGATAAAATCTGTCTCCAACCACTTTATTATGCTTAAAATTATTTCATTTAAGAAATGCGAATAGGATGATAGAATTATAAGAAAGAGGTTGCAATGTTCTTGAAAAATCGTGACTTTAAAATATTCTGATAGTTTAATTAGTCCAGCATCATACGTTTGCACTGGCAGTTGCTCGTATGAGCTAAAATGGTTCATTGCAAGTTGACTGAAGAGACTGTTCTTCACCTGTCAATGGCTGAAGACACAGCTCTGTCAACCTGAAACAAACATTTTCAATGGAATCCACTATTCTGCAGGCCTTAAAAATTTGCCAACAAATTTAAATTTCATTTTCAAAGGCATTCCAGCAAAGTGTTGCATTCTTTTACAACTGTCGAGTTAATGAGCATACTGGTCCCACAGGATCTTGCAGACAACACAGAGAGCTTACTTCTACTACATATAACCTTGGCAATAATGTTGTTGTCTGCCTCGGGGAATCAAACTACAAAAGGTGAAATCATAAACGGCAGCAATTACTCGGCAAATCTGCACCAATGCTTCAAGGTGTTTTAACACTCCTTCTGTTCTTGTTAAATGATTTAAAGTGAACCTTACAATGCATATTGTCAAAACTGCAGCAATTAAAACAGATAATGGTCATGTTGCTAAGCAACAAATTCATAAAATGATAACACGATATCATAACAATTACCACTATTCCAAAAGCATTATCATCACAGCTTCAAAAAATCCAGTAGCTTGTCAGCTCCTAGAAAGTAAGCGAGGACTTTCTGGCTCGCACCTTTGGTACAGATTTTGCTTTCAGTGTACTTTCAGTATTTCTGTTTTCAACCTATGTCCATGTACATAAAACACCCTTTAATTAAATGGTATCTATTTCTGTCCGTGTAAATCAACTTAAACTGTTCTCAACATTTCAAGTGGAGCATGTAAAAAAGTTTCAGTCTTTGAAAATGTCAATTTGATTAGTTTCAAGACACTGCCCGAATATCAAGTGCTGTTAGACACATAGCATTATCTGTATAGAGATTCACTCCCTGATTTCATTAGTACAGACACTGTTCCAGTAATGAGGACTGTTCTAGGAAATTAGCGGTGGGAGACCAAGGTAGACATGTCTTCTTACTACTCTGTATTTAGGTAACCTTTAGTTAAAACCTTTTACTAAACAGAAAAAAGACAAATTTGTCCCAATCATGTCAAGTAAAGAATTCCAAGTTACCAAAGGGTTTGGACTTTTCTTCAACTGTACAAAATACTGACCGGGCCGTTTTCAAGTCATAGTCTTGACTTAGTCTCAAACAGAAGAGACTAGCCATGACATTCCTTGTGCAAAGTTCATTTGCTATACTTCATTTGCAGATGCTGATATTATAAATAGATTATTATCTGTACACAGAATACCATCTACGAAAGAATTATGTAAGAAATTGTTTTAACTACCATAAAAGTATTCTGAGAATGAAATTATCTTGCAGTTTAATCTATTCTTTAAATATTTCCGAAACACTTTTAGCGCTTCCAACATTTAAAGAATACATACAATTAACAGTTCAATTTATCAGTTCCTTTTAACAGCTAGCAATTAACATTTCGAGATTTCCAGAAATAACTCATATTCTGTTTTGATCCAGTTTAACGGAGACACATTTTCATTAGCATTTCATAGTTCCTTGCACCTTTCTTCAATAAAAATATCTTTAGATAAGCTGGAAAACTGGTTACTCGTTTCTGGCTGAATCTGTTAGGAGTTTTTTTTGCATTATACTAAAAGACTTATCTTTATTTCTTATTTCAAAGAGCTTCCAATATTGTTTGGCATGAACTTTTCTGCTCAGCAGGGGCGGCCATTTCATGAAACACTCTTAAGCCTATAAAACTTATTTAATCTTTGTGAGCCCGATGGGGGATCTTTTCAAGCTTCTAGAAAAGTCAAGGAAATCAAAAAGATAAAGTTTATCTTGTTTATAATAAATGAAACGCAAGTAAAGCATTCGGAATAAAAGCTTTTTTCCCTAAAACTTTATGCATACTATGAGAGTAAAGAGCTCAAAATTTTATAACACATTTTGCTTTTTGATTTTCATTCCTAGACAAAAAGAAATTGCACCAGTTTGAAAATTAATGTGTAAATAATGGTACAGAAAAAAAACAAATATACTGTAAAAACCACAAAAGTTCTGTTTGATTGGAATAACAAGTTTTTTCAATTATCATTATTACTCAGAAACGGGATATGATTTAGGTGCATATTATGTTCACATATAATGATAAATTCTGTGATTTTGTATCAAACAAATGCGTAGAACATTTGTGCGATTGTAAGATTCAGCATGCAAACATAATACATTGGGTAAATATTGTGTTTATGAGATGGAATGATGAGAGATAATGATTCCAATGATGGGCGTGTAATCAATGTATCACTATCATCATTATGATGCAGGAAAACATCCAAGTTCATCAAATACGACCCGCCAGGAATGCATATTAATGATGCCTATCATCGAAGTTAAAGTACTTACAATCTGTAATGGTATACAGGGCTCAAGAAATCTGCCCCTTATCTGATTGAATATCATCCAATTTCAATTTTTAATATCTGTCTGCAATTTCAATTAAAGCCAGTAACAACATTTTGTAAACAGTTGCCACATGGTGACATAGGGAAAAGGTTCCATGACATGTAGCATGTGACCTCAAACTTCCACTAAAGCATCAATACAGGCAACATCCCATTTGAGAATGGTCATTCAGAATGTTGCAACACTTCCATGTAATTACATGCAAATTTGGGGTAAGCTGAAGTTGATCTATCTGATAGCAGCTGCAGACACCTGATGCATCAGTTGCCTGCCTTGGTTTCGTTGCTAAGCAAGATTATGATCAAAATAAATCTTTCCTTAGAACATTACATGTAGTAAATATATACTGGCTAGCAGCATACACCACAGCAACCAAACAGCAGAAAAGAAAAAAAAATTCTGATTTGTATCAGCACAAACTTGTTTTTAACCCAGTGTGGAGCCAGATATATCCCCAGTCTACCTGATACACATCTCATGGAACCAGGCAGGGGTCCGCACCAGACCACAGGCTTTATCTGATAACACCACAAAGATAATTATCTTATTTTCACCTTATTACATCTGTATTACTTCATTTAAAGGCTTCATTTAAAAATAATTCAAAGAAAAAGGTTTTCCAGAGGGAAACTGATAAGCTTCATAGGTGCCTACAACAACCAGATGAAAAAATCTGTTTAGCTTAACAAAATAAGATTACATTTACAATTATACTATCTTCTATTTTCGTTTTGAAACGCTGTATTTTGTTGTATTGTAGTAATGTATTTTAACGATCATGCTGTATCAATACACAGTATTCGATGTATTGTATCATACGGTAGAGAATCATAAAACATTCATCTTTTTGTAACATAGTGTAATAACTGCTTTATTGTAACATTTTGTAACATATTGTATTAATTAACATGGATACAGAAACAGAACAGCATAAAAAAATAAATAAACACATACTTAGTACATGATGGCCTAAAATACAACAGCATACATCATAAAACATTGTTCAAAAGAGATCCTCTCCTTCCTTAATTTCAGAAGCTTCAAATTATCTAGTGTTATCTCGGGTTTATCTAAGTGCTCCTTTTTTCTATGGGATTGTTTTTCTTAGCTAATAAGACATCAATTACCTTGGGTCACCTGGGACAGTTTACCATAATGATGCAACGGTAAATTTAACATGACAAGACGAGAACGGCTGCAGAGTACAGGCCCTGATAAGCCAATTTCTGCAGTTTGTATCTTGATTGTCAATTTCTTTAAAAACCTGGGCGTAGAAATATTGTTACCCAATTCCCAACAATTACATTGGAAATATTGCAGATGTTACAAGTCTTGTACTATTAAATTTACTGACAACTATGTCTTTAGAGATTTTATTGCCTTTATCAACTGGTAAAGATGTCTGGTGGAAATTTGTCTCACTTTCTTCTGTATTCTCTCAAGTAATTGCTCAAAGCCTGGATTGGGAATCGTCCACAGGGGGCCATCTATCATCGGCTTTATATGGAAAGTGACACGGAACCGCCTTGTATGGAAACATAATTATTACCAGAATTTTATAATTTTGACAGCCTACTATACAATGACTCAAATTTTACACGTTACTTGCAGAATCTTTCACCATACAAATTATATAACACATAAATCATCCAATAAAACTGAATTAAGCATGAATTTATGACAAAAATTAAGCATGAATTTATGACAAGTTACAAAATACAATTTATAGCAAAAGTGTTTTCACACAAATTCTGTTAATGTGTAAGTTTATGACAAGAACTTAACCAGAAAAAGTTTAAAACAATACAAGACAAGTGGCTCTTTAAAACAAATTAAGTGCTCAGGTTTGTTACAGGTAATTCACCCTGTCCTGCAAGAGAAACTGCTTTAGCAAGCAAATTTGTTTGATGCAATTTTGCATTCTTCTTTTAAAAAAAATATTTTCTCTGTAAAACGAATGTAATTTTTTTGTTGTTATTACCTGCTTACATACTTGCATTGTAAAACTATGGTAGCGCTTTTTTGCAGTTACAAATTTCCTAGAATTTACCCAATTACTTAGAGGTATAAAAGAGTTTTTTTATGACAGAAAGTATGAAAGAGTTTTTTTTGATAGACGGTAGGGCAGAGGTTTTTTGTCATAATACTAAATGGTATGCTTTTTCAGTGGAGGGTTTTTCTTTCAATTTGTCTGTTACTCATATCACACTAATTATCTTGTAGAAACACAACTTGCTTTTTTACATCCTAAATCAATAAGGCCTAGATAAAATGGGTACAGTGGTTCTGCTGGGTGGGTTCGGTGGGGGGAAGGAGGGGGAAGTTGGAATGGCCAAATAGGTTTGGTAGGAATGAAAACATTAAATAAGAAAAATTTCATCTAAAAAGTTGGCTGAGCATATTTATTCTCTGTTATGGATAAGTTGCTGATTTAGGTTAGGTAATGATCAAAATGCAATTCAGGGAAGTGGCCAATACATCATGCAAGTGGATTTACGAGAATTGTTACTAGTCACTGAATTTTATACCAAATTTGAAAACACGACTTCAAAATAAGCAAAGGGCTTTCTCCAGTCTTTTATTCAATTCACTCATTACAGTATAGAAACTTCTCCTTTCATATAATGTTTCAAAATTCTAAACTTAGAGGGAGAGCTTGCTTCAATCACAGGGAATGTGGTATATTTGAAGTAATACAGAAATAACATTTTGATTTCTCTCATTTCAGCGAAATTGCAATTTTTGGAGAAAAAATAAAGTTGCCTGAAATTGAACACTATGAAAACATTTTAACATTCCCAGCTTGAGGTTGGGCGAGCATGCTTTCATTTCAGATAATTTGTCAGAATTTGACAAACTAAGGTATAGTGTTACATGCCAGGGAACCAGGGATGTCTTTTTAGCACATGTTTGCTTTAGCTCCCTGGTTTGAAAAAAACTACAAATATCTACAGTCTGTGCCCACATGTGTTAGTTCTTAGTATATTATATGATTTTATTGCATTGCTCTTCAAAAACAATAAAAGTTCAAAACTTCAGGAACATTCTTATAAAAAAGTTCTCTTTTCAATCCCGATTTTCAATTTCTTAGTTTTCATCTAAAATACAAAGGCCTGGCACTATAATTGAAACGGCATGAAAAATCAAAAAGGAGAATGACAAAATCTTTTTCAACAAGCTTTTGAATTAAAAGCGCAATAATTGAGTTGCAATTCTTTTAGTAAAATCTGCAGGGCCTAGCTCTCAAAGTGCTCAAATGCACAAAAACGCTGAGCGCACAAGAAAATCATCGTGCAGCTGTAGAAGACATTATCTGCTTCATGAGTTAGAACTGTATGGGGAAAAAAGTTTATTACTGTCATTCCATTGTAAAATGCATTCTGCCTGATCCAAGGTCCTGTTGTACCTGCTTTTCATCACCTGCCTTTCATCGTGCTACAGGGACTATTTTTTTGCACAAAGATTCCTACTCAATAGATAACTGTTATTGAGTTATTTACTCTTTCTTTGAGTTAATCTGTTTTTATACAGCAGTTATTTATCAGATATAAAACAGACACTTCTACAAATAGAAATCTTGCTTATTTCTGGGAAATGCATCCAATCTTTCAGATTTTCTTTTATTAATTACACCTTCGATTTGTATCATTCTTATGTATATTGTCAAGATAAAAATGGAAGAACCAGATCTCTACATGTTTTACCATGCTGTACTTGATGATGGACCAATTTTGCAATGCAATGCTTACTAGAACCAGCTTTTAGTATTGCTTCAACGTATTAAAAATGTGAATTTGAAGAACCAATGCCTAACACTCTAAAAATAGAATAATTATGGCCGGTTGGGAGGTGGGGGGGGGGGGGGGGGACAAACAGTTTCTAACTTTGGATTATTTGAGAATTTTAATGGCTGACTTGAAGGCCTAAAGCTGTAGGTATATATAATACAAAATACAACATAGCTGCAAAATTTTGCTAAAAGTACCGACACTGAAGACTGATGTTATTTTCTGAGCTGCAAGTTGCACGTAACTCCTTAGTTTAATTCAATTTATAAAAGTTTTCTTGGCTCTTGGAAGCTTTCACCAGAACTCCATTTATCTGTCAAAATTATTTTGCATAAACTAAAGAGCATTTCGCCATGAGGGTATACCCCACCTCAAGGAAGTGTTTAAAACAAGAGAGTGGTTCTCTCTTTATTTTTGGTGCAGACAAGTAAAACATTTAACTTCACAAAAAAAAAGTTGTAAGCAGAAAATTTACATTAATTTGCAAACTTAACAATAAAACGCTAATGGTGTACTTTCGTAACTTTCCAAGGCAGCTTTAATGCAATGTACCAGCAGTTTTATGGATTTGTAATTAAAATAATTACGAGGAGAAAAATTCTTCAAAAGCAAAATGCGGAAACAAATAACAATTACGCAGAAAGAAAAATCTGTAATTGTTTTCATGACATCATCTGCTTGTTCGATTACTGTGAAATCAAAGAATGTAAACTTGTCTCGTTAAAATCAACTTGAAAGCAACATCTGTACCCACTGCTTGCACTGTTTGCAAAATAGTGTTTATTTGTTTTTCAGTCTAGCCTGATTTAGAGCCTGCATTTGAAAACCCTACAAAGAAGTATTTAAGAAAGATCTGGGTTAAAAAGATGCTTTACTCTTCAGTAACTTTGAATCAATATCAGCAAAAAGCCTGGAATTGTACCGGTAATAAAGAATGGCAGAAAATTACATTGCGTAAATAATTACTACATTCCATATGTCTACCTATGACTTGGCGAACTTTGTTGGAGTACTTGTTTATACAGAATGTGAATAAATTCTTGTTATTTACACTCCATAAAGAATCAAAGAGCCTAACTTTTCCCCGTTATAAATGGCTGGTGAAGCACTAATTTCCACCTCTGCAAAAAATCTCTGAGCCATCAAACCTGGTGCCACACAAATCGCTATTTTCATAAAGATGACAATATTTTGTAAAATTCCAACTAAAAACTCATCTGTTGAAGAATAAAACGTTCAAAATTTAATGTAGCATGAAATTTATGACAGATTCCAGACAAGAAATGTTCAATTTTCTTCTAGTATCCCAGAACCCGCTGCTCATATTCTGTCAAATTAGAATCAAAAGAGAGAAAATAGGAATGAAAGGAAGTGGGAAAAGTGTTGATAATTGAAATCCGGTGTAGATGTACTTTCTGGGTGTGACCAAGTCTGTGTCAGCCAAATCCCATACATTTCATTTCGGACCAAATCAAATACATGTATTATTCAAACAGTACTACGTAACTGAACAAATGTTATCCAATGCTGAAAATGTAATTCAATGCTTATAGAAACATGAAAGATTTATCTAACTCATGAAACCTAAGCTAATTCAGTATGAAATAAAATTCCCGACATTTTGTTTCAACAGAAAAAGTGAGAATACACAAAATTAACTTGAATCAAATATGAAGAAGAGCCGGGTATCAATTACCAATATCAATATAAACAAAGAAGTAAATTCGCCAAATAAGAACAACAAACATTGCATTTAATCATGAATCAATTGCAATAACGTATTGATTAAATAAATGATCATTCACCGCCTTTCTACAAACATCTGAAAGCATTAAATACGTTCACTGATGTAGCTAGAAAAGACTCTAAAACTGCATTCATTCAAACTAATGGAATCCATGGGGTTCCAGATGAGATTAGTCTTTTTCAATTACTCTTGGAAAAAAAACAGTAGGAAAAGACTTAGAATGCAATTTTCATGATGATTTTTTAATCCTGCTACCGAATACACTCTGCAAATGCCGACTTTATTACCTTACTCAAGCCCACATATTTCTCAACCGCTCAAATAAACCTACTTAGTACATCGTAGTTAAAGGTTATGTACTTAAGGTTCTAATGTACCCCGTATGTGCCCCATATGTACCTCTTTAGAACATCAAATAGTGATGAACCCTTTCTAAGCACAAAAAACTAGACTATATACCTGTTTCTAAAGAAGCCTCATAGGCAAAAAATCAACTTTCTTACAAAGTATCAATTAAGTGCTCAAAGTAAAAAAATTTGATTTAATGTTTAAGAATCTGATCAGATGTTTAGCAAAGTCTCTATGTGCTTAAATAGCGCTTTATTTACTGCAAATATTCTTATCCATTTACTGAATAATGTTTGAAGAAAATATATCAATTTTCACTTGGCCTTAAAATTGCATGAGCTGCCTCTTCTACAGACTTCTCTCCTCAATGTAGACTGCTCCCCTACTCCCTTCAATAAACATCAATATTCTTTGATCAAATAAATTGGCTGTCAATTACTAAACTGATATGCTGCATCTTCAAATTATAAGTGATTTAATAAGTCTGAAATGCCTGGTTCAAAGGGAGCGTCAGCATGTTTCTGAGGTTCTGATAATGGCTGGCCTTGTCAATCACATCACTGATCCCCGCAGATCTCCCAGACCATGTTCCAAACAGCTGTTCTTCATTTTTCTATCCAAGAACTTGATCTTGGTGTCCTATTAATTAAAATATTCAAGTTCCCTTGTTTCTGCCGGACTAGGATATTTTCTCTGTGTTCTACCCCACTGGTTCAGGTGCAGTTTTAGGCATATTTTCTAGGAATACTAGACAGAAAATGTAGTATAAAGTGCAGTCTATAGAAATCTAGCTTTTTTCTAGGTGACTTTTAAGACTTTAATACATTATGACATAAACTAAGTAAATTTCAAAGCAACAAGCTGTATTTTGAAACTCAAAAAGGACAAAAGAGTTTCCTGAGTGCTCTGGTGTCTGGCGGATGTTGTGGTACAAGGTGATGTCTGGAGGACATGTTTTTTTCTTAAACTTTGAACTTTTTTAACCGCACATTCAGAAACCATGTATTTCAATTTCATTAAGAGCAACACTCAACCAATAATCACTAACTGTCAGTATTGTACTACCTTCAATCAATCCCACAATGCAACGCATCCCCATTTCTAAGCTTTACATTAGAATAAACATAAAAAGCGCTACTAACTTAAATTGCTGCAAAATTTTCTTCCCCATTCTGTAAGCCAATCAATTCCTCTATAACTTACTGCTCGCTAATACAATTATGTTCCAATTAAGGAAATTTATTTTAAGATGGTGCGTAATCAATTTTGAGATGTAACGAGACAAACCAGAGATCTTCGCCTGTAAAGTTTCCAACATAACTTCAGAATAAAGTACATGTCAACATTATAAGAGTTTTTTTTAAACAATAGGCTAACTAAGCCTCTGCAACAACAACAACTAATTTGTCATTAAAATTAAAATATCACTCTTAATGGCACAGCCCAAACTGAAAGACGGACAAATCCATTTGAGAAATTCAGCAGCATAAGAGACAATCGGAACCATCGGCTTCTTTCTGACCATTCCTACTGACGTAGCAGACTATTAATTTAGAAAAGGAAATTACCACTATGTATAAGTTTTAGGATCATTTACGGATAAAATCAGAGTGATACTTTTAAGTATTTAACAAGACGACGAGACGCCAACAGTGCAAAAACATTTGCAATTCTTTAAATTTCCCCGAATTCTGTTTTGGACGGTAACGGTATCTTGACAAGATAAACTGTGATGAATGTCCGAACATAATGAGAATGACAAAAGTTATTACTACCAATATAATTCAATAAAACTGGACATTATGGTCCGTTTTCCTAGCAAGTTTGGACACAGGAGGCAAATCATTTCCCCGTCTGCAGAGACTTTTGTGTGACAAGTAGATGGTACACACTGAGAAAATCAAATTTGCACAGATTTGGGAAAATTGATCTGTACGCCTGATAGACTATTAGTGCATGAAGCAGAGGTGTCTGCCGTTGGTCAGAATAGACTGGACTATTCACTTTACAAGCAGTCTTGATGAGAATATTATGATACACGATGAAGGAAACGCACAATGTTATTGCTGGGAAAAAAAAGACAATTCTTTTTCCACTTTTCTTTATATCCTAGTACTTTCACCTTTAAAATCAAAGGTCAAGTTCATTCATAATGTTCATGTCCAGACCATTAACAAACTGAGGCTAACCCAGGGTTGTTGCAGGTGAAAAACTTTGATGCTGTGCAAAATTATCATCTTTGATAAAAGATTCTGACCTTTAAGGTCAAGTAAAGGTCAAGGGCAAATTGTAATTCCTGCCTGTAAATACTGATGGAAAATTACAGAAATATCAATAAAGCACATAAAATTCACATTTCACTCAGAATGTCATTTAAAAGTAGGTCAAGGTCATATGTAGGTCAATGACTTGGAATAATGTCCTCCTTTTCCTAAATGCTAAAGACTGTCTTTTTCCAAAACAAATAACAGAATTGTGAAAAGTAGAAAATATGTAAACTCTCTGGTTTAAAAGAAATATACTTGGATGCTCATCTATGAATGATTGCCTTTACTTCTTCCAGTCATAAATACAGAAACTCAACAGAACATAAAACTGTACAAAGTTGTTTTTGATTAGTGAATTCCACTTATTCTTCCTTGAAAATTAGATTTTAAATCCTTTCAAAACTGTAAATTAATTTACAACATGTTTAAGTGAATTCAGTTTCCATGACAACTGATCAAGTAACACCAGACAATGAATGAACTTGCTGGTCAAAATTCTAACATTTACTTTGTTGTGATGGAAACCATCCTCTCTTTAAAATGTTGCACAAGCTTACTGACATAATAAGTAACACAGTATTTGTGAAAACATGCACATCGGCTGCGGCTGCATAATGCATTTAGAACACAGAACAGGAAATTGAGGCAACAAGCTATTACTCATAAAACATACTTCTTCAAATTTGCATGTGGTAATAAGGAAATTGTGTTGACATATAAGAACTGACGTAGGAAATAAGCTTTCAGTAATGTCTTCCAAAAGTTCTCTGGGGAAAATGAATCTTAATCAGCCAACAGTCCCTGATAAAATTTATTTCGCCAAAAAACAATTCTTTGAAACTTAAAGGGCTACTAATCTACCAAATCTGGTAATATGCCATCAAAAGGATTCAGTAGGGCATATTTAATGTTATAATGCCACTCAGCCAAAAAAGATATAACCAAACAATTCCAGATTTTATTTACTTAAAAGGCATCCTGTCTGGCATGGCCCCATTATATTATGGCCTCAAGTGACCCTTCCTCTGATCTCCCTTTAAGAGTGACCCCCTAGTGTTGCCTCCATTTATCATCCAATGAAATCTGTCCAATTGAGACATTTATCCGAACTGATGCTCCATTTAATTTGAGAAGTGATGAATGAAATCAAAGCCAGGATGGAACATGAATTGCTTCAACTGGACATGGCCATTAACAAATGGTGAATATTATCTTTCCTTCCTGGAAATTATACATGAGCAAAAATGACTACCAGATGAAGAACTTACAAGATATAGAGGATAATTGTTGGTTTCGATGTAAGATCACAATATAATTTCACCGAGTGGGCACCAAAAGTGATATTTTCACGAGTGGCGAAAATAACTACTTTTGGTGTTCACAAGTGAAATTATCGTGATATGACATCGATACCAACAATTTTTCTGTTTATTTTATGTTTAAAACTCTATTATTGTTGAGTTTGTTTCAATAAAATGTTGAAAATCGCGGGAAACGTCATCAGAAAGCAAAACATTTATGACGTCATTTTAACGACATCATAGACCTAAGGTTTCCAACATTCTTTACGCTCTGCTTACTTTTTGATGTGAATCCGGGTAGATTGATAGTTTTGATAACTTCACTGAGTGAACAGTGAGTTTATCAGGATATAATCCACCATTATATTTCTATAAACCACTGGGAAACACTGTGGTTTTGTATTTCTAGCCAGTTTGTTCTTAAATCACATAGAAGTTCTGACAGTAAAGGCAGCATACCATGTAAAAAATACCCCCAGCAGACTATCGCAAAATAACTGAGCACTATTTTTACAATTTCAATTTTTTTTTGCACAAGCTTTGTATGGTGTGTTGCAAAATGGAGCGTGAATCCTATGTACTACTAATCACTTGGTGTGGCTGACTATCAGCTATAAAAAGTTGGTCTGGCCTTGGATGGAATGATGGGCTTGTATGGGCTGAGCGGTCAAAGATTAAAGCAACTAAATGTCCATAAATCTATGGTCAACAACTTATTCATTGCTTCAACTCTGATTGTATCTTTGAATATAAAACAGAGCTATTTACTAAAGATAAATGTAGTTGGCCTTGTGGCCAATTTTTATCACAAAATACAGCATCAAATTATTTATTTATATACTGGCTATCAAAGAGTCCCATAAAAATGTTTTGCCAGTCATTAGTACACCAAAAGCAGAAAATAACCTTGACCTTGCTAAATTTCTTAAATAGACTTGCCCATCTTTCAATTTGGATGATTCCATTCACTTTTTTTTTTTTTTTATAAAAAAAAAAAAAAAAAAATTTTTTTTTTTTTTTTTTATTAAAAAAAAAAAAAAAAAAAAGGTAAAAGGTTAAAATTGTTAAAGGGTTTTCAACTGAAACTGACCATACAAGATAGTTGAAGGTTTTTAACTGCAACTGGTCAAGCAAGATGGTCAAAAAGTGTATTATTTACTTGTCTTATCATGATATTCCTGCCAGAAATTATCTGATCAGTGATAGGCCAGTGTATCACCAGTGTAAGATAACTTCTCAGAGGGGGGTGAGGAAGGCTCCATACAACCTGACTGGACTAAACACCACTTATACATTACTCCTGATAATCTGTATCTATTCCATGACTTATAAATGAGGAAAACTTTGAACATCTATTAAGATAAGCAAATCAGAAACAGAACTATTTCTATGTTCATTTCACTGCATAACTCTTATTTGAAATTTGCAATACACATCCTCTAGATTGACAAATGGATTAGAATTTTTTTCCCCAAAGAAAGAGAAGCTAGAAAAATGTTGGCAGATCCAAGGTGGGAACTTACCCTATAAAAAAAAACTCTTAAAAATCACTTCAAAACTCTCTTGTATTTTAACTGGTTTATTAGAAATGACATGTAAAGGAACTTATAGGGTAATTGAAAGCCGCCATGTCTATCAGATTTCAGAACTGACCGTTTATTGAACCAGCAAGTTAGCTACTCAAAGGTAATTAAGAATAGAAACCTTAGACCATATAAAATCTAGATTGATAGAAATTCTAGGAAAGGATGAAGTAATTGGGTGAATAATTGGCTATTTCTGCCATTAAATTAGCTGAAGCCCTTTTATATTTTCAAATATCAAGCTCCCTTGCTATGAAGCTGTGAAAAATTGCCAGGAGTAAATTAGCAAATCTGTGATGTACTAGCTACCAAACATTCCAATATACATTTTACTGATTTTAGGTAAATTCATGACAAACAAACATCAGAAGCACTGTGAAAACTTCAGGAAGTCTTGAAGTCCTAAACCTGATCTATTACAATGCAATTTAAAATCATGTCCCAGTATATAAGTATATAAAAGTGGCATGTTAATTAACCTGTCACAGCAGAGGGAGTTAATGTATCTAGGCACAGTGTTCAACCCCACCCACTAACTCCCACTTTACAAAAACCTGCTATAGATGTCAACTTCTATATTTATAACATAAAATGAAAGACATCATGCTGTACTTTGTTCACACATTCATGTGATTTTCAGACCCAGTGATCTAGATAACTGAACTGCCAATGCCAGATGGCTCAAGTGGCAACATACAGTAGTCAACTGATTACATCTTACACCAAGGGACAGTATTTCTAATGTTGTTATGTTAGTCAATTCAGGCTCTCTACTATCTAACACTGCTAATAGGAAATTGAACAAGCATCTTCTATTACAATAGGATGTCCTTTTCCTTCTCTCTCCAGACAATGCCAGCATCATTCTGACCGTCAGCACCAAGTTAGATTTTCTGTCCACTACGGAGTTTGACATAGATAATGCTACATGCACAAAAAGTGCAAGCACTTTACCCAAGTTATGACTTTAAGTGACCCTGCCTTTGTAACCAATGTAGATCATAATCAGCCTCATTATTCTGCTGTATGATCATGATCTGCACTGTGTGCTATTTAGCTAATAAACTTTCCATGGTCATCACATTGAAAAAATAACGTACAGTTAAAAGACAAACTTATAAAAATTCTGCATGTGTTATGTCTTTCTTATGACATTATGTAGGAGGAACTAACAAACAGTAAAATGTTATCAAAGCCTGCTGCTTATTCATTTTTAAAAATTCTTAGAATCAGTAGAATTGGGGTCATCTTTTCACCTATCCCCTGAGTAACAGATTTATTCTTCCATCAAAGAAATGGCACAATTTTCTTCAAAGTTTTATTGACCCTTTAAATTATACCCTTTAAATTAAAGCTTTGAAATATCAAAGAAAAATGCCTTCAAGTTCAAGAGAGGAGTGGAGACATAGTGTCACCTGTACCAAGTACAAAGCCATTCCTTAGTGGACACCAGACAGGTAGGTGGCCAATAAAACACAGGGCCCACTTTGATCTCTTTCTTATATCCAACTTCATAGTTCTTCAACATGCAATATTTTGCATTTTACAACTGTACGGTTCTTAATAATGCATACATTATTCTCTTGTTCTAGGGAATACATTGATATCTGTTCATTAGAGAGGAAAGTCTTTTACCGAGAAAATTCTGAAATCAGATGATCTGATACTTTTTCTCACATTTTTTGTCTTTTTTCGTAGGTTGGGTTTTCTTTAAAGTGTAAATATTTACCTTCTGGCTTTATGTATTCTAACTCTCTTGAGAAATCTGCTGTGTTTGAGTAAAAATTGATACATCTAGCTGTGAGGAAAAGGAAATCTTTAAGATTTGATCAAGTTCATTGCAACCAAAGACCACTCTAGCTAAACCTCGTATCTTTCTTCTATTTACTAACCCAACAGACCCAAAAAAACATTCCTAGAGAACTGGTAACCAGCTTACATTTCAGTGAATTTGACCATCTACAGTTCATTTTCATGAGGCCAAGAACCAGTTTATAGTTCAGTTAATGTGGCCAGTAACCAGTCTACAGTTCATTTTATGTGGCCAGTAACCAGCCTACAGTTCAGCAACCATCATGTGGCCAGTAACCAGTCTAGAGATCAGTTAAAGGAAGGTGATAAGATCATGATCATCAAGAAAATGGATGCCATTATGACTATGATAATAAACAAACAATTAACCAGGCATAGCAAACATCCATATTACATAAGAGCCTAGCAGTACATGTCTGACCACTAATTACTGCTCCCCAACATCAAATATGTGAATAATTATTACTCCCCATGAGGTCATTAATAAACAGAAGTTTGAGGGGACACTTGTTTTTTATGCTGACAGATGCTGATATATTGCTATTTAATCACATTTAACCCATGTAACACCATCTCTGCCTCCTGCATACAATAGTTGTGTGTTTACTTTCTACCAATTCAAGTTAAATAAGGCATGTCATGGCCATTTTATGTTTATATGGGTCAAGACTTCAAGACCTCAGAATAAGTCCCGGCTTCCCCATTATTGTCTTTCCCTTGAAAATTCATTAACCGAATGCTGTTAAAACCAGTAGGAAGTCTTCATACAATCAAGCACTCAAGTTTGCCCATGAAAACCTTGCCTAGGCTGGCAGGTCAGGCAATGTTAAATAACCCAGCAGTGGAGTGCTCAAAGATAACAACAAGCCAGCTATCAATCAATGCTGGAATTATTCTTCTGTTTTATTGAGGCATAACACTTAAGTTCTGAAACTTCTAAAAGATGTTTCAAATAACAAGGGGTACTTGTATGGCATAAAATGGGAAGCTGAATGAACAAGCATTTTCATGACCTGGAAATAAATTGAGAAATTCAACATACTGACCATTTTTCTTTTCTTATGGGATGTGAGAGGCATTGAGACAGTGGTGGTAGTGGAGGTACATGGGGATGGGGTGTAAATAATTTACATTTCAGCCAAGTCCTAATCTTCCTGTTCCACAGGATGGGGCGGAGACCAAGCGTAGAAGTTTTTATGTAAATACATACACAGGCCAACAAATTCTACCATAAAATAAGCAGTATGTAGAATAATACCAAGGAATAATGAATAATCTAAAAACAGCTGAATCATTCATGTATCTCACTAAAATCAAAAGCAAGACATACGAAATATGTCCACATGGTCAGATATGAATATGGAAATAACATTTTTTCCACAAGATTTCCACCAACAGATTACCTATGCCAGAAAAACCATGAATCATAAGAAGTTACAAGAAATTACAAAACCATTACAGAACTTTATTGGCTGTAAAGTGAGGAACTGGCAATAAATGGAGAGATTTTTCAACCTGGGCAAATAACTTCCTACAAAAGCCTTTGATAATTGCACATATGGGTTTTCTTCTAATGCATACATATGGTTTCCTCCATCCCGTTGGTAATCAAAACCTAGCAATATAGTTATAACACAGTCTGGATGATACAAGTTGTAAATTCTTTTTTCAAAGATTCATCTTTTTTTCACTGATATTGCTATTAACTCTGTTATAAGACATCCAATCAGAATTCTGTTCGACCAGTTTATTTTGTGTCTAAAAATGTGCCATAATCTGCAATTCCTAGACAAACTGATGCATTGTTCAAAAGCACCCTGAGATAGGTCTTATATTAGACTGTTGTTGCTTTGAGCATGAAGCATGCAAACACCAGCAGTTTGATGTCTGAAAACTTAAATATCAAAACACTTTCTTTTACCCATGATGCATTTTTTCGTCACCTAAAAACATTTTCTTAGATTAACACAACCAAACTTTATCTGAAAATAATACTATACATTACGACCCAAAGCCTTTTCTATTTCACTGGAAAAATCATCATAAAAGAATCTGTTTCAATCAGGTCAAAGCATCACTCACTCTTCTGTGACTAATAAGTGGTTAAATGAACAAATAATTGGTCAAAGAAAGAATTATTATGTGTATTGATTAATGAAGTAGCTACATGGGTTTTCTTATAATCTATGAAAGGTGAAAAGCTTATAATGCAGTCCAAGAATGCCGAGAGAATTAATAGTGCCGGAAAAGTTTTTAATATTAAGAGTATACAGATATACAGGCAGTATCTGGTTAGTACTTTATCCCACTACAAACTATATTAGGATTTTATAAGAATGTTAAGAATGTTAATTCAGGGTTACGTAAGGTACCTTGACAACTACTCAATGCAAATTTAATGCATACATTAAATATAAAAATCTGCATTTGCTTTAAGACTATTCTGTAAGCACAGAGCAAAACTTATGCATTGAGTAATTAGTACCTTTAAATAAAAGCTAGCTGCTCCCATAGCTTAAATAAAAGCTAGCCGCTCCCATAGCTTAAACCTGTCACCAAACCTTTGCCAAATTCTGTATATATATTGTACCCACCTAGCTCCCCAGTTACCACTTCAATCGACGAACTGGGTGGACTCCGGCCGCTTTTTGTCACCGCTATTGCGCGCAATTCATAATGCTGATATGCCTCCATCTTATCAATTGTAAACTCGGTTTTCTTAATTGATGTGATTTGCCGGAAATCTCCGGGATCTTGCTTTGCCTTATACTGGACAATATAAGAAATATCGTCCGGATTTCCGGGTTTCCAGGACAGCTTTAAAGATGAAGGGGTAATTTCCGAAGCAGTCAGTTTCACTGGAGGGTTTGGCAAAGCTGCAGTAGTAAAGGACACTTGTTGAATAAAAATGGTTATAATCCAAAGCACACGTAAACAAATGGACGAGCACATGGTGCTTGAACCCTGGTTAGGGATCGTGTTGTAAACGTAGACGGTCATGTCGACATATCACTGTGCACACTGTGAGACGTCAAATAGGCACCACCTTGTTTTACGGAGAACAGCAAAAAAAATTATGATCCTAATAAAAAATTCCTTTCCTGGTATTTTATCCTTCCAATAAACAATCTTTATTTTAATTCCACCATGTATGGCATTGAGAAAAATTTCCACAAAACTTTCAGATTAAAAAACAACACACGGAGAACTTTCTAATTAAACCAGACACCTAGAACTCCCTCTTTTATTGTCACTCCAATTGAACACCACACAAATCACTTAATAATTCATTAAATCAAATAAAGAAGACTGCCATCTGCAGTATATGGGAAACACTTCATACCCTACAACACAAGTAACGAGAAAACTCGGATCATCACAAATAATAATTCCAATGTAACAAGCGAGGACGACAATCACATATCATAGTAACTCATAATGGTGAGAGACGCAATTCAGGAATAATGTTCCACACTGAATAGATGCCAAGATGGACACAGCAATACAAGCAGACACTTGATGAGTTCCTACTCAAATCCTTTATCAGTTGTTACTGAGGTAATTACGGCAACCAATAACATCCAGAATGGAAGTGAGCAAATCTGATTTGTCTAACACTTGTTTTTAAAGAAACCTTAATTCCTGAACAAAAAACAAAAGGTATGCATTCAGAGCTGTTTTTCTTTTTTTGTATGCCAATTTGCTACAGGCAGGTTGTGTTTTGATTAAATGAATTTTACAACACACAACTTTTCAAGAAACATTCTTACACCAATGGGATTGTTAATTACAAAATGCCTTAGGTATATCTACCTACTGAGGCGGCAGATGTAACATGTCTGTTGATTGGACAAATAAACAAACTGGCTCCACCTGGTGGGGATTTCCTCTCATTAGAATTTGCAACTTTCTGGTAACTATGGAAACAAAGATGGCTGACTGGGGGTAGCACAATATGAGTCTAACAGCATTTCTTGAGGTGTTACCGAAATCTTGCTTATCAAAATAATCAACAAGTGAATGAGATATGTTAGAGAATCTAAGGAAAACATAAACTACTCAAAACATAAAACTTAAGTCAGACAGAACTGGGCAGCATCCAACACTCAAAGATACAAAACACAGAATTCTCCATGCCATACAATGATCTGGGAAAACAGATAATCTTAGTTTTTATTTTTGCTAGAAAAAAAAGAAATAAATTTAAACTACAAACTTGAAAAATTAGGATAAATCACAGAAAATTTCAAAATAAAATATTGCTGCAGAAGATGGAACATGATGCACAGAAATAAAATTACGCTGAACATTGTTAAATATAACAACTGATAACATAATAAAACACGATAGAAATAAAATATTAGAGGGAAGTAAAAGAAGTCCATTTTCTCCTTTGAAAGAACCATATTTCATTGAATGGAATCTTGTTGTCTATTATGTTCAGTTTCAAGCTCCTGAAAGACCAAGCCTAAATTTAAATCATCTCGTTGCGTTCCGTAAATTTTCTTTAATATACAAATACATATTATTATACATTAAAATTCATGAAGTGAGTGAAAATTTAAAAAAATTGTTACATTTCAAAATGATTTATATAAATTGGTTCATTTACCTACATTCTCTTTAAAACTCTTGCATCACATAATAAATATGCATCTGTTTACTTGATTTTAAACCCTCCCAAATATTTTTAATCAAGAACATATTATGAACTGTATATAGAATCTGATCTTATATAAGTCTATAGACGGTTTTTAAACCCTCGGAAGCCAGAAGTCCCGTATCGTCAGCGCAAGTAGTAAGAATTTCAGACTACAATCATCATAAAATAAAGAGGTTTACAGTAAACTTAATAAAACAAGATCTAAAATAGTATTTCAGCGAATGATATGTCTGAAACAGACGGGAACATATAGGGAACATAATACAAATAATTCCAATTCAATACTGCTTTTCTCTGCATGAGAAAATCTCTCTTATTATACTTAATTTGTAATAAAAGTGCAGCAAAAATGCATGTTTCCAAATCTCAACGAGAAAATCACCAAGGAGAAAATGGACTTCTTAACACGGAGAGCATTGTGACATTTTAAGGAGATTAAAATGCGGAGTTTTTGTAATCATATTCATACAGTCTGAAAATGCTTTATCGCAGTCTCTAGGAATAATAATATTTATAACAAAAGGCAGTTTATTGAATTTAATATCGCAAAATAGTCTTGAAACCGACTGTTTACAAATATATTCCCAGGTTAAAAAATAATACCACAGACGTCTGCTTACAACAAATGGATACTTACTATTTGTTTTTTTGTTTTGCTCATGTAATACTTTGTTCAAATGTCAAAATGCCCATTAACACAAGGGAGTTAACTGTGAAGAAATACAGGCGCGTTTTCACCAGCCCTGTACTTTCAACAATTGACTCTGATTTGTACAAGTTTTATGGACACATGTAAAACAAATTCACAAAATATGTGAAACAAAAATTTGGAACAAGCTTAAGTACAGTAGTCGCAGTTGAGGACAGAGGAACAAACTTGACAAAACAAAATGTTATTAAACAGTAAAATGGCTAGTTAAACTATAATAGGATATTTAGACAGTCATATATTTTACATGTTGAATCTGAAACCCACTGAATGGTTAAACAGTCAAAATGAAATACAGATATTATCAACAATCACTCAGCTGGTGGCAGGTGAACTCAGCCTCGGTGACCAGTGCAGATCATGATCAGTCAGCATATTAATGTGGTCTAATCATGATCTGCCCTTTTCAGAAGTTAGTCATCACAGAGTTTTCTTTTAACAATAAATGGTACTGTTTCAATGTAAAAATGGACAAGCACAGATCAGACATTTAGGTACTAAGCTATGAGTGATTTGTTGTCAATGTGGTCGGAGCATACTGAATTTTCAAACTTACTTCCAATACTGGTGACATTGTCCAGGTACTTTGCCATGACATTGATTTCAGAGCAGAATGTGTCAGCTTTGCAGCTAAGTGACAAGTTTGCCACCCCCTAAACAGGTACAGTACAACCTCTCTGGAGCAAACAGCCTTGGGGACACAGATATGTGTTTGTAGGGAGGTGTTGTCCTGGAGAAATTGATTCCTTATATTATTGATGCCATGGAAAAGAAAATGTGTGTCTTTTTAGCAAGGCTGTTTCTCTAGGGAGGTGTTTGGACTGTAATGTACACAATAAAAGCTGTCATTACCTGAGCCTAAAAAGAAGGAACAGCACAAAAAAGAGCTGTCACATGACAGCACGCTCGACTATTCGAAAGGTTGTTGGTAAAATGGGATTTTTGTCAAAAGAACAGGAGATTGTGTAATGTCTGTAAAATTAAGGTCAAAGAATGAAACTTGTTCAAAGACCTTTGTAAAGTACATTACATTCAAAGCCTACTCTGGATTCTGTAAGCCAAGTGGAGGGAGGAGGGATAATTCAAAGAAATACATAACCTTGTAAATTTGACATGAATAACTTGAACTTTCAAAATGAAATGTATAGAATTAAAAAAGCATGACCGCTGCATAATATTCTAGAATTTCAAAAAGAAAGCCATTTCGAGTATTTCCATGTTAGTCTGGTAAAAACTGTGACAAACTTCTAAGTTAAAAGGGGCATAAAGTCAAAAATCAAAAATATTGGTGAAGAGTTGACAGTAAACATACATTTTAAGTCCATAAAAAAATCAAAGTTAAAAAGGGCCATAAATCTGTCAAAAATCAAAACAGAGATATGGGGATTGTTTCCTCAGATGTAGATGTTGATGGTAGACACATACTTTGAGTTTCAAGTCAATACCTTTGATAGTATTCAAAACATTTGACTTTATAAAATCTTTACCAAATATTCTAAGTTAAAAAGGGGCATAAATCTGTCAAAAATAAAAACAGAGTTATGGGGTTGTTTCCTCAGGTGTAGATGTTGATTGTAGACACATACTTTGAGTTTCAAGTCAATACCTTTGATAGTATTCAAGATATTTGAATTTATAAAAATCTTTAACAAAAAATCTACGTTAAAAAGGGGCATAAATCTGTCAAAAATCAAAATGGAGTTATGAGGATTGTTTCCTCAGGTGTAGATGCTGATGGTAAAGATATATTTGAGTTTCAAGTCAATACCTTTGATAATTTGCAAGATATTTGAATTTATAAAAACTTTAACCAAAAATTCTAAGTTAAAAAGGGGCATAAATCTGTCAAAAATCAAAACAGAGTTATGGGGATTGTTTCCTCAGGTGTAGATGTTGATGGTAAACATACAGTTTGAGTTTCAAGTCAATACCTTTGATAGTATTCAGGATATTTGACTTTATTAAAAACTTTAACAAAAATTCTAAGTTAAAAAGGGGCATAAATCTGTCAAAAATCAAAACAGAGTTATGAGGATTGTTTCCTCAGGTGTAGATGTTGATGGTAAAGATATATTTTGAGTTTCAAGCCAATACCTTTGAAAATATGCAAGATATTTGAATTTATAAAAAACTTTAACCAAAAATTCTAAGTTAAAAAGGGGCATAAATCTGTCAAAAATCAAAACAGAGTTATGGGGATTGTTTCCTCAGGTGTAGAGTTGATGGTAAAGATATATTTTGAGTTTCAAGTCAATACCTTTAATAGTATTCAAGACATTTGACTTTATTAAAAACTTTAACCAACGCAGACGCCGACGCCGGGGCGAGTGCAATAGTCTCCTTATTCTTCGAATAGTCGAGCTAAAAATGGTTGCTATGGTCACTTAACTGCATCCAACTGTAGTCATGACTAGATTTTCTCAAAAGACCCTTTTCCCTGGGTTGTGGGCTTAAGAGGTCTGATACAAAATACAATCTATTATGATGCGATTTATAATTAATAAACAGACATTAAATAGACTGAAATCAGCCAGAAACAATACGATTACAATGTCTTCAACCTGTATTTGATCATCATAATCTAACAGACTGGGAGAAGTTATTAAACTTTCAGAATCCAAATTCCATTTTGAAGAGTTGTAGATTGAGTCACAAACAGTGTGCTAATCGTGCCCACTGTGGCAAATAAAGAAGAAGGAACTGAAATTTTCCCTGAATTAGAGTTCCCCATGGGCCCTTGGTTTATATTGATTAATAATAGCAACAATATAGCCTTGCATCACTTGTCACAATGTTCAAGGGAAAGAACTCTTGCAGCATGACCTGCCTTGAGGTCTGAAGTTAAAAATTCCATGGGATTTTTATATAGTCTGGACATGTTGATAGTAAAAAAAACTTTGGAAAATGGAAGTAAATAGCTTACTGCATAAAATATTAAGAACTGTTTCATCTATTACAAGTGCATGTAAATTTAAGTCCCCCCAACCCCATCCCAACCCCGTTGCCACATTCTCCTAAACAACCGTAGACTTATTCTAAATGGTAGAAATCTGACTTGACTCATTTGCTAATCATGTTTTAACAAACAAAATGTTTCCTCAGTGTTCCATGTGGGTTTCAGAAATCAACTTTTTATTGACAAAAGAAAACAAAGTAACCAAATTTTACATCCTACATAATCTGTTTACGGAGGAGTTTGAGAAACATTGGGAAAATTCTAATTGTAACTTCTTCACATAAAATCAATGGAGTTTACATGAAAACAGCCTAATGATTTCTTTAATTCAAACTGAACTATGGGTAGCCATACTGGTCTTTTGTTAAAAAATGTCATTTTGTTTCTTTATTGTCTGTTCTTTTTTATGTGAAATAGAATATGCATAAACTGTAAGAACTTCCAAATCAAATACTTTTTTTTTGGCTATATGTATCTGTACTGCATGCTTTGGGTAGTAAAAAAGATTCTGCACAAAATTTACACCAAAATGCAATGTAATGCACACAAGATGATGTGACAGAGGAAAGAAAAAAATTATTTTAAAAGTTCACAATACAACATCGAAAGTGACATAGTATTTCTATTTTTCATGCGGTTGTTTTGATTATACTAGATTACGATTAATCACAATTTCCCAATATTTCAATATTACAAACGAGACAGTATGACGGACAAGGTCCCTGTTACAATATCTTTAACTGGGTACAAATATGGGCAGTTACAGATTATATATATCATTCCCTTGCATTCACACAGTGTAAATTGTACAACAGTCTTACCTTTGACTTGCACATAAACGATTTTTTCAATATTTCCTAGTTCCGATTGGGCGACGCACGTGTAATTGGCCGATTCTTTAACTCCGGTTAAAGTAAGCACATTTCGGCCATGCGGAGGATCCTCATCCGGATTTATTTCTTGATATCCTTTTCGCCATTTTACAACCGGCATCGGAGAACCAACGGCTACGCAGTCAATGGTTACGGTGGTATTGGGCTGTACTGGCACAACATCTGGTGGTTCTATGGAAAAATGTGGTGGGACTCTACGAACTGAAATGAGTGAAAAAGCAGGCTTAGTAAAATACATGTTATTCATGGAACTAAACCAGCCTATCAAAATTGGGTTTGAAACATTTCCCTGGTATGTGCACACAAAGCCATACATCATAAATAGTCGGGGCTCAATTTTCTGTCATTTGATTTGTGAACATTATAAAATTCACTTCAGTAAGCTATCAGCAGTTCATGACAAACAGCAGTCCCTGCCACAGAGTGTCTCTTATTTTGGGTTTGAAATGTTCTAGTTAAAAATTCAGTTGTACCTTAACTAAAGCATCAGCCTTATTGATTGAGGTAGCATTGAAATCCATCACTAGTTATCACAAAAATTGCATCAACTCAGACTCAACTTTTGCAGTTTGTAAAAACATTTAATTTATCTAGGGATTACTTCATTTCATCTTTTTCCATTTCAAAATCTTTTGACCATGAAACATGAAATCTTTGAACATTCTCCACATTGTTCCTTTTACTTAGCACTTGCTACAATTATCTAGTAAACTTATAATTGGTATGCATGACGGCATTCGCTACATGCTGTTCTTGCAATACTATCATGAGAAAATGCCAGGCAAATATGATCTGTTGATTTTTTACAGCATCTTGAAGAGAAAATAGAATCTGGAATTGATCTAGACACAAGATCCATGTAAATAGTTAGAAGTCCTATTATCTTTACATAAAACATCCATAGTTCCAAGATTTTACAAAAAAAAATCAGACGTTTTCTGGTTTTCAAACAGAAACCAATAAAAGACCCAGGGCTTATCATTTTCAAAAAGAATGCCAAACTGTCATAAAATACGCCTGTCAGAGGACAACTCAGAATTTGCCCGACTCAACCAAAAAACATTCACAGCAACTTAAGTGAAGATTAGTTAGAAATTGTTTTAAGTTAGAGACAGGAACATGTATATTGCCCAATTCTGGCAATTAAAGGGCAATAACTCTGGAGTGACTGGGGCGATCTTGCTGGTTATCTAACTTGGTACGTATTCCCAAAATAGCTGTCATCTATAGACGGAAGTGTAAAATGTCTGTTTGTCTTATTTTAACAACCCTAAATCCTTAAAGTTTGGTGCAAAAAGATTTTGTGCAAAGCTGCGGACAATCAGCATCGCGAAAACATGTGACAAAACGTGCATCAACCACAAGATATTTTGTGTCTGTCAGTTTTGGACGGGAACTTTTTTTTGTTTACTCTTATTTTCTTCTAACATAATTTATGCGCACTATCATGTGAAAAATAATTTTCAAGTGCATATGAATTCAATTTATATGGCGCGTAACTGCTGGATGCAGAGAGATTTCAATCAAACTACAGACGAAAATAACTTTATAAATTACAAACTTTCACCTAAGATAAACACCCTCTCTATTACTTGACTCATCCTTAAACTTGAGGTGTAAGACTTCAAGTCTCACACATACACACCATCGTTTCACACCTACATAAGCTAATTGCGTAATTGCCGAGACCTCATGTAGCCATAGTAAAAATTATTTCTAATTTGATCTAATTAAACTGATCACTTCTGTCGTAACAACATTAACATCATTATAAGACTTTTTATCGTCCCGGCCAACCATTGGATCAAACGGTGAAGTCTCTAAAACACCTATCTTAGCATTATGAGATATCTATTTCTGGTAATTTACTTATGGAATGACCATTGGATGGAATCTTGAAAATTTACTAGACTTTCTCTAAACTGAGTTTCCTTCAACATGAGCCAAAGGAGGAAGCAAGGGTTTAATATAAATTTTCCAGAATAGATGCTGAGTGAGGAGGTAAGAAGATAATGCCTGCCTTGTATTTTGAAGTAGATTGTGAAATCAATATAATAATTGTACTGCAGTGTGCAATTTCAGATCAATAAATTAACAGGGATTATCAATTTAGGAAGGTTTGGGGTTCTGTAGTACATGAATATAAGTTTAAAGTTGCGTTGTAACATATGAGAGGTAAAGAGTCTTCTGGGTATAAGGGCTACTGGGTTTTTTAAATAGACTTGTCAATTTCACAATTCAAACAGCACCATTAACTGTTTAGAGGAGTCTTCACTGAAAATTTGATGACTGAACAGCACAGGGTGAAGGTCATTCTATGCACAGATATGCAGTCTTACAAACATGATCAGCACTGGTCACAAATGTAAAACTACCAAAAGCAGGGTTAACATTCAAATCAATTGCTCATACATGTATATTGATGTACCATTGGCTGCAATTTACAATATGTCTTATGATCAGGGGCCTAGCTAGAGCAAAATTTTAGGGAGAAGTCACTTCTCCCTGAGCTGAAAATAGGGAGAAGTTTGGAGTCTACAAGGAGAAGTGAGGGAGTAGCAAGATATTTGTTGTCTCCTCCCCCCCACCACTGTCATTCCCATTAAAGACCTATTAATCTGTTATTATAGGTCTTTGTTCCCATAAATGGTCAAGTTTGATAGTCATATAAACGTAATTATTAGGTGTGCATTCTTTGTAAGTTAGATGACAACAATATCTACCGGTAGTCAGCATGGTATTAAAAAACGTATACCAAAACAAAACTAAATTTCTTTCTATTGGTAAAATATTTTGTGAAAAATAACAGATGGGTAATCAAATCCAGCCTTCAAAAAGTTTAACTGGAAAATCTGAGGTACGAAACTCATTTTGTTGACTGGAAATACAACCGAGATACAAAAAGTGTACATAATTTCGGATAGACGCTTACGCGGACATACGAATAACGTGTCATCTTTAATCCGATGTTGAAGCCTTCACCATGATTATCACTTGTGTCATATTGTGAAATCAGCCCTCAGGCAACCTTTTTGTCAGTCGCTAATTGATTGAGGGGGTGGAATTAATGGTCAGAGAAATGTCTGACACTTTGTTTAATTGCTTCATTGTTTATTGAGATATTTTCGGGTGAAGTTAATTTCGCTTTTGTCACAGAAATGGGCGAAGTTGAGGTGTGAAAGGCGACTTTGTCGCCCTAGTCACCCCCTCGCTAGGCCCCTGATGATTCTTGGATATTATAACAGAAGTGCCCTTGTTGCTTACATTGTTCATAATTCAAGTATTTTCTATAGGTAAAAAGATAGAATCATTTTATATGAATCTTTTCTTTCATGATTAATGCCCCATCACTTTTTCAAAAGACAATTAAGTAATGCGTGAATGTGCTAATACATTTAACAGAACATGCACTCCAATAATCTCACGTGTTACTTTTATTTAATTTTAAATTTATTGATTCTACGTTTACGATTAATTCAGATGATAATCAGTCTGCACAATCATGCAATCTGATCGTGATCTGCACTGTTTGCTATCAATTATTTAATTGTGAGTGTGAGACCCATATCTAAATTAAAGAACTGGCTAATTCATTTTTGAGATACAACAGGATAAAGGTGTTTAATGTGGGTTTTTAATGTGGCCGAGATCTACAGGTGTAATTTTGTTCCCTTATTTAAAACTGTAGCAAAACTTTAAAACTATAAGATTGTAGGATACAGTGCAAAATGTTTAGCTAATGTGATACTGAAAAAAAACATTGCTTTGTTCCCAGAAATTTCTAAGAAAGCATTATGCTTGTTCATTCATCAGTATCAGTTTTATTTGTTTGTTCAACTTTCACTTATCATAATACAAGGTATAAAAATCAACCTACATTGATGATTAACTGTGTTTTCACTCACATAATGGTAGAGTAACTCATTTTTTTATTTTTCATGTATTTTAGGAAAAAAGCGATAAAAATTCTGGCAGGTACCTTGTATCTTTTAGCACCGAGTTATCTCGATCCAGACCCTATTTCCTCACATTATCTGATAGCAATGGCATTATCTTGATAGAATTAAATGGCACCCCACCATCTTTAGCTACATCAGTAACTTTGCCTAACTCAAAGTATATACTCTTGTAAATTGTACTAACAAAGCTTTTAACAGTCTGGGAATTGCCTTATGTGTTCTCTTCTCTGTTTTGAAGACGAAATCAAGTTCTGTCTGCACTTACCTGCAGTAGAGTATTTGTAAACTAGAAACCTTTTAATAGTGTCAATTTATTCTGTCTATTCTTCATCCTGTCTTTTCTATCTTATTCCATTGTATCTTATGTTAAAATTTGCTTTTCAAGTCGGTACAGACAAATTGCTAGCATATCTCAATTCACTTTCTGTTGTCTCAAATCAAGCGGTTGAATTGTATCTAACTTTTTTTCAAATTCTGAGCATATATTGCACTTATAAGCTTGCATGTTCGGCCATCTCACAGATGGGGGTACAGCAAGGTTGGACCCCTTATTCTGTTCACCTATCTTTTAAACCTATAAACAAGATTTCAAGTTAATCCTAAATTTCATCATGACAAACAGTTTTGGTCAAGTCATTAAAACCACAGAGATGTTTAGACATGAAACAATTACAGTTGATCACCTAGTAAAAGATGAACATCTCTTTTCATCAGACAATTAAGAAGGAATTCAGAGAAGTGTTTTCCCAAGACTACACTTCTAGACGTTTATCTGGCTACTGGGTATCGAGAGGTGAAATGTCTGGCAGATTGTTACAATACCAATTTTTCTGTAGAAATGACAATTAAAACCCACAATATTAACTAGAGCTATCACTGAAGGTGATTCATACCCCCATCAGTGTGTGTAATGAAGTGCTTGAGTATAAAATGGGAGATAATTTGTAATGCAACCTTGGCTGAGTTACAGTACACACAAACTTGAGAAAGTAACTTGTACATTACTATTGTGTGAATTCGTAAAGAAAGAAAATGGTACAATGGAAAAGTAAATGTGTAAGTTTGAAAGCCCATTACAGATGCCAAAAAAAAAAATAATCAGAAATTCTTTTGTCATTATGCATATGCTGGTATGTGTTTTTACTAAAAACACACAATCAAGCAGACCACCATGCCACGAAAAACTAACAACACTTTGCAGTGAAGGGTGACTTCAAAAACCTTATCATTATCATTGGCTGCCATCTTTATACTGGCATCTGATTGGACAAAACAGGTGCCGTCTGCTGTTTGATCAAATGATTTATAACATCTAAATCTTATTAAAAACATAAATTCGAGAAAACCAACAGAAAATAATGCTTCTCACTTGCCAATCAATCCATTTTGACTAATCTATCTATATTTCTTGTCAATTAGTGTTTTCCGTTCTTCTTTATTTCCCAGGGAAAATCTTCTTTCAGCATAGAGAAGCTGTGCGGAAAACATCAGTTTGTATGTTCAATTTTTTATATATATTCCGACTGCTTTATCTTCAAGTTTTATGGCGGGGCGATACCATCTAAGATATCAGTGATACTATGGATATAAAACGTTCCAGGGTTTGGTGCAGTTTAGATCAGAGCAGTTCCAATCTTTCGAACTTCTTCGGAATCAAAAGATATTTTCTCTTTGCCAAGTAATCAGGGATTATCATCAGTTTATATGAAGTGTCCTGCTGCGGGAAAATGCCGACTTTCAACAAAAACCTATCTATACAATGTATATGAAAAGTACTGGTAGGCTTCATAACAAAGGATAAGAGCAGATTTTATATATTTTGAAGGCATGGCTGATGCTGCAGGTCATAAAATATGGTGTAAATTTCATTATCTCAAATAAACAGACGGATAGAATTAAATTAAAAGCCGTCCATAAACTTGGTTATTTATGAATCTGATGCTGAATGAAGGTTTGAGCTCCCTTTTCTAAATTCTGTAGATAAAGACCACAATGACTGGTCTGTGCAGATCATGATCAACACACGTTTTACGCAGTTTGAAAATTTCTCTTAATGGTTCCTTTATAGAATAATTTTATTAATTCATGCACCCCTATGAACAATAAATGGTATCATCCAAACTGAAAAGATACGACAAGTCCATATTAAAACATTGAAAGTATTTGAGTTAATGAGAAAAAATTATACTAAAATTAAGCCTTGGAAATATATATCGGGTTTTTCGAGAGGTTTTGACTGTACTGCCATACTGACACTGATTGATCGCCACATTAAACAGGTGCCCTTGATGCTTGGGGATACTGGGTGCATCCACATCAAGTCTCCTTCACCAAGTCTTCAGTCACTATTAGCAAGATTACCACTGGTACAAAAACAGATTATATAGCATTATATTTAAGACTGCATTTTGATCTTCACATTTGATGAAGTTTCCAGTAAGTTCTAGCCCAGTTAGACTTCGTCTGTAGCCCTGTATGTGTTCCGTTTTCTAAGAAAGAACATTTGTTTGAATTTTTATGCTGTATTCTATCCACTTTTGACCGTTACTAAGTGGTATTTTTTCTTTCAAGAACAAAGCTTCCTTAAAAGTGACCATCATGACAAGTACAATAAAAGTTTGTTTCATGTTCCTCACAACTGTATGTATGCGTGTAGGTCCTGTATTTCTCACCGCGTGTCATGGGAGAATCTAGTACAATCAGTCAGACTCTATCATCAAAGCTCATCATTTACTGATTTCTCTATCTACACAGATATACTTATCAGCAGACAGTTAAAACATGCATACTTTTCCGCTAGACAGTCTTAGTTAAATATACAGACAGTTGAGTAAATGGGATTTTTCGTAAGGAAATTTTTGTCATCGCACCTATTTACAAGCGTTTCTCATTTTGATATACATTTATTTCCATCACATCCAACAAAATTGGGTCAAGGTTCTTTTTCCCCCCCCTACAAATTCAAGATCAATTAAACTTCACCTATTTATGTTTTCAAAATTTAAGGAAGCTCTAAAGCTGACAAAAATAAAAAATTTCCTAGTAGCCTCAATATTTCTCATTATTTTTGGCAACTTAAAAGTTCTGTTAACTTAAAAAGGTTATTCTTTTTCTCAAGTTTCGAGGAAAATACCAAAGTTAATGAGATATTAAGAAAATATATGTTTTTGTAAATCAACGAATATTATCTACAGTTTATAGAACGCCAGTCAGATCCTGGGCTGACATTCTTGGATAAACATCAATCAAAAAAAGCACCTGTTAAAATTCAAAGTTGATAGATATGTTGTTTGTACTCCTCCCTTCCTTGCATATCTTGGAAGCCATATTTTTTTTGGTGCAAAAATCCTATTCAAGTTTTGATAGTCATAAGAAAGACTGCTGTTCAAGGCTGGGCCAACAATTTCACGTCCCATAACTAAACTGTGTAAAATTAAATTCAGTCTGTCAAGGGGAGAGAATAATAACTTGACCATCTGTGGCCATATACATCCTTTTCTGGTTTTGACAAAGCATTGAATGTTGTTAGACTTATCGAACTAGTCAACAAACTAGTCTGAAGGCTCTTAAACTATACACTTTGTGCAAAAGGTAAACACAATTCCTTTGTTCTGCTGTCATGTTACATTTTCACCTAAACTACAGTCTGAAGAATTGTGTAGCTATGAATTCTTCATAACATGGAAATGTTTTAATCAATCAAAGTTTGCCATACCCTAATAAGCTAGAAGGCCAATTGGGTTCACAATTACATCACTAACATAATTAAAATTTAGACATGTGCACAATGTTACCAGTTACATTATTTGACGACCCCGTCACTAAGTGATCCAGAGTCATTTCAAATCACTCACAGTGAAAACATGTAACCAGAAGCCTAACAAGTTACATATCATGAAATCTAATTCTTATAACACCCCATTACAACACCCAAAAAAAATTCTACAAGTGGTCCCCTTACTGGTGTTTAGTAAGTGAATATTGTTGAAATAAAAATTCTTGGAAAATAATCTGTAATTTGACAAACATTCATGCAATTTCGGGACAGGAGGCATTTCAGCGAATCAAGTTATCAAATAATGAGTACCAGCTGTCTGAATTGTAGCAACATGCTTCTACCACCAGCTTTTTAAGTCTTTTCAACATACGGATCATTTTTTTGAGATTAAACTCAAGTGGAATCAGATTAATTTAGAGAAAATTGCAGACAAATTGCCAGAAAACCTACATAATTTGAAGTGCATGTATTAATTTATTATCATCTCCCAGTTCCTATATACCATAAGCTATACTGTTAAAAAAATGTGTTGGTATTTTTGTTGCTTTTTTTCTTTCAATATTTATATGTTTAATGATCCATCATCATTTATAGGTTTCTAATATCTTTTAAATGCATTGAAAATGCTCAATGAATTCACGTGCTCCTGTTGTGTTTTTCCTTTCTACGTCAAAAGATTGTTCATTTTTAAAAACATTTTTTCCTACATTAAGGAATAAAACAAATTCTATGATTGATTCCTAGGTTGTGGAGTAGAGAATTGGGATGGCGAGGGGATTTAGGTTTTGTGCTTTTGTAATCTGTGTTTACCTCAACCTTAAATTTAGAAATGCCATTTCCTGGAAAGGGCTAGTTGCAGACCCCTTCTAACCCGTCTCCACCAGAAATTGCAAACTCGTATGAACAGTCAAGTAAGAAGCAGGTCTTGCACCCATGACTCTGACTGATTCAGTGCTTTGTTTTCTTGGCGAGGGTCTGAGGTTATGTGTAATGACATTACATTCTCGATCATCTTACCTTTAACGTAAAGCATTGCAGCCGAGGAATAGGCAACACCAATTTCATTCTCTGCTACACACTCGTACTTTCCATGGTCTCTCTCTTGTGTTCTATCAATAGTGAGAGTACCTAGAAACGAGAGAGAACATCTTAAAACTACCATGTAACCATGCTTATAATATCTCAGTATCAAAATCTGTTAATGCAAGGGAGACAACTGCATATAAACTTCAACAAATAACATCACCAGTTGTCTCCAATAAAAGACATTTTCGCTAAATTATTGGAAATCAGATTATTCACTGCAGCCTGTCTTTTTCAGATTTCACTATTCAGGCCATATGACTTATATTCCTATAAAAAATGTAGCTTCTTATACGTGAAAAGTTTAATGTTGGTGAGTGGCTCACTTAAGTCAGAAAGAAAATTTACAACAAAAGATATACAATTCACTAAACATGCTAAGTGTGACCAATACTATTTACTTTCAGTCATTTCTGCCCAACCAGGCTAAATACAAGAAATTTCTAAAATAAATTTGAATTTAAAATACCATCATCGTCAACTCTTATTCTTGGATCGCCAGTTTCCAGGGGAAGGTTATCCTTCAACCAGTATATAGTTGGCATCTCCTTGTTCTCGGCTCGCCCCGAGCACACCAAGGTAGCCGTCTGTTCCTTCTCCACGTTCTTCAGACTTGGGTTTTCCGTGATCCTGGGATAACCTTGAAGGTCATCTATCAATGAAAAAGAAAAACCTGCTTTCAAGACTTTGAACAGAACATTGGGGTACACACTGTACCCACGTTTGAAGATCAAAAAAATTGTTAAGACATTCTGTAACAGCTTACTAATATCAAATGCTTAATGAAAGATACAAGAATGCATAATTAAAAAAAAACACATTCGTCAATCTGAAATAAAAAAAAGAAAGAAATTTCACACGTTAAAATACTGGTTAAATAATTAATGCGGCAAAGCGGTGAATATTTCTTAATGCATCGCACTGTTTTAAAATACTATAAATATTCTACATGTTAGTTAATACAGAAATGAAACAAGGTATAACATGACCAAAACATTTGTACTTGTTTCTTTTTCGAACTTTCATTGCAAGATATGTGCTTTATTTATGCAATATTCAATACTTGTTAACTGCTTGTGCTTTTTCGCAGCAAAACAAAATCACTGTAAAATTTTGTGTTCTTTCCCAAGGACTAAATTTCATGGAATTCATACACAGTTCAGTTATGACAAATATCTATTTTTCTGTGTTGATGTAGCAGACGCAGTGAGTGCTATGCACTCCTAGAAAAGTCTGCATCCAACTTTATCAAAAATCAATGCCAATGTTTTGCATGATTCAGATGTATCGAACAAGTGTAGGCGGACTATTTTAGTGGAAATGCACAGATTCAAAAAAAGTAATCCTTGGGACTTCTTTCTGATTTTACAGTGTGTTGCGCAAATCATGCGGCAAGTAATCTGGTATCGCAAGTGCGCAGTAACTTCACTGTCAATTAGTCAGGTGTATGAAACAAACGGTCCCAAAAATTGTGTTTTATCCCAAGCACGGTGTCCATGCAGAAAAAGAAACAGTATCTCCCTCACCATAACTATGTGCCCTGGTTAGTGATTAATGACAAATTTCATTTAGTATTTATAATGGTCAAGCAGATAACTCTACTTTATGAGCCTTGCATTAAAAACAGCCAATATATGGTACATCTATCTTTTTTTGCAGCCTACTAAAGAAAATCATTTAAATTTTATTAGTTCTACAAAATTAGATGCCGAGGTCTGAAATGGATTGTTAATACAGAAAGTCTTGGGGGTGTGCTCCCTGAAAAGTTACGGACTAAACAGCATGCAATATAGACCATGTTCAGACTTTGTGCATATCGTCGATAGCAAGTTACGCAACTCTAATTAGCTCTGGTTTCATGCATCTTTTCAACCATATTCTACAGCATGTTATATGAGGTTATAAACCTAACGTTTTGAACTGAAATATTTCAAGAAAAGGCGGCTATCTCTTTTGAGGAAGAGGAGTGGGTGTTTTTTAATAGACAATAAACTATTGAAATGGAATTTAAATTGACTTTGTTGATTTCTTTATATACAGACTATATAAAGAAAGTAATTATGCTGACGGCTGAAAATAGTTGTTATAAAGTTGTCTTAGCACTCCTCTATACTGCAGAAAATAAGATCAGATATCTCAAATTCTGTAAGTTCTTCCTACAAAATATTTTTTCATTGTAATCAACTCAAATCATACTGGAAGTAAGGGATTTTGCTGTTGACAACAGTGCAGATCATGATCAACCTACACATCCATTCAGTCTGATCATAATCTGCACTGTTCCCTATTTAGTCAGTAAATTTCACCGAGCACCCCTTTAAGCCACTAATGGAACTATCCAAATTAAAAGATGGACAAATCCATTTTAGAAATTTAGTAAGGTCAGCGTTAACACATTTAAAAACTACATTCTACAATAATGTTGGATAAATTTTTTAACCTATGAGTATATATATACCTTATCAAACATCTTGCTAGCACTGAAATTTTAACTGTTGTATTTAATTACTGCACCAGGACACAATTTACGGTTCTGGGATGCCTGTTTTGGTCAGTTTTTCTACAAGGTTGGGAAGTCATGGTCATAAACGTGGAAAAAAATAAACTATTAAAGTCTAACAATCAAAGATAGGGTGGAGGTGGGAGTACCAAATAAACACTAGAAAATGGGTTGTTGAAAGAGATAAAAGGGTTCAATAGGAGGGGTGGGGGTGGGGGTTAAATACTGTCACAGTTACCTTTGTACACTAACTTCCAATCTGGATTATGCCCCTCTGAAAATTCATGCAATAAATTATTTTCTTAATAATGCTCAACTATAAAAAAAAAAATCAGTTTCACACTCCTTGCATCTCAAAAAAAGAGTCGTACATGTGGATCATAAATCTATTCTTATTAAAAACTGCCTACCGAATCATTCTCTTTTTATACAAACAAGATTTTTGCCTGAAATATCATGTTGAATTATATATTTTCAATATTTTTCATCACAAATATGAAGAAACTGCTTTGTAAAATTCTAAGTTTACAAATATTGAAAATATGAAATACAAGTGTTCATATGGTGACGTACGACTCTTTTTGTAAAAATAAAATGCAAACTGCAAACATTTCCAAACAAAATGATCAACAGGCTAGAATAAAAGACTTGGAGGAAGAGGTTGGAACAATTTTAAACTTAGAGAAATTAACAGGTTTAAGGGGATTATAATTAAAAGGTAAAATGTTAAATGAAATGGACAGTGTAGTTCCTGCTCTCAAAGCATAGCCGCGGCTGCGTACTTCACGCTGGCATTAGATCTGTCATGGATTATTGTCATGTTAACTTCAATGATTTGAAAAGTTGTAAAAATCTTGAAGTATTTTTTATCATATTTTCAACCTTTAGTCCTAATGTATGAATTCAATATATAGTGTTAAGACATCACAATAGTCAAAGAGAGACAACTCATTCTGCAATTTCTGATAACATTTCTGAGGTTTTTTCCCTTGAACTCTTGAAGAATACTAATACACGAATGCAAGATTTACTTCCCTTTCCTAATTTTTCACTTTCAATATAAAATAATTTTAAAGTTGATTTTGCATGTTTAATAACTCAAAATTAAAATCATATTCCTGTTTTACACAAAAAAAAAGACAATATTCTTTAATCAGCACAGAATTTCTCACCTGTGCACTTTCATTACTAAAAAATTTACATTATCTGTCTGGAGCCCTGCGAGACAACGAAATATTATCAAATTTCTGTTTGATTTCACAAGGATAGTTTAATCAAAGGGAGACATTTTCTTTTCCTGCCATAATTTTGAACAAACCTAGATTAAATTGACCTAAATCATGGTAAAACATAAAAGTCAGGATTTAGAAAATCAGTAGAAACATTGGTACTGTGTAATATGGTTGGTTAGTGGCAGCAAATGACTGTAAACCCTGTGTTATGTTAACAAATCACATCTCAATGATACTCCATGGAAGTTTCAAATTAGGAATCCTATACATTATAATCTTTACTCTGATTAGATAATACTGCCTCAGGTTTTGCATTAAACCCCATCTCGAGGGGGGGTGGGGGGGGGGGGGATAAAGACCTGTTTCAACAATATTTCAGTAATTTTAATTGTGGGAGGATAATCTAACCAACATTTCTGTGAAAGACAAGTATTTAGATTCCCATCTTACAAAAGAAACTGCCAAGTTATCCACAAAGTTAGGTCATGAGTGGGGCTCGAACCCTTGACCCTCAATCCGGGTTTACTGATTACAAGTTGGTGCCCTTAACTCATCTGATCATGAAGTCTTTTCTCTTGAATTGTGCAGATTTTTAAAATATATACATTTTTCTTACAAACTTCCATGAACCTTCATTGAGACGCTGTAACAAAGTAACTGTTGTTAGAGGGTGAAACTGTCCATGATTAGTCTGTATTCCAAGTTAAAATTAAGCAGATTATACATGTTAAGTAAAGTACATGACCACCTTGTGTAAGAAAAAGGTACCCTATTTGTGGCGACCTGTAATCATTTGCAGCTCCCATAGTATTGCAGCCAACAACAGTTCTTAATACGACCATCAGCAGCATTGTTTACACCCGAACATTAGCAGTACTACTTCCACCTAATCTCTGCTGCGTTTCTTACACCCTATTGTCAGTAGAAATGTTGGGTCAAGAGGACCATGATGGTCAGTTACGGCCCTCTTGAGTCAACTGAGAACTAGAATCCAAGTTTTATCTAACTTACTTCAGATAATGAACAAATACATAAATTCTTTCCCTCCCACAACCCCCACGTCCCACCCCTCACCTTAAATCCCAAACATTTGTTAAGAAACTGTTCTGAACTGAGTACTGTATGATTACAGGTGACCAGAGCCTTTGCCCCAACAACAACTCACCCAAGTACTGAAGGACACCTTTCCTTATCACTATAATATGAACAAATTAATGAACAAGCATTTATCACAGAAGCTTTACAATTTTACAGATTAGTAATCAAAATTTCAAAATTGCACAAAGTTATCTATTTTAATTACGTCGCGTACATCAGGTGCACTATTACAGTTTTCATTGAAAATGTTCATTCTGAGATTCTCTTCTTTCATGTTTTTAAATAATGATATTAAATTTTTCCCTTTAAGATGGCATTCATATTAATAACAGCATTAATTTCGAAATCTTTTTAAGGTGATTTTTTTTATATTTGTGTTCAAAATTGAACCCTGGTGTCACCATATTTGGTAACAGGGCATTATTCTTATTTTACATGAACATTGAACATGTTTAAGAAACATCGACTTCAAATTTTTTCTGCAACTTTCGTTCTACGTTTTCTATTTTTGCAATATCTGCGCTTAAAACAGAATAGATGAACAGCACAGCTGCAGCTTTCAACTGTCTCTGAAAATATGCATAATTATGTTTTATTATAAACATTTTCTATTATATCAGAGTATGAGAGAGCGCTGAAGTTGACAGAATAAAGCGTGACAGGTTGATATCCCCGAGACAGTGTAATCACATAGTGTTACGTGTTATCCTTCGTTTTACTGTCACTTCTGCACATTTCGAAACCATGATCAATGAAAACGTCCGACCAGAAAAGAAATATTTCCTCTACACTCATCGGTACATTAGCCAGCAAAACAATGCTTTAAACGTCGATGCATATTTCATGATAATGGTGCCGGGCTCAGACAGTTCGAGAAATTTGGTACAAAAGCGCTGCTGATGGTTCTGAAAGGAATTCTTAATGAAAAGTTTCTTGTTGAGTTTTCTTTATCACCACATACAGATTTATTTACAGCATCGCCCTGATCTGGAAGCTTTACTGCAATTGTCCTAGTGTTTTTTAAGGAGCGTAAATGCTTGATAATGTATAAGAATTCCTTCTGTTCAAAACACATTATTTTGTGAAATAGCGAAAATTCAAAGGAATGACACCAGGAACTTAATTAATGGATACATGTCAGACACTATTCTCTACTTCTCCTGCAATCATGAAAGAACAAATTTCCTTATGTCCACACCTGTGGTGGAAATCCCTTCTTTCAGGATTTTTGAAACAAAAAAAACCTTAATCTTTTATAAAGGTCACTTTTGAGGAAAACTAATTCTCTTGGATAATAAACTCCTGAAGAGTAA
The DNA here is from genome assembly GCA_022818135.1 of Saxidomus purpurata. Lineage (NCBI taxonomy): Eukaryota > Metazoa > Mollusca > Bivalvia > Venerida > Veneridae > Saxidomus > Saxidomus purpurata. Next base: position 10,959,053 of record JAFMSR010000005.1, read on the forward strand.
TAATGCACCCAAGTCTACTATTCAAACTGCCTAAACAATTCTGTGATTAAAATGCTCAATTAAAATCCAAGTCCCATAACTCTGTAATCTTTTCTTTCTTTTCACACACTTAAAACCTACTGAAGATTCCACAGCAATTTCAGTGGAGTGTTTCAAATAACAAAATGTCCAACAAAATAGCTTGCACATTTTATATATCAAACAAGGGCCATTATTTGCAATTTATGCTACCCTCTGGACTACTGTTCCAAATCAAACCCAAAACCTGGTCTGCGGGCTATTTGCAGGGTCATAGCATGAACTTTTACCAAGCTACAACCATGAACACTAAAGGTAAATAAAATAAGAAAGCCCCAATTTCTTACAAAAGTCCATCAAAGATGCCTTTGAAATATGACAGCAAACAATTCTGCCCTGATTTCATTAGAAAATATTTTCATAATATTTTTCATACCAATCTTACAAAGAAGTTATAATTTGTTGGGACCATAAAGTTATACCGGGCAGATGGCTCACTGATTCCAGTGCAAACAAATGATGAGAGCCCGGTTTACCTAATCCCATAGTGACCTTTATCTTGAGAGAACATCAAAGAACTGTGGCTTCTAATGACAAAGTATTGATCACCCAACTCTAAATCAAATATTGAAGCCTGTGTGTGTTCCTTGTACTACAAAACTATCTGATGGTAAATAGTAAGTGTACAATAGCTGATTACCTTTTACCGAGGAATTTTTTATCCGTAATACTTATTGTCTTTTTTAATATGAATTTTCTATGAAAGTAAGGGGAGACAAAAAATGAGATTTAACTTTACAACTTTGTATATATTGGGAGTATAAAAATGGCACCAAGTAATAAAATTTATGCTTTAGCGATTATTTTGATTTTTAAATGCAGTAACACATATATATATATACACATTACTACAATTATATATCTCAGTTTTTTTTTCAAGGCCAAAAGCAAACAGAAAAGGATAGTTCACGGCTGTAAATCTATATACTAGCGCTGCACAATGTTTGCAATAAAGTTGCACTTTTTGAAGTACTTGTTGACCTATTTGCAGGCTGACCTTGTACCGTGCATACAAATTACAAACAATTTCTCGTAAGCTTTCTTAGTTTTGTTTGCGTAAACATAAGTATATGCTCAGTCTTCTTTCTTAAATGCCAAAATTTCATCGAAATTTGTTCAAGCGATCAGACAGGTCTTATCTCTTCAATGCAGACGAATCTGATACGTCTCATTTGCATATAACGACAAACCAATCCACCAATCTATTATGGAGAAAATGTTGCCAACAGATTGGCTCCTTATTCAGTAATTTAGATGAAATAAATTCCCAGTTTTCTGACTAATATGTAAATCTACAAAATTAGCTGAAGTAATCAGCCTATCATTCACCTGAGAGTGCCCAGATTGAAACGGGAAAATAATGACCTTTTCAAATGTACGAAATTTCACATACGTAATTTTTTACGGATCATTTTTTAGAGCCAAAACTTACAGAGTTACAGCTTAATCACAATTCTATATAGAGTAAACAAGTCTTGAGATTTCAATTTAAAAAAAAAAGTCTTCTATATTAAAATTAATGGAAAACTAGTTAAAGACCTACCTTCAACATAATATTTCCAATGAGAGCACAATACATTAACTTAAAAAACCAGCTGTACTTTTTGACAGTGATGGATACTTTAATCATATCTACATTTTATGGCAACAAATTCGGCCCTGCTTTTAGATTTTCTTTTTTCCCTCATTTTTTTTTTCAGGTTCTTATCTGCATGAACATCTTATTTTCAACCTTGTATAGTGATAGATACAAAGTCATTTTCAAAATCCCCAAACATATGGTCAGTTTTAGGAGCATTGGTAAGTACATTGTCAATAATATTTCATGACCAATTTTATCTGATTTTCATCTCATCCAGCTATTTCATTGTGTGAGTTACTTTATCTTTACGAGTAAGTCTATCTTCGGTTGTCATGATTATATGTTATCTAACTCAGTCTACCTTGGTCTATAATTATATAGTCGCATACAGCCTTCTGTCTGAAATGATAATCATTTATGCCTGTAAATCTATATATTGCTCTCCGTTAAAGACATCTTACTGACTGTAAGTACACCTTGGCAGCTATTTGTGCAATCTGCAGCTAGAACTTTACATCAGCCAAAAAAATACAAATGAAATTATGGAAAACTTTATACTGGCCAAGAATTTAAAAGAAGACTAGTGAACATTGTTAAAGCCTAGATCATATAAGCCATCTGTCATGTTGATATTGGCCAGAAATTGCAAGTGAAAATGTCCAAGAATTGAAGAGCAGTTTTAGAAATGTTCATAAATGCCAGAAAATTCACCGGAACTGTATGTTAATCTATATTGGCCATAAATTTCAAGCAAAAAAATCACACATATTTTAAGTTCAAGACAAACATCAAATAATTCATTTCAAGAGAAAAATTAAAATTTAATTCAAGATAATATAAGCCAAAAAATTCACCTGAACTGTCTGTAAATTTATACTGGCCAGAAATCACAAGCAAAATTATACATATAGAAGTCCAAGAGAAACATTATATAATAATTAGTTTATAGAAGCTCACATAACCAGAAAATTCTCCAGATCCGCCTGTAAGTATATTTTGGCCTGATATTACAAGTGAACAAAGTCTGCAAGTTTATCCTGGCCTTTAATTTTTAATAAGCTTTTAAATAACCAAGATTATGATTAAAATTGGGCCAAAAGTTAATTATATTACAAATGAAATATACATTTATGTTTTTTGGCAAGAAATTACTTTCTACAAATTTGTATTGGCCAAAAGTTACAAGTGAAAAAATCTATAAACTGATATTGGCCAGAAATTACAAGACTTCTGATAAAACATTCTAAAAAGTTACACTGGCGCAAATTACATTTGTGAAGAATTTTATAAGTTTATATTAGCATGAAGCATTCTATAAATTTAAATTGGCGATTCAAATTCACAAGAATTAAAACTTCGGAGTTCTTATAGAACCTCTTTTAAAACTTTTTTTTTTCTTTAATATTTCTTATACAGGCCTAGTACATGTAAGCAATAAGCCCGGAGTCATAGAAAACAGATCTTTCTTGGAGACGCTTTTCAAATGTTCAATTCCTTTACATATTATTCAGTGAAAATATTGATCAAGTACAATAAATTATATATTACTGTATATAGATACAAGTTGGTTTGGAAATATTTAATTCTGTAAACATTTTTTTATGTTTTAAGTTAAAGCAAAACAATGAATTTTAGTACTAATGATATAGTTCGGCAATTTCTTTTTTTTTTTAAATAATACTTGAAAGTCAAATACACTGTCTATAATTATTTTCACTGCTGAAAAACAAAGCATCCAAATTATAGAAATAAAACTGTAAACATATTTCAAAAAGTAAACGTGCAAAATCGAATCAAACTGCACGCATTGTTATAATTCTACGCTACTGTTCGATATTCACTCAAGGGTTTGTGCAAGAAAATCTTAACAAATGCTGGTTTAAATAAACCATACTTAAAATAGTAAACTATAATTTCAAAATATAATACATACCTTCTACTTCATATATATGTAGTGTAGCATTTGCTCGGGCTTCACCATGCTCATTTTTCGCAACACATGTAAAATATGTGTTATCCTTCTTTGCTTTTGCAGGCTGTATCCGAAGCACTGTCCCATGTGACATAGGAAATATATCGTAACGTTTCTTGTTCATGTGGTTTATTAGTTTACCCTCTTTCTCCCAATGGAATGCAGGTGGCGGGTATCCCGAAGCCTTACAGAAGAAGCTGACGATAAGGTCCTCGGCAACCTTCATGTTCTTTGGAGCAAACGATATCCTTGGCGCAGCTGAAAGAAACAAAAACGCTTGTTAACATCTTTCTATAATATTTACCGGTAAAAATCTACGTCTAAATGCAATCCACCACAGAATGGTAACCCTTGTGTGTACAAGAATTGTAAAATGCTGTCTGATCCCATCTCCTGAAGCAGCACAGTTCCTATTCACAATATCACACAAAAAGAGAGCATTATTTGCAATACTATACTGAAAAAAGTTTATTTGCAATACTGCATGTAAGGCAGTTTACAATACTGCAAAAGAAAAATAAATCTTATTTACAATACTGGAAAAATAAGCTTCATTTGCAAGACTAATAGAAAAGCGCCTTTTTGTGATGAAGAACTTGATTTGCAGCAGCAAAATAGGCTTATTGAACGATTTTATCTGAAGTAATACTTAATAAGTAAATTAAATGTGAAGAACTCTGAATTTGATGAAACTCCAATTTGCTGCAGACCAAATAATTTTCGCAACTATTAATGTTTGTATTCGCCAATGTTGAGCTGAGTTGCGGATATATTATTCCACATTTTTACACAAACAATTTGAAACAGGATGAAAACATTTATTTCTGAAGTAAGGAAAACTTACTTTAAAATCAAAGAAAACTTTCTGTAAAAAATTTAGCAAATTGGTTTACTGTATATATTTGCCACACAAAAGCGAGCAAGGCTATGATATCTTATTGCTGCATTCTGATGCCCTACGTCTCCCAGATTTGATTATGTCTAACCAACACTATTATTTTGTTGTCCTTAAATATTACATGTAACTATAGAAAACATGAAACTAAAATAAGGAAAAAGCCTGAAAAATCAGGATAGAATTTTTTTTTCAAAATTCCATTTTCTTGTGAGTTGTTTGAGCCTTTCCTTTTTGTATTAGATTTATTAACCATGTGAACTCTTTTATACTGGAAATATGTGTAACTCCTACATGGGAACTATGTGTAACCCCTGTGCAGGAACTATATGTAACTCCTACACAAGAACTATGTGTTACACTCGTAACAGAACCATGTGCAGTATTTGTACAGGAACCATGTGTGACTACTGTACATTTACTATGTGTAACCTTTGTGCATGAACTATGAATAACTTCTGTTGAAAACTATGTGCAAATTCTGTATTGAAAGTAAGAGTAATTCTTGTACAGTTACCATGTGTAACCATTTTGCAGGAACTAGGTATGTTACTTTTGCACAGGGACAATTTGAAACTCCTGCATGGGAACTCTGCAATACTAGAACTATGTGTAACTCTTGTAAAAGAACTATGCGTGACCCCTTGCACAGGAATGATGTGTAACTCCTATATGCAGGAACTACCAGTAACCTCTGCGCTGAAACTATGTGTAACTCTGTTAATTGACTGGCATTCTTGACAAACAATAATTTCCTATCATTGGAGAAAATATTATTTTTTCTGCAAAAAAAAAATACTTGTGAACCCTGTTAGAAGCTGGTTATCACTTAGGTATTATACAGCATCAAGCTTCCAAGGGAGATTACTCTGTTAAAATGATTTAGTTCATAACCTAGTGCAGCATGCAAGATTATTATTCATCATACAATTTGTACACATAAGATAATTTTTCATTTCCCAGTTCCAAATTTTTTCTAGACCCCTACCTAGCACTTACTTTTAATTTTACGATGTATTTTAAAAATGCTTTTAGTGATCTACCCTTACGGATGTCACCCTTCATATGAATGTTACTGACTACAAGGGGAGCTCATTATGGTAACTCCAGAAGTGAAGTTGGTCATGGAGGGTGGGGGAGTGGGGGGGGACATTAAATCTATCCTATCATTTTACTGTCCTCACTCAAAGAGCTTTAAATCTCAACTTAAACCATTGCAACGAGGCAGTTGCTGGTTCCGAGCTGTTAGTTGTCATGCATAATTTTAATGCGCCGAGCAAAAGCTGTTAACATATTTGCAGGATCAAGTCTCCGATTGGTTGGTTTAACTTTATACATGTGAGTAAGCATCATTCATGTGACAACCTACCTTTCTATCAAAATGGACTCCTCCGGATGGATCAAAGTTGTCAATCAATCTTAGGGTTGGTTGTCAAACCACTGTATGTGCTTCTTTGTTCAAATGCACATACAACAGTTTAGCAATCAACCCTTATACTGTAGATAAAGCACATTTTTGGTACAATTGTTGTATTTTATTCTTTCTTTATTGAACTGTTTCTTTATGTTAGTCAAAGAGTGATGACATCTGGGTTTAGTTCATGAACAAAAACATTATGAAACAACTCAATAATAAAGAACAAAATGGCAATTGTCTGCCACTATATTTTTATGTCTGAATTTAGTCTTCCGAACTGAGAACTAAGAATCATAAATAAGAACCACATTTTGTTAACAAAAAAAACACAAAAAAAAAAATTTCTTTACTTCTCAATAAATTTACCCACTTTAAATTACTGTAACAAAATCTCTTCCAAATAAAAGGAATTTTCAACTCCCTATTAGTTTTTTCTTCTTTTAGAAAAATTAATAAATTAAATAAGCATTTCATTGACATGTTTAATTCCTCAAAGATTATATGAAGGGGGAGGTAATCTATTCCCTGAATAAAGTATGAGGTTTTATTTTCTACAATCGCCTGAAGATAGTGTGCGGGAATGTCTCATTTTAATCAGTAACGGAATCCATCTAGCACTGAATTCCCATTCCGTCCCTAGACGATGATTTTCAATTTCTAGCAGAGCTGTTTTTTACGTTATTTTTGTGCTCGGAAGGCAAGCAGCTACAAATTTAAAGCTACAACATGAAGTCAATGTAATATATCCAGTTTCTCTTTGGAATCAATTGAAAAGATTCTCTCGTTAATCTAAGCTAAAAAAATAATTTTCTGAAGTCTTTAACTACACAGACGCAGGAAAACAACAGAAACGACCTCAAATGAGGCCCGGTCTACTGAGCCAGCTACCGGTAACTGCTTAAATGTTAAAAACGGAAAGATAATGAAAGAAAATGGTCTTCTACTGAATTTAGAAACAAAAACTCTTACTTACATAAATGAATATCAATAATTTTCTAAAGAGTTTTTCCAAGGGCTATTACACTTAGTAACACAATTTTGTTTGGAGTAAACAGAAAAGCGTACTCAACTATTCAAAGACATTATTTTAATTCAATGATACAATGTAGCCAGTATGATGTACTAAAGGAATATAGCCAAGGGTTTATTGAACATCAATAATTTTTATCCATGTTTGACAAAAAAAACAACATTGGTATCATACAAGAGTAGCATTTCTTGTGTTAGCACTTTCTATCATTGTTCCAAATTTGAGGTTTCCTTAGAGGGATAAAGTGTTAACTAGGCAATCAAGTGGAAGCAGACAAACAGACAGATGATGGTGAAGGGATCTAGAAGCCTCCCTCCAAGCGCCTACCAGTCAGGGAGCTCAACAGTTATGAGGGGCCTTATGGTAATTGTGATGAAACTTAGGGTTAACATTAATAAATACCCTTAGTCAATTTAAAGGACTGGTTCAAATGAACAGAACAATAATTATGTGAATGTTTCACGTTGGATAAGATGCGGGATTACAATAGCTCTTCTCAGTCTCCTTTGCAATTCCAATCATATAGGTAGAAATTTTCAGGAGAAATATGTAAATAAGGTTTCCGCAAATGCATTAAAGGCCTGTTATCTTTCCCGAAACTTCAATTATAATCTCACCGAGCAAACTAATTCAGTGAACGAGCCTCATTTGAATTCGAAATAAATTTACGCAACTGTAAAATTTGAAACAAAAAAAAATTGTGCTTTATCAGCTTGTTTGAATTTTATCCTTTTCAGGTTTTGATTTTTTTTCCCACAATGTTTGTTTTTTGTTTGTTTAGAAATTAATAATTTTTCTTATTTGAATAAAACAAAAGAGTGTAACATAGTCATGACAACAGAATAAAACCCAAAATTGGAACATTAACCGAGGGAACTCAATATTTAACCTTACATAGAAATGAATACTTGAATATTCATGGCGTTCCTATCGGAATTACTTACGGGATTGGGAATCGTGGTACTCGAAAAATTCAAATTCAGAATCGGCAGACATTGTATGATTTCCTGGAATTCAAAATGTTAATTTGTTACCATAGTTACAAAAAATACAATGTGCAGTACTTTGAGAAATTTTCCTTATAAATTCTATCAATGTGGGCCCATGACAGAAATGAAAACCATCAACTTTGAAAACCTTGTGTATCCTTTGCAAATTCAGTCCAGTATCGCTGAGGTTCTAATATCATGTAAACACCACATTTAAATGTTTTTTCCTAGAATTTTGAAATACTGTTAAAATTCATCATTCTATAAATTTAACATCTATCAAATTAACCAAACTTCCAAACCTTCTCACACATGCCACTAGATTGTCATTTTACACGCACATACATGAGGAAAACAAGAGAAGCGTACCCTAACATCTATAACTTACAAAAAATTCAATTTTCGTATAGAAACTACTAGAAATACAAGTTCAGTACATGCATAAAAGAGTTGTATAAAGTTTTGAATAATCATGACGTGTGATTCCGTTTACTTACGCGTTAACTGATCGAAGTACTCGAAAAATTCAAAAGCAGTTTCGGGAGTATCAGGAATATCTGCAGAAAAGTTTGCCCCTGTGACAAAAAAATTACGGGTTAGAATGATTAAGTGGCCTTTGACGTAAGTAATTAACTCAATATGCTTTCTGGATCCAGGCATCAAAATGCCATTGAACTTCCATTTTTTTGTTTCAAAGTCTCCAGTGACCTAATGCCATCTAGAATTTTTTGTTACTGACGTTTTTCCACTGTACAAAGATTAAATTTGCAATTTTCTGTTAGGTTGGAAAAATGTCCACAAGGAAAACAAAAAAACTAAATATAAACAAAATTGCACTGAAGTCAAGGCAGTTAGGCTACCGATGAAGCTGTCCAAGGTCACTGTGATATCAAGGTCACTGTGATGTCAAGGTCACTGTGATATCAAGGTCACAGACAGCTACTGACAGGTTGTTATTCTGTTATTCATTTCTACTTCTGTCAATGACATTTTAATGCCTTTCCAGAAAGCAAATCTTTCAGCGGCAAAGCTGCCCCTGCAACCAAACTGTCGCTATGGCAACAAAGCTGCCATGAAATGCATTCTGGGTAGTCTATAATGTCAATGAACTAAATTATAATAAATGTATTTCTTGAGGTATTTAATTTTTTTTTTTACATTGATAGGACATCTACTTTTTATCATTAATTATGATGTGCATATTGTATTTTTTTTAAAGAATAAGAGAATAAACAAAACATGGCAACCTTGCAACCTGTATGATACCACTGGTAGGTTTTATTCAACTAAACAGAAAATTAATGTTTAAATAAAAGTAATTAATATGTTGAATTAAAGATGAACAACTGAAGTTTAGAACATATCAAGAACACCAGTGAAGGCAAAGTAGATAATGCATTATTGTTTGAAAACTGGAAAATATTTTTTCAGTGGTTTAAAACCTATTTCAACAGTATTTTCATTTATTGACATGCTAGCAGTATACATAGCCATCATTCATGGGGAGAACTAGTACTAGAATCCCATCCTTGATAAGAAACTATCATCTGTCTCACATTGACAGGAAGAATATGGATACTCCAACCATGACACTAATATACATGTGTTCTCAACATACACTAATGAAACATGGCAACCCATATGACACTGATAAGCATGGTTCCAACCCATGACACTAATAAATAGCATGGTTCCAACCCATGACACGGATAATTGCATGGTTCTAACCCATGACACTAATAAATAGCATGGTTCCAACCCATGACACTAATAAATAGCATGGTTCCAATTCATGATACTGATAAATGCATGGTTCCAACCATACCACTGATAATTGCATGGCTCCAACCCATGGCACTAATAAATAGCATGGCTTCAACCCATGACACTGATAATGGCATGGCCCCAACCCACAACACTGATAATTGCATGGTTTCAACCCACAACACTGATAATTGCATGGTTTCAACCCACAACACTGATAATTGCATGGTTCCAACCATAACACTGATAATTGCATGGCTCCAACCCATGGCACTGATATTCACATGGCTCTAACCCATGACACTGATAATTGCATGGTTCTGACCCATGACACTGAAAGTGGCATGGCTCCAACCAAGGGCACTGACAATGGCAAGGTTCCAATCCATGACACTGATAATTGATGGTTCCAACCCATGACACTGATTATAGCATAGCTCCAACCCATGACACTGATAATGGCATGGCTCCAACCCATGACACTGATAATGGCATGGCTCAAACCCATGACACTGATAATAACGGCATGGCTCCAACCCATGACACTCAATCACAGAGAGGTTAAGAAATTTCAGCAGCCTTTACCATTCGACCACAGTGGCTAAGGTTTCATGGTGACTAAATTTCCCTTAAAACATGCCTTACACGAAAGGCAAGCAATTTCAAACACACGAATAAAAGTTGTTTAAGGGTACTTTCTCATAGAAACCCATCTGATACAGTGCTTTATATGGAAACTGAGATTGAAATAAGGATTGGAGTTCATTTCTTTTGATCTTAGAACTGTTGCACTTAGACGCCAATTTTGCCGATCTAAAAAGTCATCAGCTGTTAAGGCATCTGACACATTCCAACCCTACACAAATATACTTAATTAAACCCAGCAATAGGTTGTTTTTTTAATTTTCTTTCATTCAAACATATATTACAGTAATGGAAAAGGTCATGTGATAAAAGCATTTCTCAGAATTTTTTTAATGTGACAAAGCGATGTTCTCAGGTGATATGAATGACGATGCATTTACACTGAAATACCTGAGCTCATGATGTTATTCTGCATCCGTATTCGTGGTAATGTAACTTTGAAAACGACGGCATATAGCATAAAACTTTGTATTTGAAATATACTGTTATTAGCGTAATAGAAATTTTCGAGAAATGATATTTCATTATCGCATGTCAAAAGCGGAAAAAAATCTTTCTGAATAAAACTCGATCTGTACAGCAATATTACCTTATCTAAAGCATATGAAGAAAGCGCTGTCCCTGGGGGACATGAATGACAATACATTTACACTGGGAGACCTTCCTTTACATGATTCCCTTTCTTTATGTGACTTGAAAATGCAAGTAGCAGTGCTCAAAATGCATGTGTCTATTCACCATGGTACAATGGACATTTTATATGTAATTTATTAAAGTATACTGTGGGAATTTATGATTGTTTATGAAATGTATGGATGTACTGTTATTGTTGGCATGATATGATTTTACTGGAATGAAATTTCAAACGTATCTCAAAAGTGAAAAGATCTTTCTGTATAAAACTAAAAATATACCTTGATTTGTACATCAATTACACTTTGTGTACAATGTACCTTATAAAAAATGTCATGACCACTATAATGTCTGTGTATTGTATTAATTCATATCATACAAAATACGACTTGACCCACCCCTTCCAATATCCTCCCCCCAAATTTTACACTCATCCAATTTTAGATATTACATTAGCCTTAGCATGAGTAATGTATTCGCAGCATTTTAAAGCTGCATGCACTTGCTTCATGAAACAGAAATCACTTGTTTGTTCATGATGTAATGGAAGAACTTCACAGACAAGACACAGAATATTTGATTTTGTCTCCAACAAGCTGACCTAGTTATACATGTTCATTCTTAATTCCTATGGCCAGCAGTTTTCTTTTCACCTATCGTGGGTGCCGCCCAAATTGATCAGTAAACTAGCTACCACAGAAGCCAACATTTCTGCTTCAGCAGTCACGAAAAAAAATTCATTGACAAAAAGAAATCTTAATTTTTGGAATGGACAGCAGAAAACACGAAAAACGTGATTTCCGCCGATCAGCATTATTTGTGTATCATGTACCTTTGCATCTGCAAAGCAACACAAAATATGTTGAGTACATAAAAAATTACAGGATTGCATGTGAAGAATAAGCAAGCTGATAGTTGCTCCTTTAGTCGCCAATGATTTTATTCAGAAATCAATATCAACTTCTGCTTCCATTTCAAAATAAGCTTAGAATTCACTACAGAAATATCTGAGTAAAATACAACTGACGCCAACTGTTTGTGTCATCTCTTCGACCATGGTCATATAACAGGAATATTGTTCTACACAATTCCAGAAATTGCTATTCAAGCAAGCCCACTATGGCTTTAGTTATTAATCAAATGAGTTTCTAAAACCAATAAAATTTTGCAGATTAATGCATCAAATACACATTCAAATGGGAAATGGGCTTAGGAATCGCTGAATGTCACTTGAAGACTTGTAAAACTGATATAAAAGTTTTATTACGTCAATAAATCATATCCAGATTTCCACATTCCCTTATACTGAAATTTTTTTCTCGAAAAAATGTCAACTTTTTCACAGATCCAGCAAAGACAAAAATAGCATACACCGAACTTACACAATGTCATTGAGATTACAAGCCTGTGGACCCAGGACTTCTTCCCGCTCCAAGGATGCATCGTGCCGTCAGGGGCAGACAGGCACAAAATAATTGGATATATAACTAATCAAGAGTTCAATGCAATTAGTCTTTTGTTTAATATAATTAGTTACCGCTGTATTATATCAAACCCAGATAATGTAACGTAATGTAACTAATGCATGAAAATGTAACGTAATGTAACTAATGCATGAATGCTTGAGCATTTTGCTGCACAGAGGATTGGAGGATTGATATATGGTTCGAAGTCTGCCCGTCATCATCAATAAATTGGAAACAATAGATTAAGATCGCATTCTCATCTACATTTAGATGAATGTTCGGAGAAGATGTCTCCCGTCTCCGCCAGGAAATGTTTCTTGCTACTGTTTTCCCGCATCAATGATTATGACTCAAGGTTTCCCCGTACCTATATGATCTCTGCAAAAAAGATCTTCGCGATCTTTCTCGTATTCCCCTAGAAAGCTAAATATGCAATAATTTAATACAATGCCTTTAAGTACCACTTAAATTTTGAATTACGATGTCACAAGGCTTTGATAAGTGATGCTTTTCCAATTAAAATGGAATTTTCTATTTCAAGACAGACTTTGAAATAGAAGAATTTCACATTCTGTTGATTCACCAAATATTGATCAAAGTAAGTGAAATAAAGTATCATTTCTTGTAACAGTTTTCTGAACGGACAACAGTAGCAAACTTCTATTTTTCTTTTCTCTAAATATGCTGTTTTCTCTACTGCAGTGGCCTAGTTCAACTATTTTCTTACTGTCCATGTTCCAATTTTCACATTTGCTGCCAAGTTAAAACCATTTTCTGCAAGTGAGCTGAAAAGACCAGAAATTCGTTTACACGAGTTACACACCCTGAACCCTCAAATCACTTTCTTCTATCAATTACACTAAATAATCCACAGACAGAACCTCTGTGTAATTCCTCTTCCCCACCCCCCAAAGGTTTAATAAACTTATTTACAGGTGTGCAGTATACCCAATCTTTTCTAGGAAGGACCCAGTACTAGACTCCCAACCCCTGTTAGACAATTATGATCAGCAGACACAATGTATGTTAATTTTTTATATTTTTATTTAGCGGATTATTTATATTTCAATTCCCAATAGTCTGTTTTAATTTTCAGTGCCTTTCAGATATTTCAAAGAGTCACACCCATCTGTTTATAAGGCAGGAACCAGCAACAGTGCTAAGGAGGGACACTGTTTATACGGCAGGAACCAGCAACAGCTAGTGCTAAGGAGGGACTGGGTTTATTTGGTAGGAAACTAATTAGATTAATGTTTTTTTTCACTTTTCTATTTGTGTATATATTTATGGCAAGATCATTTTGCAGATGGGGTAATGTTCACATAATTTTGCAAAGATGTACATCAGGCCACACCAATTTGATTAATAGTTCTTCGGATTTTTTCTCTAAAAAAATGGGGCGGGCGAGCGAATTTTTAATTTTTATTTTATTTTTTACTTCTCAAATTTTCACAGGCGGAAGAGTACTTTTTTTATTTTTTTATTTACTTTTCGAAATTTCACATGCAGCGGGCACTTTTTAAAATATTCTTTATTTACTTTTTGAAATTTCACATGCGGCGGGCTTTTTTTTAATTTGATGTTTTGACCTTTTTTACTTCTCAAAATTAGAAGGTCCCATGTCTGAAATAAATCACATAATTATATCCTATCTTTGTATGTAATTATAACAAGAGGTGTCAGTAGTACAAAAATCTAAAGGATCTGTATAAACAAGGGTCACAAGTAGCACGATAGTAAGCCAAGAGTTTTCAAACTTAATTGTTTACTACATTTTTAAATTAATTAAGTAGTTGCGCACAAGACGTCAACTAAGAATTTCAAGTACAAATCAAGAAACATGTTCACAGAGTTATCTTCCCTTGCTTACAGCTAAGTGTCATAAGTATTCCAACTTTCAAAGTAATCTCTCAAACGGTCAAGTCAACAAGTGGACAAGAATGAAAATCTTAACTGATTTTTTTAGTCGAAAAGGGCCATAATTCAAATGAAATCCTATGCATAGTAACCTTCTCCTGCCTATATATGTTTGGAGATCATGATGGTAAATAAGTATTCCAACTTTCTAAGTAATATCTCAAACAGTTAAGTTAAAAGTTGACTGGTAAAAAAAACTTAAACGAGGTTCTGGCCTTAATTTAAAAAAAGTCTGACAGAGTTACCTTCTCTTGCCTATAGATTGGGGTATTGATTTAAAACAAGTATTCCAAGATTCGCAATACTTTAAAGGATTAAGTTAACAAGTGGATTTTACCCATATTCAATGTATTTTCCAAGTCAAAAAAGGGGCATAATTCTGACAAAAACCTTCACAGAGTTATGTACTCTTGTCTGTGGATGGAGGTAGAGTACACGTGTTTTTTTTCCAATTGTCACCCATCACCGCGACGTCCAGCCAAGTTGGTCATCCAAATGCCCCCCAGAATCACCCGTCGACCTAATTAGTGTCCGATCACGGTGACCATTTGTCTGGACAGTGTTTCGCGTAGTCCACATTCGGGTCGTGACTTGAAATTTAATGTTTTTTACTGATTAACTTTTATTTATCAATAAAAAATAGAAATATGTTTGTATTTTGATGTTTTTCGAAACTTCCCGACGCTTAAAACGTTTTAGTCGCTATCAACAACCGAGCTACCGGAAATCGTGTTGTTACGCGAACGCTTGAATTTGAGACACTTGTAACAAAAAGAGTTTAAAATGAACCGAAAGTACCTGAAATTAGCGACAATTTTTAGCGCTGCGCAAAAAATAAAATTTGATTTCTGACGGACATGCGGCGGGGTCTTTTTTTTTTTATTTTCCACTTTAGGATTTTGAAGTAGCGGAAAATCCGACGAACTATTAATCAAATTGGTGTGGCCTCAAGTGTACTTATTGAGACAAGACGTGTTGCAGAGCTCATGAACTGACTTGTTATGGGGAACTAAAATTGTCAGATACCATTGGCTAGATTTTCTAATATATGTTTTAACAGAAATATTCCAGTGGTGACATTTTACCAAGATTCGGTAATTTTGGTATGAATGTGCAAAAGAAACTGGTCCTGTTTACATCCTTGAAAAGGGAATAGACTATTAGGTTGGTAAATGTGTAGAAGATTATTGCCAACAAGATGTATTTTAAGACAAATACAGAGAAAACCCCGAATAATACTAAGTTGGTTCATGGTTTGAGCACTGATTACAGGCTACCATCACACTGACTATAAGCCTCTATTAAGTCCAATAAAATCTTGTGATTGCTTTTCTTTTTGCTATAAATGTCGAAAGGAAAGGGGAAATGTTCGTAATGTACATCTTTGTGCTAGCTTGTCGTGGAATTCTGAAGTTGCCGACAGGTTTGCCACCGGCTAAAAACTAAATATTTAGCTACAGAGAACGGACAATTGAATTTTCATGTTCATTTTGCAATTATCCAGGACAGCAAGTTAATTTGATTGTGTTTGGCACGCTTGTACAGCTGGTTATATTGCTCCTGACACTTGCAAAACAGACAATTATTCCTCGAAAATTATGTCTAAAGAAACTAGAGATGTAAGGCGGATACCAGCTAGACACAAATTTGTTCTTTACAAACTTTTCTTATTTTCAAATAAATGAGAACTGTTTGAGGAAATGCAAGGCATGATTGATTCATCAATACAAACTTTACCAAATGTTGACAGCTCTGAATGAACCAAAATTTCAAAATCAGAATTTCAATATCCGGGGAACGCGGCAAAATTCTGGTAAGTATAAACTCAGAAAACAAGTTGTGACAAGTAAAAATCAAGTAACAAAACGGTACTCGTATTTCTAGAATTCATTAATACGGCAATTGATTATACCATCATACTATAATATGATGTCAATGGGATATGAATGCAAATTGATTTGGTTTAAATTGTTTAAATTTAAAATACCTGCGTTATAATTATGCTAATAGCCTATAGAGCGAGTATTGAACACTTCCTGGCAAAATCCAGTACTGGTAAATAACATGAGCATACATGCAGCCAGATTGTGCTTAAACTATCTCTGAATTAAGGTCTGGCCCTTAATCCAGTTACCCAGTCCTTCAGTGCACAAATTTCTGACGTTCATGGATCAATTTCCAATTTCAAATAATACTAACCACTATGAATGTTTTTCATCTGTTTATAATGATGTTTAATCACTCAGGAAATTGAACTATAGAGCAGTACAGGAATAAACAAGCATATCAAAGGGGAGAAAACAAATATTTTTTTGGTGTTGGTGTTTGTAAATGACCACCACACCCCCTCCCCCATTTATTCTCTTCACCCTTGATCTTAATGAATTTTTTTCCAACCAACTCATAAATGAAATGAGTGTTTACCTAAATAAAAGGGAGATAATATTTTTCATTTCAAATGGAAAAGTCTAAATCAGTTTGATATTTGTGTACCCACCTGCGCAATTAATTCATGCAGCAAGTTGCAACTCTCATTAATATGCAGCAAATTAGAAATCTATATTGGAAAAATTAACTATGAGAGTAATTAAACTCATGAAAAGGCTGATCAAATTTAACAGGAGCTTTTCTGTGAGTAACGGTTAAGACACAATGCTTTCTCAAAATTCAATCAAGTCAAAATACAACTGTCAATATTGTTTCAAGTGGTAATTTCACCCCAAGAATTGCTGGAAAATTGTCAGTAAAATAGTTGACTTATTATCTGCTATGTTATTTACAGAGGAATCTTGCAAGCAACCCATCACCATTATTGATTGATCACCAGAAGTCTGTGTTAGTCACATATTATAACAATGCTTTGATCAGCCAATGTTCCGAAGTACAGTTGTTAAGTTGACACGCTTGAATAGTAACGAACTTTATGGCTTTTTGACACAAGTGTCAATGAGGCTTCATTTCCTGGAAATGTCCATGTTATGCGGTGAGCTTTTGCATGTTTTATGGGACACCTACATCCAGTGTGCTATGAGCATGCAATACTGTAAGAGGAAACATATAAAATCCCATTGATGTATGTCTTTTGATTGGTTTAAAAATCCTATAATATACTTGAAACCCACAGGTTGCTCAATTGAACAATTAAATGGCCTTGTTTGTAACTGTTTAGATTTGTCTGTCATTTTACTTTTAAAGGGCAACAAGTATCAAAAAGACAGCATGCTTCCACAAGATCATGCTTACACTCCTAGTCAACACAATCACAGTGGTTTGGGGTCACAATGTTTGAAAAGACTGTAGGTTTATGCTGTTTTAGGTCACTATTTTTGCACACTATTTCACATTTTTTGAAAAGGCAATATGTTTATACTGTTTTAGGTCACTATTTCTGCACACTGTTTCACATTTTTTGAAAAGGCAGTATGTTTATGCTGTTTTAGGTCACTATTTTTGCACACTGTTTCACATTTTTTGAAAAGGGAGTATGTTTATGCTATTTTAGGTCACAATGATTGCACACTATTTCACACTGTTTGAAAAGAGAGTGTATTTATTCTAATTTGCATACTATTTCACACTCTTTGAAAACTGAATGTCCTCACCAGTATACTGTTTGCTTTTCATACTATTTTAACAATTAGATTACCTAATGCATTACATTCATCACATAGAAAGAGCACTAAATCAGGGTCTAAAAGAGAGAAGAAAATTATGGTAAGTTAAACACAGCAAGGCCTGGGAATTAAGACAAAGTTGATTTTAATGCCTTGAAATGATTGAGAACCACTCCTGAAACTAGGGAACATTGAAAATACCAGTATGGTGAAGAAAAAGAGAATGTTCTTGCAGCTTGTCTTAATACTTCTAACTCATCTGTCAAAACACTAAGAACAAACTTTTCCATTTAAATTGCGCGAAATGCTGCAGTCTACAGTCATACTCCCACTCAGTAATGACAGGTAAGACCCTGACTCTACTCTCAAACCCTGATACTACTATATTTCTAAAATGGACTTGTCCATCTTTCCGATTGGATCATACCAATGATTGTTCAAAGGGGTGCTCTCTGAAAATTTAGTGACTGAATAACAAAAAGTGGAGATAATGATCAGACTGCATGGATGCGCAGACCGACCTCAGTCTTCTTCAGGAAATGGATTTGTCAAGACTGTTTTGTTGGGATCTTAAAATTCATTGATCAGCCCACCAAGAAATCCGAAACTTAATGTCCAACGATGATTAATTGTATCATAGTAGTTGCTTTAAAGGTTATGCTTTATTTAGAGGATGCACTGTCTGTTTTAAGTGCATTTTATATTACAACTCCTGTCATGTCATAAAGTTTTCACATTTATGACACGCTACTATATACACCTAGTATAACTTGACATCATATAATAGAATTTCAAATGTAAATTAATACTATGCAGAACTTAATTACTAACATCAAAATGATATTCAGACTTCGTCTTCCTTGACAAGGTATGTTGTTAATATGGGTGTAGTTTGCCAAGAAAATCGTAAAATATAAAGACATTATGAAACCTGTTGAAAGAAAACGCACACTTTTATGATTTTAAAGATTACAATAACGTCATTTCAAACACAGGAGGAAGCAATGTTAACCGCCAGGTCCTGTCGTTGTAATGGTTCAGTTTAGTATACCATGGTGTCTGTCTTGAACATTCATAATTCACAGAAGTGTTTTTTGATGCAGTGGGAGAGCCGTACAGTCTCCCAATACTTATACAGCCAGAGTGATGTCTGGCACTGTACTGGTGTAGTCAGTATCTGCTCGCTAGGGTCTGTCCTCGTACCGTATTATCTCGGGTTTGCATCCCAATACTAACCTTTGAAAATTCATCTTTGTGGTATTGCAATGGCAATAACTGTTACTCTAGTTGTCTGTGAATTGCGAACACTAAAACCGGTTATGAAAAACTGGCTCTGGAGCTTCGATAAATATCAACAGCTCCATGGGGTGTATATATTTATATAAGGAGTTGACGAGGTGCAAGAGGTAGGGGTAAGCATTACCTTGGCAGGTCAACCTCTTGAAAAAAAGCCCCCCTGTCCCTGAAAACATATTTAAAATCTCCTAGCAGTTCCCCTTGCATCAGTCAACAGATATAAACAAAATAAATTTATGTCCAATTGCAGAACCAATATTTTAGTGGCAGCAGATCCAGTGTTTTGTTTTCATCAATCACATAAAGAGTTAATTTACTAGATGCATTCTGTAAAGACAATGCATACCGTAAATGAGTTATTAACCATTGATATGCTTGAGGCAGACAATTCCCCTGCTGAGACAGCATCAGGTCATTTATTCTGGTCATGTTCGATGATACTACAGCAGGTAATGTTCACATTGAGACTACAGCAGGCCATGTTTACATTGAGACTACAGCAGGCTTCGTCAACACTGTCCATTTACTTAGGCCATGTACACACTACACATTTATTCTGGCCATGTTCACAATGAAACTACAGCAGGTCATGTTCACACTGTCCAATGAGTCCAGCAATGTTCACATTAAAACCACAGCAGGCCATGTTCACAATGAACAGTATTCAGACCAAGTTCAAATTGAGACTACAACAGGCCATGTTCACAATGTACATTTTTCAAGCCAATTTCACATTGACACAACAGCAGGCCATGTTCACACTGACACCACTGCAAATTTCACAATGTTCATTTCTTCAAACCAGGTTCACACAGACCACAGCAGACTTATTCACACAGTATATTTTTGTGACAACAACTACTCTATTATCCTTTGACACCGAAACAAAGTTAACATTTTCGATACTGTCCAACTTGACAAGTCTGTTTAAGAAATTCAGTAGTATAACGGTAGATGTACCATTTACCAAAACTTATTTGACTTCCCTTTTCTGTTCTGTACACAAATGAAATAACATGAGCAGACAGTGACCATTTGTCTTGCACAGTGCAACTTTTACAAAAATGTACCTAAGAAAACATCATACGATCATGTGGAATGTTGGAAACATAAAACTTTCTGTCGCAATAAGTCAAATTCTGAAGTACGGGAACGTCTGAGCGTTATGGAAATTAAATTTACGAGATTGAAAAATAAAACAACTGTCTTAGAAATTGGATTAGTTTCCACACATCCGTATCATGCGAAAACCTTGATCTGCTTAGAAGGCTGTAAGTTTATTAAAGCATTAAAGTTTCTAAAACCGTCTAAAACAACAGAGGGACATGCCGGGAGAAATGTTTTTTTCAACATCGCAGTTAAAGACTTTTGTGTGACCGACCTTTTAGTCTCATGCAAAGTATGGGCCAGGAAGTTGTCCTGACACTGGTATATTTAATAAAGCCAGATACATCTTCAATCTTACGGTTGAATTTGCCCTATTCTAAGCAATGCTTAAGCCATTATATGCTATAGCTCCAGCTTTCATTTCATGTAGCTGAATTTGAGGGGTACAACAAAGTGAAAACGAACGTTTATTTAAATTTTTACTTATTGCACAGTATAAATAACTTTGATGAGGTTAAAAAGTGCACCCATCATTTTTTTGCCCTCTATCACAGTTGACCTTGACCTATAATGATGTCATGATGCAGATGTAACATGAATGTTGGGAGTCTGGTTTGAAAATTTTGGCGCCAATTATTCTCAAATAATGTATGCAGATATAATTTTGACTATTTATAATCACTCACTTAATCAATCATTCATCAATACTCATTCTGTTGAACTACAAGTTACCTCTGAACCTTTCCAAAATCAATCCTCAGTAAGAATAATGATTGTAGACTCCAGTTACAAAATATATGGTCTGAAGTGGGTGGGTATTATTCATGACCTAATAAAAATACTCTCTCAACCTACTTCCTTACGTAATTTGAAAAGTCAAAACCTAGAGAAGCTCTCATGCAAACTCGAAACTATATATAGGGAACGAGACGAGTGTCAACTTTAAACTTCATAAAAAGTATAATTTCACACAAACGTTACTTCTAAATAGAGGTTTTCCTCAAGACATTCATCAAAAGATTCCCGCATGTCTCGGAACGGTGCATCTCCTCCTGAATTGTAAATATCAGAAATTGGAATCCATTATCTCGGGATAGAATCGGACCTGAGGAAAACAAAGATGTTAAATTTGCATGTCATTTGCATACTTGTGTCTTCGTCACCACTGTCTCGAAATCCTCCATAATCCCGCGAGATACGCTCTTTTGGAGACATCTGACTAAAATGCCAAACAAACGAGGCTTGCTGATTCAATTCTTACATTTTTTGCAGAATGTAACCCTGTATTCTAAGCTGTATATATACCAGTGTTCTACGTCTAAAGTTCTCAAAATCGGATCCTTAAAATGTATTTGATTAAAATTCCCTCTAGTTGTTTTTCTATCACGTTTCTATTACATTTCAATTAAATTACTCATGCATTTTTTTGACTGACTACTGATGCACAAAATGAGAATTTGCATTTTTTTGCGCTGATATCATTGTACGTTTTCATGTGAGAGAATTCCAATCAAATGAAAGGCAATTTAAGCGGTATCTGACTGTGCAAGTCACATCACTGGATCTGTTGGGTTGTATTGCTGGGTTCTTTAGTATTTGCGATGTTTTTTCTTTCTTTATCTCTTTTTTGTCTGGGTTGCACTCCCTTTGCAACAGAACTTAGGTCATGTATGCAACACCTTAAATTATTGTCGTACCCTTACTCCCAAACTTTCTAACATATAAAGGAGTTGGGTATGTAGCGGGACTCAAACCCACAACCCTCAATTCAGGAATGGTTTAGTGATCATATGTAAGCCTTTGGGCTTTGAACATCAATTCAATACAAGCAGCAACAAAAGCAGTAACCACCGTTCCAGCGCAAAGCATCCTCCGTGCATGACTGAAAATCATGATCCAGATTTGAAACAGGACAATGAGAAATGAGAAATCAGTATACATGGAACCAGTATAATTGAACTTGCCAATTGCCATGGGTTTAGCAGATTATGCATTTTAAATGACCTCGTCTCTTAGGAGTGCGGCAATTTTTGTCACATGAATAATAATGCTGGATAGTATTTGTTTTGTTCAAATGCTAGTTCTATGATTCTGCCCTCTGGCTTTATCAAGTTCACTTAGTGCCACTGTGATTCTGACTTCACTCCTTTTTTTTCCTTCCTTTCTCTCATTTTCTTAAATGTGTAACATAATCAATTCAGAAAACTCTGTCAAATCAACTTTTTGCTATCATTATTTCCCTTGCACTGTGAGTAAAAATTTAATCTGACTTTGATAAACGTGTTAAAAACTACTCAAAAACTGTTAGAACTGAAGTTACATTAGTACGTGTACCCCATTCTTTAATAATAAGCAAATTCTAACCTAGAAAAGAACTTTTACATAAAAACTCGGGTTCTTTTACAAAGTCATCCCAAGCTACAAAACATAAGAGTACACAAGGTAACTAAATTGTCACACTGGTAGGCCGGCACTTGAACAATTAAAAAACCAGGTTTCTGAAACTTATTTGTCACACACGTGGTTTCATTCGGTTATTTGCTTTTTACAAAGTTTTGACTTTTGACCCATTCCTATTTTACCAATAGTTGCCAGTTTTATCGATTCCTGCAGAACAAGAAGAAAGTTATTTTACCCTGAGACTGTGTAGGGTGCAGCTGGGAAACTTTAACGCAATTTGATGTAAGGATCTGTATAACAATTGCATTAAATACAGCAAGACATACGCCAACCTACAAATTACATTATTTTAGACGCAAAAAGCTTATGTGGAATTCTCAGTAGTAGTCTTCTTTACAATACATTTTGATTGTACAAGGCAAAGAAAACCTAACATTGTGGTTCTGGTGAGTTGATGAAAAGAATATAGTAGGTAGATTCTACTACGTAAGGAAGAAGATCACCTCATTAAATTATTTTAGCCTTGTCAGTACTAGTACTTGGTTTGGTATCAAATCGTTGTCCTGAAGTAGTTAACAAATACTTTATTCATTTTAAAAAAATTTATAGTCCTAGACTAATTAGACTTATCAGTTTCTACATCATTTGCATTTATCAATTGTTATCTCCCTTTTCAATTGCTACACCATTTGCATATATCAATTGTTATATCCCTTTTCAATTGTTACACCATTTGCATTTATCAATTGTTATATCCCTTTTCAATTGTTACACCATTTGCAATTATCAATTATTATCTCCCATCTCAATTGCTACACCATTTGCATCAATCAATTGTTATCTTCCTTTTCAATTGCTACACCATTTGCATTTAACAATTGTTATCTCCCATCTCAATTTCAACACCATTTGAATTTATCATTTAAATTTCTACATCATTTGAATTTATCAATAATGATATACATCACCTTTACTACTGCACTGAAGCATTTAGGCAATGATGGGCTGCTGTAATGTGAAGTGCAGTACTGTTACTACACACAAATGCATAATCTGTTTCTTTACATTGACAATTTTGCTGGTTTTTTTTGTGCATTTTTGGACAATTGGTCGGTATAATTTGAGTATCATACCTAAAACAGGTAACTAATCAAAAGTAACTCTTGATGCAAATAGGTTGCATGAAAATTATGTAACTATAAATAGACATATGCAAATTCTGGGATCTTGGATCTGGGATGAAGCAGAACCAAATAAATTTACAAATTCTTATCAAACTATGGCATCTTTCGACTTCCAAATAAGCAAAATTCAAGTACATGCAACAGGGGCATGGCAGAATTGTGCATCTATTTACGTCTGAATTAATTTTCAAGCAAGCTCAAGAAGTTGTGCGAGTGTGTGTTTTTTTGCTGCTGACATCTTTTAGACAGTTCACAGTTCACTTGTTTAAGCAGAATGCAATATTGAAATATACCATTTGGTTTTAGGAGGACATGAAAATTGATGGACAAGTTACTGGAGAAAGGTGGATCCAATTACAGCCCTGACTTGATTAATTTTTGTACAGATGACAAAAAAAACTTGGGCATCTGAAAGTGGGACGGCCTTTTCCTTGTACCGCAATAAGAAGCCTTTTTCTCTAAAAAGTCGTGAGAATTTATGAGAAATGTACTTCCTTCACGTACATAGGAAAGTCTTTTGATTCAGATTATTACTTTATACATGCATTTGTTTGTGTATTACATGATGTTTCTACATCATTGTGTATGTGTTGTCCTGGAAAAAGGGTAGCATATGTTTAGCTTACATTTAAGGTGCAGTGACACTATAGTTTCTCATAGTTGGGAGATTCATTCTTCTGTCTTCTGGGCGAAGGTCTGGTGTTGATTGAATTACAAACAGACTGGAGCTCATGTTCTGTACTGGTCATAAAGGTTGAATGACTTGCCGCCAGCCGTGTTAAAGGTCAATAACCAAAATTTACAACTTTCTGCCCCAAAGTCAAGACACATAATGGCTTCTACTGAATTATTAACCAAAATTTGTCTTCAAATTGCTTATGATGTCATCAAAAGAACTTTTAAATTCATCATCTTGTACATTTATTTTTACTTTTAAATTCATCATCTTGTACATTTATTTTTACTTTTAAATTCATCATCTTGTACATTTATTTTTACTGTTTTCATTTTTCTTCTGGTGCAGGATGAAATGTCAGCCAAAAATACTTGTAAGTTCCAAAACTTGGGTGTTGTAACTCTTGTTAATTGATTAGATTAGACATAATTCAACTAAACATACTTATTAGGTAAACAAAACTAGTCTGTCTGCAACTCCTTGGTGACATTTCACATTTTGCAACATTGTGAATCAATACTTGTACTTGATGCTACACTATTACAGGAAATGATGCTTAGTTCGAACAAATGCTGGTAAGATAAAGTTCTGTCTGCCAATGAGTATCATCTGCTCAGCTTTCAACTTCTACCCTGCTTGCCTGCTAGGGATTCTGTATCTGCAACCAGTTCAGATCCTGATAGGCCTGCACATCACCACACTCTGATCACCATCTTCACTGTTCGCTACTCAGTAAAATGTACCTGCACAGTCCATACTGAAAGATGGCCTAATTAAGAAATTTAGCAAGGTCAATATTTAATGATAGACCTAGAAAGTTATTTTATGCAGCAGCTAGAGAACTTGAACTCTTGACCAGAAGGCTGGCTATCAAAGCACAGGGCCAAACAGACACTTTATCTTCTGCAACAAAATATATTGTTGGGGCATTTCGTGCAATACTGCTGTAGCTATGTCTAAACTGAGTTAGAAATACATCAGTGTCGCATCAAACTATATAGATACAATCGTGAGATAAAATTCTTATATGTAGTGTATTGCTGTCTTTTGCAGACCATTACTATCCTGATTGATCTTCACTGATGGAAATTGGTCTACAGTCTTGGTGACACTTGGCAGGTAACAACTTGATCTTTTACAACACTCAAAGTCCACAAAACAAATGAGTATAATTATATTGCCTTTAAGTGTTATTAGAGACAAAGTTTTCCTTTATCTAAATCGGCATTTACGACTTTTTCAATTTTGTTTCTTTAAGTTTAAGGTCCAAACGATTAAATGAAACTTTAGTAATAACAGACACACAATTTACCTTAACAACAATAGTCATACTGATGACCATGAAATTGGCAAAGTGTTGGATATAATATAAGCATAAAGCACAGTCATTGGTTCCACTACAACTTTCTGTACCAACAAACTTTGAATGGACCAGTTCTAGGGCTCCCAGCATCAGTAAAAAAACTGCAGGCATAAAATGCAGAACCACTGGAAAGTACTTTAATGTATCTAAATTTGCAGGCATAAAATTTTGATGATTTTGACGATTCTTTTTTTAAAAACACAAATTTCACGGCCAATTGAATAAATGGATTCCATTCCATAGTTCCTCATTTAGATTCCTAGATTATCCCATTGGCGAAATCCAAATAAATTAGTGCCCATTGTTACTCTTCAACTGTCAAGCAAGAACTGTGAGTTTCATGGGAATCTTTGAATTAATATTGAAGCTGAGCAAAAAGCTAAACGTGACATTTTAAGTATGAAATTCAACACAGAATCAAGACAGAACTGTAAAGAACCCACTGTAATTGATTTTGTCGAGCTCCCCAGCTCTCTTGGAGAAGTCCAAAAACTAACTGAAGCCTTTTCCAAATCTTCAGGGAATTCTATTTCATACTTAATTGCTTTAGAACAGTTTTCAAGTGGAACGAATCTGGATGAAATCAAGATTTAATACATGGACCACTTTTAGACAATGGCACACAAGGTGAAGCATAAATAACCACTAATTTTATGGCTTAATTAATATTTACTCTGACAAATGGATTTTTCTCCCTCCTATTTTGCTTGAAATTACTTTTGCAGCAGGCTTTCAGTTTGCCTTGAATATTAAGCTTCCTCCTCTTGTTGGAAGTATTTTCTGACATGTTTCCATTAAATGGAAAAGGTGAAATGTAAATTAAACCATTAGCTTACAATTTCGCTTTCTCCATTTTTGTGTTTGATTTATTAATTTTCTTATTTCTACAGACTTTAATGTAACTGATGCTCTCACCGACTTCTATTTCATGCTTAAAATTGGAGAAGAAAAATTCAGAGTTGTTTTGAAACAAAGCACAGACATGTCAATGAGTCTTTCACCTATTATACACTGTTTTAACTCCTTAAGTTTTACACAAACCTGTGATTGACTACATTTCGTATTTTGTTCTAAAGAAGCCTTTGTCGACAGGTGGTCTTTCTTTACTCACAGGTGTTTCTCTACTAAATGAATGTTGCATAGGGTTTATTCAGGGGGTGAAATTTGTTCAGATGAATAATGCCCCCTCCCCCCACCTTTAAATGTCTGGATTGCCCTACCTGCAAAATCCATGAATATTAGTGCCCAAGAACTTATATTTGAATGCCTTTACAATTATTCTGTTTTTAACAATTTATTATAACTTTTGTTGAACCAATAAATTTTTATACATTTGTAAATAAATAGCAACAAGTAACTGTTACCAGAGTAGAAAATATTTTACTACCATTTTAACATTCTTCAAATTCTCATTCCCCATATATCCTTATAAAAACATCAGTTGACACTGTAATTTATGCTGCACTTTCACTACCATCTGATAATACGAAAATCTAAGTGTTTATTTTAAATGCAATAACAAAGAGAAGAAATATGTTAAAAGTCTCCTGTAATTTTCAAACGGGGAAAAAAAACCACATGAGATCAGACTTCAATATTATCAAATAACAGTACTGTCGTACCATACTGTTTATACTTAACATCCCCAGAGATGCTGCAAAATTCAAAAGGGGGGCATATTTACTGGAACCACTTTTGCAAGTCATTATAATCTATTTTCCATCCATAAAAAAGTTGAAATTTAAGAAGTCCCTTATCAACTTTCATTTTTGACTTGCATGCACAAATATTGCAGACAATATGGTAGTGCCTTGGTTCCAGGTACACAAGTAGAGGAAGAACAGATAAATAAATGTCATCTATATATACATAGGGAATACAATAGGTATCAGTTCTTGGGATATTGCAGGAGCATTTCAAAGACCAAAGGGCATGACCAAGAATGCAAAAGACCCTGAATGGCATCTCTCACCTCTTTTAAATTGAAACCTTTTACAATTTTTCTTACCTCATAATTTTGACCTAATATTATTAATTTTAAGCATGCTCAAAATTTGCAGATCTGAGCAGATATCATTTCCTACTGTGATGTTTAGCTGGTCTGGCATAGACATCATTTTTCTATGATGTTAGGCGACACGGATTTTAACTTAATTAATTACGACACAAATTCCCAGACTAATGTATGATATTAGTTCCACGATCCTGCTGCTCCAGCATTTCATTTGGAGTTGTTCTGTGTAACACTCAATTTAAGTTCAATTAGACATATCAAATGTCCCAAGAGACTCTTATTCTTTTCTACATATTGATTAAAACTGAATGGCAGGAAAGACAAAATCAAATTATGCTTAATCACGCATCCCTAAACCTAACACTTCTAAATCTACCTTTGAGCTTTGGAAACAGTGAATCACACGCGGCTTGCTTGCGAGCTGTCTCCTAACGTAAATTTGGGAAGTCAAGTCCCGGGGACAAGACAAAAGAGAAAAAGCCCATTTTAACATCTAATGTTTGAAACCGTTTTGTGACAGAACACTGCAAAGAACTTGCTAAGAACTTGGTACAGAATAAAGTTAACTTGGTACTAATTGTACATCTTTTTCATAAAAATGGACTTTGATTTTTCTCTATGAAACCAACCATGTAGTTCGAAGTAAATCAATAGAATCTCCCATCACTGGCCACTTTAAATAGTAATTTTGGCTGAGTTTCTGACAAGGGGATTTATTCGTAAGTAAGCTCCAGGGCAAAGGAATAATGGCTTGCTAATCAAATATTGATGATTAAAGAACCAAGACTCAAAGGATTGTGGGATTGTGGGTATGCTGAAAATTCTAGCTTCAATGAGCTGTCACAATCATTGATCAGAGAGGACGGACTGATGCACTGAATCAAAGACAAACACATAATTATCCAAACAATAAAACTGTCTGTCAGGAATTGAAAGTGTTTATTTGAATACAGCTAACAAGTCTGCACCGAGTAAGAGAGTAGTCTTCTTTGTTTTGAGAAGGGAGTAAGTGCAAAGCTATTACAGCTTCTGCACCCGTTTTCCTTTTGGTGCAAGTACCATGAAACCATTTATTTTCATGGGACACTATTTAATTGTCACAGACTTCGTGGGTAGGCCAATACACAAAATTTAGAGTTGTATGAAAAACCATCAGGCATTACCATTTTCTTTGAAAATAATGGAATCCATGAATTCAACTGCTTGGAAAATAAAAATAGCCTAACATTTTATGCCCACAACTTAAGTTATATTACCCTACAAAATGGTCACATTGGTTTATAGTTTATATATTACCCTACAAAATGGTCACATTGGTTTATAGTTTATATATTACCCTACAAAATGGTCACATTGGTTTATAGTTTATATATTACCCTACAAAATGGTCACATTGGTTTATAGTTAAGAATGATGCTCAAAACACAGTTGATGCTCTAAAAGCATGAAAAAATAAGTTATTTCCGTTAATGAAAATTACAAATTCAGATATACATCACCGAAAGGGTGGATTTTTTATTTTTTGACTAGGATAGTCAAAAAAGATTTTTACAGATTTCCTTTATATTCAATGTGAATGAAACTGTTAAACATACTGTTATTTTGGGGTTATAACTGTGGCAATGTTTATTATTGTACGAGAAGAAATCACTGATGTCTTATTTAAAATTTTGATGATCACTTTGAACGGTAATATCACTTTAAATGTATTTGCAGTATCAAAATCCACATTCAACTACCTTGTGTCTTTGCATCTTCAATTTTTGTTTCCCTTTTTTTATATACATGCATTCTTTTGTTGTTGTTGTTTGTGTCCCCTTTTATTGTTCTATTGTTCCACTTCTCCAAGAAATAAGATAAAGTGGTAAATCAGGTGTACAAGGGGATTGTAATGATTCATGTCTACAGTACAATTTTTACCTTTCTCGGCCTACATTCAATACAAGATTACAAAGTGATGATGACACCACTACCGAAATGAGATACCCTTACAAACAAGAATGAAAGCCATTTGAAAGACAGGTATGTGGTAACTTACAATTAAAGACCTTAATATAAAACATCCCAACAAAGAGGACCCTGATAAGGATAAAATTAAAAATCCATTTAAAAGGGGTTGTTAAAATATCATATTTTGATATGATCTAACACTGCTCATTTATCATATCTAAATATCTTTGCAAAGTAGTTAGGTGTGGTCCATAAACCTGATATCTAATCTCTTACCTAACTAACTGAGGGTTACTTAACAAGTTATTCAGTTTTTGTAATTTGGAAACGAGATAATCAAAATTTCAATGATAATTGGGTAATTTTCAACACCATTAAAATTTTATTTCAATAGGTTATTCTCCAAATAAGTAACTTTTCTATTACAATATATTTCAAAGTGAGCACCTAAAAATGTCTTACATTTTTTATATAAATTATTCTGAAGTGATCACATTTCAACAAATATTTTTATTGCTATCACTTTAATTATTGCTGCCATGTTGAAACCATTTCATAACTTAACTCTTGTTAACCCTTACCTATTGATTTACAAGTGTGCCTATTTATAGACCTAATACTATCTCTTTTTCCATGCAACATATTTTAACTTATTTTAGTATCATTTCTTTTCAGCTTTGCATATATTTAAAACAATTAATATTAGTGACAATGTTCAAAAGGATTAATATGATCATTTTGATTAAAATTGGCTATTCATTAAACTACCAATTACTACTATTTATTTACAAGTGTGCAATTACACACAGAAAGTTATGGAACATAATCTAAGTGCTAATTGTATGAAAGTGGGTGGGGTAAATCTACAAGGTTAAGTCTGAAACACTGCCAGCATTTTTATCAATGAACCTTTAACAGCTCATCATCTGAACTAATGAAAGATTCATAGCGGAGTTTAATCATCATCTATTAACGCGTGTTTAATTTGCGCTAAATGAGACTAAAAGAACATTTAAAAGACACTAAAGACCTAACAAAATTCAATT
Organism: Saxidomus purpurata; assembly: GCA_022818135.1. Lineage (NCBI taxonomy): Eukaryota > Metazoa > Mollusca > Bivalvia > Venerida > Veneridae > Saxidomus > Saxidomus purpurata. The sequence goes on from JAFMSR010000005.1 coordinate 10,990,091, forward strand.
ACAAAGACTTTCATTTACACTATTAGGTAGGGCATTTAAAAATCCTGTTCCAAAGAAACTGTTTCTACAATGTTTGCAAAATTTAGAAAAATGTTCTCTGCTATGTAAGATTATGAAAATATTATGAAAATTTGAATCAACTTGAAAATGTTTTCTGTTATGTAACAATCCTTAAAAACATTGTCTGCTGTTTATAGGATGTTAGATCTGTTCCTTCAAGATACTGTTTATTCCCAGCTAGAGTAAACTCTTTCTTTCTCTCCACGTCACCTTGTGGAGCCTCCGAGAGGCAATGCGGCAGTGGTAGCATGTTTGCCTCAGGATCAGAAGGTCATTGGTTAAAATTCCCACCAGACATTGGCGGTAATGTCCTCCGGCAAAACTAAAAATAATTCTACATTGCCTCTCTCTCTCTCTTCAAGCTTGATTCCAACTAATCTAAGATGTAAGATCTTGTTTCACAATCCAGTAATAAAGTAGTTTAAAGCTTTGCAAGGAACTACTGAAAAAAATTATATATATTCGGCCAAAAGGTCAAGAAGAACAGTTAACGCTGCCCTGAGGATTGAATAACTCACCCCGTTCATTCCTAGTCTCTTACCCTCCCACTACACCAGGGACATAATTTGTTCTTTCAAATGAAGATTTAGATAGATCTTCATAAATTCCACCAAAAAATTAAATGTAAAGCTTACAATGTATAGTCTATTTCTAGTGAAACCAATAAGGTTATTCGATACAATTTTTGCCAGTGGGGGGGAAAAAGCAGTATTCATAATGACAGTGATTTCTCAGAGGATTTGAGCTTAGTTCCAAACAAGCAAAAATCATGAAAGCAATAAAAGAGCAAGCGATAACAATCTTCCTATATGAATGCGTTGTTACTGCTCTTCATCAGGCTATGACAAACAAAAACTAATCGACAAACGAAAACTAATCGACAAACGAAAACTAATCGCAATGCTAGTTGCATTTCAATGCAAATTTAATTGGTCTTTAAAAGTTTAATATCAAAATGTTAATAAGTAAGTGAAGATATATCTCATATTGAAGGAAGGAACCAATTGTAAGACTGTTCTCATGTCTCTCAATATCTGACTTTTGAAAAAATTCACCAATCACCTCTTCCAACTCATATAAAATTTTCATTTGAAATTGATTACGTGTGCTGCTTCATGAGTGTTTCTCTCTTTTTAGTAGAGATAGTTTTAACGAAACATCGCCCATGCACAACTAGGCATTGTACTTATTACTTCTGTGAAGTATCATTAAATTCTGACCAGGGTTTTTGGAGATTTGGCTTCCGCAAGATTTTACTACCCTAGCTCCTGTGACCTTGACCTTTGACCAGAAACATAGACCATGCACAACAAGGCATTGTACTTATCACCTTATCACTTCTGTGCAGTATCATTTAATTCTGACAACGGGTTTGGGAGATTTTTGTCCACAAGATTCTGGACAGATGAGTTGGATCCAGTAAACCTTCCCTGACACTTTTGTTGGGGGGGGGTATAAAAAAAAGGTTGATTTTAATTTTTTATATACAGATAGTTCATTGGTTCATTTGTATAGTAATAGTAGTTCATTTGAATAACAGTACATACACTTTACATCAGCTTTTACAGTTTATTTGGGCAAAAAATGTTAACTGCGTATCAATTACAGATGTCTACAATTTAAATAATGAAGAAAGTTAACTGATGATTGATTGTTACTTGAAAAACAGTGTACATATTCATGAATCATCAAATAACCACAACCACCTAGTTTAATCTGTTCAAGGATGGTTTCATGCAGTAAGCCATGTGTGCACGTTTAGCAAGCGGGATACAACGGTCTATAATGAGGAGACAAATCATAATCACACAGTCCCAGCCGACCCCTGGAAGCCAGGAGTCAGACCCCCAAGACTCCATCGTGTAGACAGGAATCACTGATTGTCATCAAATTAAAGGTTCAGCATTCAGCTGTGACATAGGCAAACAGTCCAGTATTAATGTTTAATTTATTAAACAATTAAAAGATTGAATCTTTCCCTGCCATATTATGCAACACTTGTAAACTTGTGTGTATCCGTATGTTACGTCACTGTCACATTATCTTAAATGCACTGTAATGCAACTACGCTAAGTCAGTTTTAGTCTACGGGCGACAAAGGAAGGAAGTTCATGTATTATAAATAACATGTACTGAAGAAAGTTAACAAGCTTAGTTTAATCACACAGCACGCTAAAAATGTTATTGCAAACTCTTTCGCACAAATACGTGTATCGATTTAACAGGAGTGTTAGTTAAATAATGCATTTTCAAGTTTAATGAAAATAAAAGATATGTTTTAGAGATAAATTCAACTCACAGGAGTTCCAAGCTACATTTCTGCAGTGTGAACAAGTGTGCTTTGAGTTGTAAATTATGTTAATTATTTTATTTCCCTTGGGTTTTTCAGCTAAAACTAATTATAGTATATAGTTAACAGACATTTCTTGAAAGAAACAATTTTTATTACAATCATCAAGTTAAAATTTGATTGTAAAAATCCATCACAAAATGTCCTCCCCTGTGTGGCTTTGTATACTTTAACTTTCATCAATAAAATCACTACCGTTGGATCAAAGGAAAAGTTAATTTCCCATGGGCATTTTTACAATGCAAATGTATCTATTTTATGACATACTCAAATTCTACCTATATATTTGATATACTTGTCAATCAATAAGCAAATGCACTTTGCTGACTGAACTGGCTTTGACAATCCTTCATTGGTGTTCTTCTGTTGCTATGGTAACCAAATGTTGCTTCTAGAACTGAAATTACTTGCAGTATTTTTTTTCCCTTTGTTTTTACTGCTTATATAGAAGCTGTGAATGATATGTATATGTTATCTAGTTATTTTGTTGTTTTTATGGGGGAGAAGAAAGGGGGGGAAGAGTGTGACATAATACTTTTACTTTCAAAAATCTTATTTGTAAAATTACCTGCCTATGTGATACCAGTTCTAGAACAATATCTAGTTATTTCTTTCCCTTTCACAAGATAACAACCTCAAATCCATATTAAACTTGAAAATAATTTTCAGAGTTCGAAATAATGACCATAATAAATACTCGTTTCAGAAGAACTGAAAATAAAATAAACAATATAAAGAAATAAAATCAAATTAACGTATTAAAGCTACATTATAGCAATGGTAATATGTTTGAGAAAATTGCATTTGGTACAATAACTTCATTGTTTTGAAGTGTAAACGTTCATTTTTGCATTTGAAAAAAAAAAATGCCCTACATCTGTATCTATTTCAATACATGTAAAGCACATTTCATCGTCCGTCAGTACTGTACTCTATAGATGACATACCTATAATCACTGAAACCTAAATATACCAATTGTCCACTAGAGCCTCATGTTCTTGTACCAACTTGGTAAAACATGTTTGGTACATTTCTATTTATGGTACACATATATGGAGGTACACGTATGGAGCTATTGTATTAAACATGTTGGGTACCAGGGCTTCCCTGATTTAGTCAACTCAATAGTCCAGTCAAACCTAAAACACATTCAATATCATTTTCTACTAAAACATGTTTGGTACCAATCTACTTAAACATGTTTGTAACCAATCTTCTGAAACATCTTTGGTACAAAGCCACTTAAACATGTTTAGTATTTAAATCTACTAAAACATATCTGGTTCCAATCTACTAAAACATACAAAACATTGGTTCCAATCTACTGAAACATGTCTGGTACCAATCTACTAAAACATATAAAACATTGGTTTCAATCTACTGAAACATGTCTGGTACCAATCTACTAAAACATATCTGGTACCAATCTACTAAAACATGTCTGGTACCATGTACCAATCTACTAAAACATATCTGGTACCAATCTACTAAAACATATTTGGTACCAATCAGCACAACCCTGAACAGATGATACAAAGCACATGTGAAAATTGACAAATAACCTTAATTAAAGATGAAGAATTTGTGTGTGTAAGAAAATTTCACACAAAATATGTAACGGACAATACTCTAAGTCCCCTAAGTTAGCAATCATCATTTGAATGCTGTAGAGAGGGCAAGAGGGACAATCTAACAAGGCTTTAGCAAGAAATGTCTAGTATAAGCTTAATTTAATCAGACATCACAGCAATAACCGATCTCTCAATTAATATAACTCAATAGCCTCTTCTATTGCTACAACTGACCAAATATGGGCATAATGATCGCTGTATTGGCCAGAATAGTTCTTGTCTTAATATTGCAAAGTGATTTGATGGTAAATATAATACTCGACTAGTTGTAAAAAGGATATTATGGCATATGTGGCAAGACTATGTGGCAATGCTTTCCATACTTCTTTCTTAAATTGTATGGATGGACAGAACATCAAGGTTATCAAGGTAACCAAAGGAATTTTGAAACATTATTTTATACAACTTCACAATAGAAATCTTCAGATGACCAAACTGAGAGCGGTCCCTTTTGGTATAATTCACGGATTCAATCTCTCGGTATGCTGGTTCACATGTGCGTGTTCATGTATAACTAGAACTATCACTAAATGTGATTAATACCCCCAAAAGGATTGCTTTATAAACTGAAGAAGTTCGTAGTAACATAATACCTTGCAAACAAACTAAAAAGAGATATTGTTCTTAGCAGTTCCTCTCATTGTGCTTGACCATTGTATGAAGTTGTATTGAATTCCAACTTGTAGTTTTTCGAAAAATGCTCCAGACAGGGAAAAGTAACAAAGGGCAATAACTCTGTAATTAGTCAAGATGGAGATATGGTTCCTGTGCACTGCACTCCCTCTCACTGTGCTTGACCATTGTATGAAGTTGTATTGAATTCCAACCAGAAGTTTTCAAGTTATGCTCCGGACAAGGAAAAGTAACAAAGGGTAATAACTCTGTAATGAGTCAAGATGGAGTTATGGTTCCTGTGCACTGCACTTCCTCTAAATGTACTTGACCATTGTATGAGGTTGTACTGAATTCCAAATATTAGTTTTCAAGTTATGCTTCGGACAAGGAAAAGTAACAAAGGGCAATAACTCAGTAAATACTCAGATAGAGTTATAGTTCTTGTACACTGCACTTTCTCTGAGTGTGCTTGATCATTGTATGAAGTTGTATTGAATTCCAACTAATAGTTTTCAAGTTATGCTTCGGACAAGGTAACCTAACAAAGGGCAATAACTCTGTAATTAGTCAAGATGGAGTTATAGTTCTTGTGCACTGCACTTCCTCTCAATGTGCTTGACCATTGTATGAAGTTGTATTGAATTCCAACTAGTAGTTTTCAAGTTATGCTCCGGACAAGGAAAACTAACAAAGGGCAATAACTCAGTAAATACTCAAGATAGAGTTATAGTTCTTGTACACTGCACTTCCTCTGAGTGTGCTTGATCATTGTATGAAGTTGTATTGAATTCCAACTGGTAGATTTCAAGTTATGCTCCGGACAAGGAAAAGTAACAAAGGGCAATAACTCTGTAATTAGTCAAGATGGAGTTATGGTTCTTGTGCACTGCACTTCCTCTCAATGTGCTTGACCATTGTATGAAATTGTATTGAATTCCAACCAGTAGTTTTCAAGTTATGCTCCGGACAAGGAAAAGTAACAAAGGGCAATAACTCTGTAATTAGTCAAGACGGAGTTATAGTTCTTGTGCACTGCACTTCCTCTTAATGTGCTTGACCAATGTATGAAGTTGTATTGAATTCCAACTAGTAGTTTTCAAGTTATGCTCCGGACAAGGAAAAGTAACAAAGGGCAATAACTCTGTAATTAGTCAAGATAGAGTTATAGTTCTTGTGCACTGCACTTCCTCTCAATGTGCTTGACCATTGTATGAAGTTGTATTGAATTCCAACTAGTAGTTTTCAAGTTATGCTCCGGACAAGGAAAATGCAACAGACCGGCCACCGCACCGACCGACCGACCAACCGACTGACCAACCACCGGGTGACTCCTATATACCCCCCTAAACTTCATTTTGGGGGTATAAATATGATTGCATTCACAATTTACGTTGTGCGAAATGTTTAAAGTTGGGTGTTGCCTTATCTTTAACTGGTGTGCTAACTCTCAGCAGTATCTCTCTGCTAAAATAAACTTATATTCAATTTCTGAGAATCAAGAATAACACAATCATGCCAGCACTAATCAAGAGGGCAAAAATATTACTCGAAAAGCGAACTTTTTGCTAGTGTAATTTATTTTGCATCTATTAGTCTGATGGTCTATTAAAAACCTATTCTGTCTAATTGCAGTGGCTAAAAACCTATCTACTTATTTGGTTTTGTGCTTTCGTTCTAATCAGACATTGATCGATCGGAAATGCTCTTACTGCCCATTCATCAAGAATCAAACACACTCTTGTTAACGCTACCAGATCCGTTATATTTTATAAGCCAAACACTCACTGGTGATCAGTTAACAATTTTTCCATTCAAAAATTCCAATCGCAGCCATTTATTTATGCACATACCAAAGCTTTAGAGAGAAACAGTACAGATCGAAAATAATCAATTTCCCTTTAATAATCATGGCCGACTGCAAATATTTTTCTAACATCTAGTCAAAGGCGACAAAATGAGGTAACATGACAGAACGAAAAGACAGCAGTTTGTTATATAGTGCTTTTCTTCAGTCACATTATCAAGTAGTTTTAGCTTTGTTCTGTAGACTGCAACAAGACAGCGACAAAGATCACAGTGTACCAGGAAACAAAATGAAATAATATAAGTGATGAATACACGAAAACACATGGTTCACCAGATCCTTTATATTTTTTCTGGACTGTCTACGAAAGTGTTGGCTTTTTCAACACTGGCAAGCATTCCATCCCATAAAGTTTGAATGTATGCGGTATTCAAGTAACAACTGCAACATAAACCATCATTCCAGTTAGTTTTACCGTGACTTTAGATAGCCTTTTTCAACACTACCCGTTGACCTAGTCTTTCGCTATTATTGGGAAACCATGATGTAATTTCTATTTTAAGACTGTGTCATATCATACAACTATATTAAGTATGTAACAGCCACTTAAAAAGATCAGAACTGATCTGCCAATCTTACTTTTTTGTTGCCAAGAGGACAAAGAATGATAGGTAATAAAAACACATGCCATTTCTTTACAGGTTGTGATTCCACTGGGACATATATCGGAACTTTTATCTCTATCTCAATAAAGCAAATCAAATTTCTACATTATTATCAGAATGACATTTGCTGGTTCTTTCATAGAGGTTTAGATAAAACCGGCATCCAGTAAACATCTAGTAAAAATATCAAGGGGAATTTTCCAAGGTGTAGTAAAACACTACTTAACAGCATTAGATTGTTACACGTTTTCCCTGACTATAATCTAATAGATTCAAATGAGTGATCTATATGCAGACATAAATGACACCTGTCGGTCCCAAGATACCAGAGCAGCAAAAAAACCCGTCTATTACAACCATAGGCTAACGTTTTCTTTCCTCGTTTTATTACTGTTTTACCAAGAAAGCTGGAAAAATGTTTTCTTTAATTGTGACAATTGGGTCTGACATAGCTGACTGCCGGTATTTACATCAGAATATTAAATCTCAAACTGAACTCGGAGTTCTGACTTACAAAGAACGGGATCCTAACTTAACTCGACACACATATTTTTACTATCTTTTACCCTGCTGGCAGTTGTAAAGATTTTTTTATCATAATCAGCCTGCCCCCTTTATACTGAGAAGCTGATCATGATCTTCACTTTTTACTGTATGATCAGATTGGTATAAAATGATATGCCTGTATTCTAAGGCTATGTTCAATCCTTTAGGCATATTCTGACAAGTAACAGCAATGGAAAGTGTACTAATGTCACTAATACTATACAAGTGCTGTCTCAGTAAACAGACTTGCATGTCCAAAAAGAAGGATCTTAGCTCCAGCAGTGACCTTGACCATCAAGAGCTCCAACAGTGACCTTGATCATAAAGGGCTAGACATTGCTTGCTACACAAGTAGTTTGATTGTGGTCAACCTTTGTGTGAACTCACTTTTAAGATCACTCATGGAACAAAGACCTTATGCTCTCAACAATTAATATTGCAACATTATTTTAGGGTCAAAAGTGAGACCTTGACCTTGGTGGTAGCTGACTTGGTGTTCTTGTGTGACCAAACAATGAAAATTGGCTCATGTATAAAAGAAATGGAGCAGTTACAGACTATTGCTGTATAACCCTATGTAATACTGTTAAGAGCTTCTAATGTAACCTTGACCTTGAAGGTGGGTGATCAGGTGTTGAGCAAGATACATCCATGTCTTAACACAAGGCCACACGTTTGTGAAGTTATATGAAATCAGTCTTCATAATGTAAAAGTTTGCAACAGTTCGAACACAAATAGTCTAGCAGTTGCGATACAATACCTTACAAAGTTACAAATACATGTACATATGATACCTGACTCATCCTGAAGTCAAGTTTGGAATGGAACACCAATGCATTGATCTGGAAACCCAACATAACTGGTCAATTTTTGCTAAATGTTTTAACTGTACCAATGGAATAATATTCATCAAGTGAACAAAACTGATATCATTTAACGATCCAACTGAGCAAATTTTCTACTAAAATCTTTTTCAGCATTTCTGGCAATCATTTTATATGAATCATTTCTGACTGTGGAGGTGCTTCTATCGGATGTGTTTAATTTCCCCGATATTCTATTGTTTGACAATTAACTCAACAGTGAAAATCTGCAGCGAGACTTAATTACTATGCATGCTTGTTTGATCAATTACTCCAATTCGTGAAACTACAATCCAATTTCAAAATTAGTTTCAACTTCTGTGTTTCAAACATTCGCTTTCTAAGATGGTCTCGAACGAAAATTTCATTAGCTAATTTTCCGCTAAGATTGAACAATTTTGAATGACAATATATTAACTATTTATACAGTTATTAGAATTCCACAACAGAAGCTCATTGGATCTTATCGGCCGCAGTATTTCTCTGAGTAAGATGGGTTTTTAGATTCAGTTTTATACTAATTAATTTTACAACAATCGCAATTTAGTTTATACTCATTAATTTCAGCGTAATCACAACAAATCAAGTTTAAACTTTTTGCAGTCATTCATGAATCAATTCCTGTAAAAAACTGCAACTAGTGCCTTTGAGTTGGTTTGTCTGTAGGATTTCTGCAGCTTCTGAATCCAATAGCTTGATCTATTATTGAGAAACTGCTTTGAATATATCTGAACAGGCCTTGCGACTGGTTCCCATAGTTAAATCTTACAGTTACATTGCATGTTTAGTGACAGCATATTAGCAGGAAAAAAATAAATGTTTTGCATAACTTTGTTTTTGTTTTCACTTCAGTTATGCCTACAGACCTTCAACGAAATTAGTCATGCTAACAGAGCATGTTTTAAGTTTATTAAGAATTCATGAAAATGACTGGAAGCTGATTTCATTCCAGACTTTGAGAGCAAGTCTTGTTAACTATACTCCTTCCCTGCTGGTAACCAAAGAGTCTGCGGAAAGTAGATCATGACTACCCTTCATATTTGTGCAGCACCAGCTTGATCATGATCTGCACTGTTAAAGCATTCAGTCAGTAAATTTGCAACAAGTACCCCATTGAACCACTAATGGTACTGCCCAAATTTAAACACGGAGGGGTCAATTTTGGACATTTAGCTAGGCAAGAGTATAAAGCAAGTCCAATGACTTTAGCCACTTCATGAAACTCGGACTTCTAATCTAAAAGTACTACTATCATTGAAGTATTAAACTTTAAATATCATATAGTAGCAAAACAGTAAACAATATGACATTATAAATCTGATCACTAGGGAAACTTTATTTTAAAAGTCATTTCAACAATGTGATTTAGATGACATTTCATTGGATACAGTTTCCCAAGTGTCTAATGATGTTAAAGTAATGTTAAAGTAATGCAGATATTGGTGGGAAAATTTAATTACAAAATATTTATTGAATAGTTCTAACATATTCTTGTCCAGGCATTGATTTCTTTCTTATTTTAGAAGTACCATTTTATATACATGCCAATTCATTCCAGTTAATTCTGTGCAGAGCTTTTGTTTGCAAAATGGTTCATATTTTCTCATGTACAACTATCAAAAATAAGATATAAAAATCTCCCCTAGAAATGTGTCCATACAAAATACATCCAGATTCAGGAGAGATAGAGCCTGGTCAAACAATAGTAACTAGATTGTATGTTACTTCCTATGGCCTGCAGGCCTTAGCACTGACAAAGCAATAAGCAAAATATAATTAATGTCAAGGCCATGCCCAAGGCAAACGTGGAAATTGAAAAATTACATAGCCGGCCAAGAAGTGGATAGGTCCCCTAAATTGATAAGATATTGCTCTGTAAGTTAATAACTACACAATTCAGATAGCCTAAGTGTCTAGGAAACTACACTACTATAACCAGCTGCATGTCCCAAAAATGTTTAGCTGTTTCGACTAACTCCAATTTGGCGTTCATCATTTTAGTCATTTTTACAAAAATAAAACCAGTCAAAAAATGGTGTACCAAATGCAAATTTCTCTATCCTTAACCAGTCTAATTTTGTTTAGATTAATAACCAGTCAACTTACCATGCTCTTGTGCTGCGGTTGCTATGACGACGGCTGCCAGCAGCCATACGATTGGTGAAATTTTCTCCATTTTGATGAATTCTAGTTGCTACAGCATAAAATCCACTGACATCTTACCTAAAGGAAAAAACACAGACAACATTTATATACCAAACCAAGAAACAATGGAGTTCATCCCGTCACCACTTGATTGGAAGCCCTCGTATTTGGAAGCTTGCTGTTTTGTTTCGATTTATCCAAGATATTATGGAAACTCAAATCCTTGTCCTGTACAGACAGCAGAAGTGAACCAGTTTGTTTCACAGAACTTTACACAGTAAGGGTTGTATTCTTAACCAGCAATGTTTATAAATATAAAATGTCCGGTTAGCTTTCTTAAAACCGAAATTCACAATGCTTGAACGCCTTATCCGATTATGATTAGTTGTTCTAAAGTGCAGCAACTAAGATACAGTTTTGTTAGTCATCTAAATCACACACAAATATGTTATTGCTACATAGAAAGTGATAGCTATGGTTAAAGTTCATCTACGCAGGAAAAGAAGGCACAAGATTACACTGTCTGCAGCGTGAAATGTCCGGCACCAACAAAGCGGAAGACTTTTCTGTATCCCTTACAGCTGATTGGTTCTTTACTCATAAGAACTATTGCATCTTATTTGTGCAATGTTTTTTAAATGCCAAGCTAAAGAAAGCTTCAGTGCATGGTTCTCTGCCCAATGAGCAGAAAAACTGGGATTTTGCTGTAACAGTGTTGTGATATGTTTTAAATGTAAGGGTTGCAAGGCACTGGTTTACATCAACATTTCAGAATGTGAATTTTCTCTACAAGATGGAAGTATTTTGATACTAATTCACTTTCATTAGTTTAGTTTATACTAATTTATTTTAGCTTGATTGTGAAGAATTAAAGCTTGTATCTTATTGAATCACTCTAAAGTCTGCTTCCTTGAAAAACCAATTCTGGTGTCATATGAGGAGGTATGGTCGTGACCCCAGTAGGGCTTGAACTCGCAACCTTCAGGATGAGCGGCAGACACCCTAGCCACTCAATTTTATTAGTAAACACAATCACTGAAAATACTGTTCTTAAAAAGCAAAAAAACATTTTAATTGCAATTCAGCACTTTTAAGTTACTTAATCTGTGTTGTCACGCTGGAACAGTATTGCATGCTGGTACCGTTTTTGACAGTTTTGTCTGAATTATATGGTGACTCATAGAAACAATTAATTAAGCATCTATATTTAGCTTTTCAATTAAACAAAGTAATTTGGACGATGGATGGCTAATTTACTGTTTGTCGTCAGTTTTTGCCTATTTGTGGCATTCGTTAATTTTAAAGGCTCGGCTGTTTTTATCCAAAGTAAGGGAAGACATCAAAAGGTATTTGTAGATCAGGAGACATTGAGATCCCTCTGTTAAAAACAAAGAGACATTCCAACGTTCATCTGAACAAACCACTGAAGGTATTACAAAATTGCCGACAAGTTAAAAGGTTTTTACACAGGAAAATGAATGCAAAATCACGTATCTGAAAATAACGTGGGCTCACTTGCACATACCAGTGCATACAGGTAGCAGCTAAGGTTTGCGCTTGGCATCAGACAATGACCGTCCTAATACTTTGGCATGGGCAAAAACTTAAATCTAAATCTCTAAATAAAGTCACAAGAAGAGATTTGTTTCTTAAATACTTCAAATTATTGAAGTGGTTTCTTAAAATTTGTTTGATGATCTGAATTACATAACATTCCTTAAATATTATGTTCTTATAATGAGTCAGTCTCGAAATCATTTGAACTTGTTTCAATGTTTGCTTGAAATATTTTGGACTACTTTCTTTAGAAAAAAATAAAAAGAAAATGAATTTTATCTTTCTATTAGTCATTAGAAATAGGAATTAAAAATAATTTTTATCTATAATTATCTGAATTCCTTCACTTTTTCCTGTAAACTTACATACTCACTATCTACACTGGCTTACAATTTGAAATGTGCAGTCTCATGGTCTACACAAATCTCTATTTTCACTTCATACCCCTTTATTTACTAAATGGAATAGTCCAAATTAAAGTATGGCCAAGTCTATTTCAGGAATTTAGCCAGGGCAGGATTGTTAACCAACTAAAGTGTGTTATTTTTTCATTCACATTTAACCAGAGTTTCAGCTATACGTCAATCATGTATGTCACAGAGAGCAGTTCAGCCAACCATCATTCCTGCCAAAGACCAATTCTAACACCTGGTCCTTTCCTCTGCAAAATCTTCCAATACTTTCTCACATTATATACCTGGCTGGTAGTCAGGCTCGAACCCGTGACTCATCCAATTCCCGGTGCAATAATTACAAGTCTTACCACTGCACAAGCAAGCTCAACCAATACTACCGAAGTGAGTTGTCTATCTTTTTCAAAGAAAAAAAACATTTCCACATGCAAAGATTACAGCCAACAAAAACAATTTTGGAATTAAATTTGCTATAAACAGGGTAGCAATACGAAAGAAGTCTAAAAATGGAGGTTTCAAAATGCAATCAATCAAGTCTGAGTGCAGCATGAATGGGCCCCCCTACAGACTGGAATGTCAAGCAGCCGATCTATTGACAGGGTATCATCTAACTATAAGAGGCTTAAAAGATCATAAAAGGTGCAACATTACGCAATAATGTGCACCCGAGATAAGATATACGGGTGGGAAAGGTTGGACATTATAAAGGGTGTAGTGGTGCCAAGTTCTTTGATATTGTATGAAGTAAGGCATAAGAATTTTTCTCAATGGGGTACTATATAGGATTTGTAATGATAGATAAACTTCTTTAAACAAAAAACAACAAAAAACTTCTTTAAACAAAAAAAAAACTTTAAACAAAAAAACAAAATAAAGGAGTTTGACAGATGGTTACCTCAACCATGATTCTGTTAATTTTCTCAAATGGACTTGTCTAACTTTTGTTTTGGAGAGAACCATTTATTGTTCAAAGGGGTGCTCAATGAAAACATGCAGACTGAATAGCAAACAGTGCAGATCATGAGCAGATTGCTTAGATGTGCGGGCTGATCATGATCTGCAGTGCACGTAAAAAGCAGAATCACTTTACACTGTTAACCTTCACAGATTTGCGTAATAAATGTCTTAAAGCAATAAGTACCACACAAAACAGCAGAACAAATTACGATTCAAGTTTGGTTATCTCTTTTGAAACAATAATCTTATGTACTGAACTGAACTTCAGTCCAATGTGATAAAGAATCCTTCAAAATGCTTCACTTTGCATGTATTCATGCTATAGCAGCTTTACCACTATCTTTAGTGTAGTTGGGTAGTCCGGTATTGTACTTAGTTAATTTTTCAAATCTGCCTGTATCTGACAAACATGCTTATTAGTAATGAAAAATGCACCTTATAAATACCTTATATAAGGAAATAAATATGCGTGTATCATATCACACATCAACACACTGTGTGAAACCGCATGCTATGTACCGGAGAAAGTGAACAAAACAAGGTACTGTTCGTTGTGTGACTCATTACCAGTTATGGAAGTTGTAGACGAGTCTCTGTAACAAGTCTCTGTAACAACGTAACATTTAATCTTCTTAATTTTTTATTTTTTCAGCAACACAAGCTGTAAAACATGGGGCTGTAACACAGGGGGCTGTAACATTAATAAGAACTGTGTCATGACAACACGTATTAATTTGGAGGCTTATCAGTAAAAATATCTTTTTAAGCTAAGAATAGGTATATTGTGTAATTGTGAAAGAATTTAGGTAAAATTTATAAGAAAAAAAACAATTGTACTGTATTGGGAAAGTGCATTTTGTTTTTGGGATGTTTAACATACTTTGACAATTTCTGTCCAACTTTTGATCATGGTCTGTAGACGTCCAATAGTTACGACATTAGATTGCATGACAGTCTGTGTAACAGGAAATGTAACAACACTTATGTACTGGCGTATGTAACAGTAGTGTATCGGCATCCCTAAATTAAATGTGAAATGTTGCAGCATTTCTACGATAGGTAATATAATGAATCTACATAATGCAGTATGCTACAGAAACAGAAACCCACCAGGGCTGGTACCCACGTACCTGGGGCACTCCTTCTTCAAGGTTTAACTTGATATTTTACAGCCAAACTTCACTTTTATTTTGTCTAGAAGACATAAAACAGTTATACATTTATAGCCGGAAAAACCACTTTAACTGCATTACTGGTCTTGCTTCCTTTTTGTCCTACGATGACTTTTATAGAGACAAAAACATAACTTTCATGAAACCTTCGGAGTCAAAGTTTGTTTTAATGTTTTCGTTGTTACAATACAAATTACTCATACAACCGAGTTCTGTTTAGTGTCTCGAGAAATAATAATGCTAATAAAGAGGTGCTGGATGTTAATGAAAGAAAACTACTGATATAGGAGTCACGCTGTACCAAAACCAACCTCTTTTGTTTTGCCATTATAAATTAGTTTTTGTTGTTGTTGTTAAACCCCTGCTTCAAGAGTATTTTAGTCATTTACAGGCATCACCATTGTTCCAAGGAAGGCTTAGTAGTCCCTATGGTCTGTTAGATAACTGTCAATTTTCTCACATAATTTAAGGGTCAGTGACAAGGCTCCTCCCCATGATTCGCAATTAATTAATGAGAGATTATAGTGATTTTAAAGTCAGCAACTCAAACCACTTGACCATGTAGGCCCCAGACAAAAATGTAGTATTGTTGTGGCATATAGTTTTTTAACTACAACTTGTACATTGCTACCCAGGTTGTTCCCAATCAATACATGTATATATTCAGACCAATCAGGAGCCACACTGGTTGCAAAAGGCGTTATATCAACATCTTAGTATTCCTGCAGCAGGGTCAAGTCTTAATTCATCAGCAAACATGTTAAAATATCAATGACAACTTGACACCCAAAATGTTGAAACCTAGAATATAACATAGATCCAAGTTCCTGTGGTAAAAGCATTTCATTCAAATAACATAATTATACTCTATTGCATAAAAATTAGGCATTTATTACTTGATCTGTCAATTTTATTAAATTTACTGTTTAAAAAAAAAATGTACATTAAATACGTGTCAAAATTATTATGCATGATTTAATGAGCGATTACATGGTATACAGTTGATATATCTGTGCCCTGTAATTTGAACACTTTCTTGTATGCAAGTTTTGCATACCTTTCATCAAATGAAAAAAAATGCAAATCTTGCATACAAAGTTATATCAGCAACTGTAAAAATAATGAATCATAGATGATTTTTATCCAATTTTTAGATAATGGTAGAAAAGCAGCTTTGCACAAAGTCTGAAAATTTGTAATCAAAATTAAAGCCTGTTGGTGGCAAACATTACTGCCATTGTTACCAGTGCAGATCATGATCAGCCTGCATGTCAGTAGATAAATTTGGTGTGGGCAAAAACTAAAGTGTCACTGTAAGTGTTCAAATTGGAAAGATGGAAAAGTTCGTTTTAGAAATTCAACGATGACATGGTTAAAAAAAACTATAAAAAATATTGTAAAATTTTGATGACAAACTGCTAAATCCAAAACAATTTTAACCCTTTTTTTTTCAATCAACCAGGCCTTTAACTACAGAGCCTTGTTTGACATACTCAGTGTTCACAAATGATAAATACCTTCCTAGAATACTGTATTTCTTCAAATATGGTAATTTCTGTCGAAAACTTTGTATGGATAATACAGTACCAGGAGACACATAATAAGAAAAGTGAATATTTCAAATACAGTAATACCCACTATCAGTGATCAATTTTGTAACATTTTCAAGAATGCATGTTATGTTGAGTATTAGTCAATACCGGGAAAGCCTGACTTGTGTAAGTAATGAATATATTATCTTTTTTTATGCAGAAAATGAATCGGTCTCCAAGGAGACGAAAATACAGTAGAGTCAGAAGAAATTCTCAGAAAATACAATTTAATGCATGGACATGACATAATTATTTCATTTTTCCTTTTTTCTAGGGTTTCAAAGCACTTGTAAGCAGTATTCTTTTGTAAGGTTAATTAAGAATCAGTAATTCATTGATAAATCCAGTAACAGAAATCATTTATTCAGTAACAGGACCCTACCTTTGCACAGTTCCTGAACCTTATAACTCTGTATAAACATTTCACTGACATTATTCAGCTTTCCCCTATGTATCATGAATCACACCAAAAAATATCAATCTTTTTGAAAACCAATGAAAGACAGAATTGAGTGTCAAAGGAATATTGACAGAGAGAATAGTTTTCAGTTGGTTTGAAAGTGGATTTGGTATGGAATGATTTATTTCTCGGAAATTATGCTAAGTGTTCTCAACTAGGCAGTTATTGCTCTCAGACACCATGCTACGGTGGCGAGAACGAGGCTCACCCTAGTAATTTGTTCCGAAAAAGTAATTAACCAGAACTACTTTTTGCTTGAAATCAATACTTGTAACACTTCCTTTTCAAATTAGTTCTCTTTCCTTTACAATCTTTTCCCATCTTCACATTAAAAAAAAGAATGATAAATAAAAATTTGCCTTCTGTAGAACTGTTTTAGCAGTTGAACCATTTTAAGGAGTAAATTTTAATAATTAAGAAGTTCTGAGAATTTTAACGAATGAGTATTGCCTTAAACTTAAAACTTGCAGTTCATTTCACCTGGTTTCAAAATGAGGTCAACTGGATATAAGTTCCTCAAGCTGACGTTTGTGATTGGGCTTTTCATTTTTCGCTGACCTGTATAATCATATCGCATCTATATAGGGACCTACTGGTTGCAAGTGATTCTGCATTTGCCAGCACTGTAGATCATGATCAGCCTGCACATCTGTGCTGTCTCCGTTGGCTGTTTAATCAGAAGATTTCACCGACAGTACTTTCGAACAAAGCATTCTCTAAAATTCAAGTTTATAAATTCAGCAGGTATGGGTTAAAAATTTGTAAAAATAAAATGAAAATTGCTGCAAGGAAGTTTACAGATCTTCATGTCTTTATTTTCATATTCGCTAACAAAAATGTTATATTAGGATAAATTTCCATTTTAGACAAGCACAAGTTTATATCTCTGACAACAGAATCAACAAGAAGTTTTCAACTCTGACAACTGAATCTACTGGGATTTAACGTGTCTGGTCCACGAGCCGAATTTCGGAAATAGCTTTCTCCGAACAACCAAATAATACTAGCTTTCTTTAAGATGTAGGTAGCTCTTTCTTAGAACTATTATTTGTATCGTATATTAACACGTGCCCCTCTTTATTTCGGAAACTTTCTTGACCATCTTTGATTTGAACTGAACATTAAGTTATCTAACTGGATGCTTACTGAAAATTTTGCTGACTATATAGTAATTAATTAAGTGATGCAGATTATGATCAGACTGTGCATGAATATCTGAAAACACCAAAATCTCTTGTCGTAGGCAAGGAATTACCAGATCGTATATTCCAAGAGACCAGCCATTTCAAACTACTTGTCTGGTATGATGCCATCAGCAATTTTAAGGTTCAGGAAATGCATACTCATTGAACAAACATTGTCTTTAGTGTGATTTATACAATCTGAGAGAACTTTTTTCACAATCAACCTAAAACAAATTAGTATAGAGTAATTTCAGTGCGAACATGTCCAGTACTGGCCAGACAGGGAAATCTCTAGTTGCAAGGACATGTAATATCAATATATGCAAGCTTTGGAGAAAAAGGAGTCTTTGGAGAATAATGCATCGCAAGAATAATGCATTATATAAGCATCTTAACTAAGAGGATTGTGATTTCTGGCTGTTAGGAACAGGTCCTTTGGGAGTAGTGTTTTTGACCCCGGAAGTTTGAATTTTTGACCTCTAAAATTTGCAAAATATCTACATACTGACCCCCCCCCCCCACCTGCAGAATTTCAACTGAAGGGTCAATTTCTTTATCATGATCAACCAGCTAGTGGTGGTACTCTGATAAAATCACTATGCATTTATATTCCACGGAAGAAAAGAAAATGACTATGCAAACATTGTCTGAAAGCCTTTCTTACCATTAAATCACGGCATTCTCTTATCTTGTATATATTTTATTAATTGATATGCTCCAGCATTCACCAAAACACAAAAGCAATCAACAGACTATCGACATAAATAAGTAATACGCAAAACGCAAAATAATGATATGCATTTGAAATTTGCACAAGGAGAAAACCCCCCTCGACTGGCGCCCTTATCTAAGTTCATTGTCTTCAGAATTCCAGTCCTTATCTGCGTTTTCATTGTTTTAAAAATGTTAATTATTTAAAAGATAATATATTTTCTTGATCAGTAAATAAATCTTTATTGACAATTTTAACATTTTTTTTGTCTGCTTTCATAACAGGCTGAATTTTATCTTACACCCCATTGATGTTACACCACAGGTAACACGTTTTGTTATTGATGAACAAATTAGGTACTGTATACACTCAAGACCATAAAACAAACCTGTTACAATAAATAAATAATTAATCTAGGTACTCTGATATTATCAGCCAAGATCCAAACAAACAAGACCTGATCTATAAAATCTTCCCCATGAAGACATGTCTGTCACTTAACTTTGTATTATATATACATTTAAGCCACTTGTCTTCCAGTTTAAATATGGTATCTCTGTGACCTACATTTACATTACAAAGGTAAAACAAAAATGACCACAGGTATGCAAACACTATCAACCCAGTATTAGATTTTAATTTATATAATAACCGAGAGTAATTTACAATTTTAAAATCAAGATACTGTTTAAATATTCATTTTGATTGTTACTTTAGAAAGTCAAAAGTCCAAACGTGGTAATTAAAATGGTATATTAACTTTAATAGTAGACCCATACATGTATGACTCATGAATGAATGCACGTAAACATGTGTCTTAAATTCGGATGGAAAATCTATTAAACAAGATGTTATATGAAAATGAATATGTTTTAAATGTTAGAAAAAAAGAAAGCTTTAGTATCTGAAATGTTGATGTAAACCAGGAGAGCTAAGCAAAAATTATGCTCTGTAAGTTTGTACGTAAGTTCTGAATGACCAGGTGTGAAACCCTACTACAGAAGGACAGATAGAAAAGGTGTTAATTCAGCTATTTTCTAGCTAGCAAACTAATCTAAATTCCATTATATAAAGCTGATAAAATTAATGTAGATGATAAATCACCAAAGAAGTCCAAAATCCAAACACAGCTAACTATTTGTTAGTGGTCACACATGTTTTAGTTAAACTCCAAACTTTTATATTTTTCACACTTCACTTACTAAAAACTCCACAAAACTTTATTTCATTCCATACTTTGATATGACTGAATAGTTTTTTTCACATATTCCTTTCGTATGGTGTTATTATTTTAACTTTTAATATTCAAAATACAGGTAATATATCCAATTTGAAATTATGTCCAGTTTTGTCAGTGTGTCACATTCTACCTTTCATTGGTATTAGCATATAAACATGCCCTTAGGAATAATACAAGTCTTTCTCAACCAATCAAAAATGTCGTTACAAAACAATGTCATGACAGACTTGTGATCCAGACAAAGGGACACAATCCTAGTATACCTGTATATGGAAAGTCAAAGAAAATGACTAAATAAAGAAATACACAGTTCTCTCTCTTAGTTGTGTTGAATTTTCTCTCTTTTTTGGGGAAACAATGGGGTTTTGATTTCTGTTAAAGTCTTTAAAAAAAAAAAAGTATTTTATTTTTTGTTTGGCTGCAATAACATAAATTACCAATTTGACGAATAAACTTGTTATAACGATACCCATTAAACTGCAATTTAACAGGTAAATCTAAACATTGATCCACTGTGAATTGGGCAATTTTATTGCTTGTAAAAAAAAAAAAGCGATAGAATGATAAAATCATACAATAACATAACAGTTTGATAGCAAAATTATTGCTCATTCATAAAAAAGAGATTGTGTCACACAGTTAAACAGTAGTATAAGTTTAATTCATGAAATATATACTTGACCTGACACTGGAATGTGACTGACCCACATATTTCACAGTCTGACATACCTTTTGTATCATTAAAAACACATTAAAGGGATTGGCCGGACTAACCTAACCACCTTTTTACTCAGTCTTCCATGAAATGCTTTCTTAACACATTTGAATTACAGGCATAATTCATAAACGAGTATTGAGTCATTATTATTATCATTATTGTTGTTGTCATTATTATGGTTATTAATACTTTTGAAATTGTTATTATTATTATTAACACGATGATAAATAATATTAATGATAATAATGATAATACACAACAACTGTATAAAGGTAATCGATGATAAGGGTAATAACTGAGTAATAATGATGATAATAACTATTGATATACGTCATTGTTATCTTGCATAAATTATTTTGTATGCCTCAACATATAATTTATCAAATAAATTGCTTCTTTAGGTACCACTCTGCTGGAACCCATTTACAATTAGATGTACTGTGAAAAAAAAAATTGCTTAAATCCGGCTTCAAACGTTTTGAATAATTGTACTAAAATATTTCTTTAGTGGGGTGGGCAGAGGGAGGGAGAGGGAGGGGGAAGGAGGGAGAAGGTATACTGAATATAATGTAGCTTAATCAAAGGTTGGCTCACTTAAATATCGCTGACTGTGCAGATCATGATCAGGTTGTTCAAATGTGCTATCTGATTATAATTTGCATTTCTCGCAAAGGTAATGTCACGACAGGGTTAAAGCTATTTGCTGGGAAGAAAACCATGACATGTTTCAGCAATGTATGTCATTTCATGTATGTATCAGACCAAGAAGTTTCGCCGAAATATTATACCGCATTTTAACTTGATCAACATTTTATACCACATTTTTGACTTAACATGAAAATAAATCCCTATAAAATCAGACAACTGGCAATATCGATAAAGTCAAAAACAGCCATATGACGCATAATTTTCTCTCCGAAAATTACAGGATTTTTTCATTTTCATGAAATAAAATGTCCGTAAAAACTAGAACTGATCATTTCTTATGGCAATGTAATGTCACAGCCAAAACGTCTGCTATATTGCCAGAAGGCAGACACTACTATTAAAGGAAAGTACTGGTTATGGAAATCAATATCTGCGGGGTAAGAAAAGTAAATAAATCTAGGAAGTGTGCACATTATCGTTTGTCAGTCTGCACTTCTGCTACCAAGGTCTGATCTGCGTTAAAATTATTGGTACTCACAGACATAGGTTGTTCAAAGGTGTGGAACTGTGTGCAATACTATAACTAATATTCTGTAAGTAATGGCGAATCGAAAACAAAATAGTCTGTATCAACTATGGTGTAACAATTCCACTCGTTTATGTGAAAGTAATATGTTAACACACTCTAAACATGTAACACATTCTAATAGACAGCAAGCCTATTAGTACGACAGCTATATTTGGTGGGCGGGGCTAGAGGAGATAGGAGTGTTTACAGCCATTCTTATTTCACATCAGTTGTAGACTTAGGTTGTTGCAACTCTGTGCTAACAAGGCCGGATGACTGCTTTCTGCATTTCCAGCAACCCCTCATGTCAAAAGAAAGAAAGCGGAAAGCATGGCCCAATTCTGCCCCCGGGATTCAAATTCCCAACTTCTTGGTTTGGAGTCCAATGCTCTGATAAGGGGCAATAAAACGATTAAGATATCTGACCACCTGCGGTTTGGGGGGGGGGGTCACTTATGAAGGACATTTTAATTGTCTTTAACACTACATCCCCTTCAAAGTGATTGTTGTTTATAAGGAAACTGTCCCAAATGTTTTTTAAGTTAAGTTGGTATCACTAATGGAGTCATGGGTTTGTGCCCAACTACTGACCTGACGGTGTACGTGAGAAAGTTGACAATTGAGGCCTAAGGATGGTAAGACAATAGAGGAACAATAATAGTTTTTAAAATAGGTTTTAAAACTGTCTGCCTGTAAATTACTAAAATACTATGGAAACTGACACTAAACCGAAAAGGAAAAAAAAAAATTACTTAAGTGAATTTATCTGAATATTTATAAAATTAATATACCAGGAAGTTAGCTGGCAAAGATACTAAATCAGTACTCTGATACTAATCACAACAAAACCTCCTTATAAAAACAGCATTCTGTAATTTCATTCCTACCAAAACATATCATTTAAACATAAATAAGTCCTAGTTTTCATACTGCGGAATGAAAAAAAATCCCCATTTACTTTCACAGCTGTATAATGATATCAATGATGCTACCAGTGCAATTTTTTGTTCTGTATGTAGCATAAAATCAAAAGTAACTCTAGAATGATATATATCCTACTAAGGTGGTACTTTAGACAGTGGGTATGACCAGACACAAAAATGGAAACTGATGCTGTAAATCAGAGTTCACTGAACCCTTGATTAGTTACACTGAACCCTTGATTAGTTACAAGTATTATTACCAGACCCATCTTATGCAACCCACCTCAATTGTGAAGTGATTGAGGTCACTCATTTGTAATCAAAAAACCCTCTCACTGATTCAGCATCATGGGTTCAAGCTCCACACTCAGTACCGACTTCAGACCCCACTACCAAACTGACTCTTTATGTGAGAAATAAGGCAGTTCCGTATGGAATACAGAACTTCCGAGGAATGCTGGTTAGATAAAATGCTCGTCTGTAAATAACTTGAAATACTGTTGAAATAGGCATTAAAATACCAAAAAAAAACATCTGAAAGAACTAGAACTCCCCCCCACCCCACCACACACACAAATGTGCCTTGTCACAAGAAATGGCATTCTTCAATAACTATAGGATTAACATCAAGTTTCATGTAAATCTTTAAAAGGGTTAAGGAGATATTGTTTTATGACCTTTGACCCCTAAATGTGACAGACCTAGACCATATCCATGAGATAACATGAGAGACCAAAAGTTCAAAAAAGTCCTTCAAAACTTCTAGGAAACATGTTCTCCCCTAAGTGTGACCTTAACCTTAAGGGTTGAAACATGGGTTCTGCATGTCCCCTTGATGAGATGAATATTTGAACCAAGTTGATGAAAACCCTTCAAGGGGTTAAAGAGATGTGGAACAAACATGAAAAAATCAATATGACCCACAAGTGTGACCTTGACCTTGAGCCGGGGGTGGGGATGGTGGTGAACATGGGTTCTGCAAGTCAACTGGATACACAAAAACTTGACTCCAAACTGTGACCTTGACCTGATAGGGTTGAAACATGGGTTCTGCCTATCATGCACCTTGATGAGATGAACATTTGACCCAAGTTTTGTGAAAATCCATAGATACGGAACGGAAACATAAATACAATGTCCTCTATATGTGAGGAGGTTGGAACATGGGTTCTGTACACTGTCTTGATGAGATGTACATTTGACCTTTGTTTAATGAAAAATCCTTGAAAAGTTTTAAAAGATATGTAGTGGACACAAAACTGACTGACAGATCAACCGACTGACCAAACTGACTTCTATATACACCCCAGACCCCACAAACTTTCTTTCTGGGGGAATAATAAGCAAAACACATATCAAGAAGAGTCAACACATGCTCTCCAAATTCACTCCATCAATCACAACCAAGAAAGCTGCAAAGTATCTTAAGAGTGCACACCTTTTTTGTATTAGTAGCGAGGAATGTTAAAGAGGAACACATCCAACATAAGGAAGTTTTCATTGAAGCTGAACAGTATCCAGCTGCAACATCCCAAGGTCAAAGTCTGACACCTCAAAGTCAAAGTCTGTGATGTTGACCTTTGTCCTGCTGACCACAGAATCAGATTGGACCTTCTATTGACCACAACCTATTTCCCTACCAAGTTTGAAGACAACTGGTCATAAAAAGTTTTGGTTAATACTTTATAGTAAACTATGACCTTGACCTTTGACCTACTGACACAAAATTGCAATAAGCACAACTAGACTGCATACTGAAGCTACGTGCAAAGTTGTTGGGTAAAAATCCAACAAAGTACTTTGGAGATATTTCAAAGCATTAAAAAGTTTATATTTTACTCATACACCTCTGTGACCTTTTTGTAAGGATCTCCTTTTGATCACATGGAATGTCCTTACTAACTTTGAAAACAATTGCTAATTTTATTATCATTTGTTAGAGGTATTTCCTCGCACCCTACCAGTGACCTTGAAAATGATTTGGTAGTAGTGCACTGATTGGAGGGGAGGGGCCTGTATAACAGGGAAGGGGTTGTTATAGTGCCGTAGTGCGGCGACTGTCTGGAATGGGAATTTTTTTTTTTAGGTGGAGGGGCACGCGACTTAATTTTTTTCCCAAGATTATTTGATGCAAGGTAATTTTATCCACTGACAATAAAGTTTTACAGAAAAGGTATTTGTTGTATTTTTTCATTGTTTTATTTTATTTTTTCAAATCTTTTAATTTATTCCCTCATGTGGTGCAGGATTCAAATGTTCAAGGTCTATTTTGACTGATAAGATATTTGAAACCAGTCTATGGAAATTGAATCATACTTTATTTTTAGAACTCACGTGATGTAAACAATAAAGGTATCCGCTCTGTTGCAATGCAAGGTCGCACAACTTTACAGTTACAAATGGGGCTATTTCCCATCTATTTTTATCGAGTAAATGTTACCGACTGTAACTTCTATGTAAAATTCCCGATATATGGTCAGGTTTAACAACTGATTTAATGTTTGTGGTTGAATAAAATGTATCAAATTGCATAATTATATTAGAAAGCTAAGATGGTAAGCTTTTCAATGATACATACACTTAACCGATATCAGAAACGCAAAGATTTCCCCTGTTCATGAAGGACAGCTATTGTTTTTATTCAAATAGCTTATTTTTTCGATTGATTATTGAAACGTTTACAAGAATTCAGTTTATATGTTTTGTTGTGTAAGAAAATTGAAGAAATTTGAAATAACGATAACACTTAAACTTCAGTTGTTTTTCACGAAAAAACTTGGCTATCCCTTATGACCTTGACCTTGATTAGTGACCCCAAATTTAACAGAAATTACCACGGTACTGTGAGCACTTACTTTGAACTACTGACCCAAAACAATAGGGATCATCTGCTCAATAAGACTAATCATTACAATTTCTAGGTCCAAAGGAACTCTAGTGTATAGGTATACATCGACACGGTTATGACCTTGATTTGACCAACAAACTTTAGGGATCATCAGCTGGTAAGCCATTATCCATGAAATTTGAGCTAGGTCAAACAGAAAGTTACACCGGAAACTAAACTATTTACATTTGTCCTTGCTTTAACTACTCCAAAAACAATATGGATCATGCTCAACAAATCATATCCTATGAAGTTTGAGAGCTGTAGGTCAAAAGGAACTGAAGTTCACGTCCGAACAGAAGGACAGACTGGTCTCCCAGTTTAGGTTAAGAAATGGCCTCAAGTTATCCCGAAATGAATGACCAACGGTCCCATGAGCTTACCGACCTACTGACCCCAAAAACAATCCTGCTACAAGACCAATCATCAATTTGAGGTTTAGTTAAAGGCTCTAGTTATATGGCTATTTACTTATTTAACCTTTGACCTGACCCCAGAACAATAGGGACATCGCTCTATAAGACCAATCTTCCTATGAAGTTTGGGGGCTGTAGTTCAAAGTTGTTGATAAAATGACAACTTCACTGACTTTGACCTTTCTGACCCCAAAAACATAGGTTTTATTTTTATGAGTTATCAATACTAATTATTGATAGCTATGGCATTTCAAGGAATTACATAAAATTTCCTCCCAGGTGGGGAGACATTGAATGGATGTTTTTCCGTAACTGTCCCTGTGGTTATATTGACAATATCCAGAAACCATTAGACGGACAATTACAAATAGCTTATTCTATTGATTAAGCGTTATAGCTGTTTTGGAATAGGGATAACTCTTGCCTTCACCGACATTTTCAAGATCTAGGCTATATAGTCCAAATGTACTTGCTTTAAGACTCTCCTAAAACGGTTACTGAAAGAATAATTACAACAATGCGATTGTAGTACTCGCATTTAAAAAACTTTGAATCAGCTGGTTCATTAAGAAAACAGAAATAGAAAATACAAACAAATCTATTTTATCTCCTTATGGTATATATTTTTTAAATATTACCAAATTTTACGAAAATTGAAATCACGTCTTAAAGGGTCATATTTTGATGGGTGAACTATTTATTATATATTCTTATTACAATCTATGTAACATGTTAATGCTCAAACACAATTAAACAGTACTTAGTATTATTTTTGTATTCCTGTTACAAATAAAAAAATCTACATTTCCTTTGCTCTTGTTCAATTTTTCAGCGGCGACCTTTGATGCTTTGCATCAATGGTTTTCTTGTGTATCTATGTCAGAACACGTTCAGTCTAAGTGCATTTTTTCATCATCATGTCTGTAAAACAATAATGGTAACCACAATTCATCAGCTTGATGGTTATGCCATGCCCAGAACAACCACTGTTACTTGAAATCACAGTATATGTGCCAGCCATATAAGCAGTATGTGATATTGCAGTACATGACCATCTTATAGTGGTACGTGACAGCCATTGTCTTACCACGCTTGCAGAAACAATGACTCATCAGAGTTGATTTTGTTAGCTTTAACAGTGGAAATTCCTTTAAGGTTGGTTTTATATCTTTCTCATCCATTTAATCAGCCTTCTGTCAATTTTATGTTGCCATAAATTACTACACTGTCTAGTCACTTCTGCGTCCTATGATATACAAGAGAGATAATCCACTGTGCTATAGAGAGCAAACATTCCTGTAAGAATTACCTCTCTTTAAACTCGTTATACACAGTTCAAGGAAATGAGTTTCCATACATGACAGACAGCTCAAGATAAAAGTTAAAGCCTCCTTTAATACCTGCCTCATTTATCATTCTGAAGAGATGAAAAAATAATCTTTTTTTCAATAATAACCTTGAAAAGAATCAGAAAATGGAATGGATATACTATGAAAGTATGTCCTTGAATTCTGACCTTCATAGTTGGAATACCACATTTACCCAAAAAAACAAATCATCTTAAGGTATTGCCAAGATTCTAATAATAGAAATTTCTACATGACATTAGAAACATAATCTTCTTCACAACCTTTCACAGATTGTACATGTACTTATTATACAGTCTTTATCCTGCTTCAAAATTTAAAATGGAATGTGTCTGATTTTAATTTGAATAGTTCCAAATGTAGTTCAAAGTGGTTTTCGCTGAAAATTAACTAAACAGTGTAGATCGTGATTTAGACAGCATAGATGTACAAACTTATCATGATCTACACTGGTTGCAGAGGCAGAAGCTGGTAAAGATTTAATTAAGAAGGTTACAATTAGCTGCTACATGTATATCAGAAAGTTTAGAAACATTTCAACATTTTAAATTTTATTTAAAGAAAAATTATCCATTTTGTGTCTTTATAAAATTTACTTACATTATATATTATTTGTCAAACCATGTTCATATTCTTTCTTGCTTTATCTTCTTTTCAATACACAGACATTCAGACCCTGAAAACAGAAAATATCAATATTATACAAAACAATACACTATTTCTATGTCATGACAACAACCATTTTGAGTAGTCTCATTCAAATTCTTCAAATATGCTAACAAATATTTTCAAAGGTGCAATGTGGTATATAATTGTGTTTTTATGTAATTGGAGAAATTCCACACAAAAATGGTGAGTCAAAGCAAACCTTCTGGCAGGATTAACTCTGACCCCCTCTAAGTTTCAATAAACCCCTGACCTGACCTTATAGGACCCCAAATTTAACGAGAAAGACCAACGGTCACTGACCTTACCTTTGAACACTGACCCCAAAACAATAGGGATCATCTGCCAATAAGACCAATCATCCTATGAAGTTTGAGGTCTGTAGGTCTAATTAGGGAACTCTAGTTATCATCCGAAACGAGAATTGACAAAGGTCAGTATGACCGGCCTTTGACCTACTGACCCCAAAAACAATAGGGATCATCAGCCTATAAGACCAACATCCTATGAAGTTTGAGGGCGTAGGTCAAAAGGAACTCTAGTTATCATCCGAAAGAGAAATTGACCAACGGTCACGTGACCTTGACCTTTGAACACGACCCCAAAAACAATAGGGACATCGCTCAATAAGACCATTCACCTAGAAGTTTGAGAGCTGTAGGTCAAAAGGAACTCTAGTATCGTCCGAAACGAAGAATGGACGGACGGACTGACGGACTCCCCCAGTTTGAGGTTGTAGGTCAAAAGGAACTCTAGTTATCATCCGGAAATGAGAAATTGACCAACGGTCCTGTGACCTTGACCTTTGACCACTGACCCCAAAACAATAGGGATCATCTGCTCTATAAGACCAACATCCATGAAGTTGAGGTCTGTAGGTCTAAAGGAACTCTAGTTATCATCCGAACGAAAATTGACCAACGGTCGTGTGACCTTGACCTTTGACCACTGACCCCAAAAACAATAGGGATCATCAGCCTATAAGACCAATCATCCTATGAAGTTTGAGGGCTGTAGGTCAAAAGGACTCTAGTATCATCCGGCGCAAAAATTGACCAACGGTCCTGTGACCTTGACCTTTGAACTACTGACCCAAAAACAATAGGGATCATCTGCTCAATAAGACCATTCTCCTGAAGTTTGAGGCTGTAGGTCAAAAGGAACCTAGTTATCGTCGGGGGGCGGGAGGGAAGAATGGACGGACGGACTGACGGACTGACGGACGGACGGACTGACGGACAGGGCAAAAACAATATGTCTCCCCCCGAGGTGGGGGAGACATAATAATGGATTTGTCTATCTTTCCATCTGGGCAGTTCCATTTCAAAATCATAGAGATGCCCTGGAACATCAAATAATTACTCACAACATAATGGACGTCATTGACTGCAGTAAAGAATCTATTGGTTTTAACTTGGGAACAATCAGTACTGTAAATTATGTGGCAAACTGAAAACTATGCATCACGCGCTTGCCTAAGTAAGGTTGGTGTGTGTGTGTGTGTGTGTGTGGAGGGGGGGAATACAGCTCTATTAAAACTTTGAAGGTAAATGATGCAAGCCCAGAAAAACATCTTCTACAGGAGGCACAGTGGGAGATAGGGGTAGAGTTCTCCAAACTTGTATTAGTTATCTCAAGGCATTTTCCCCCGCTTCTAACAGAGAGCAAGCGACTTAATTACTGAAACATATTCACAGCTGAGTGGACTAAGGTATTTGTGGTGCAAAGACATTCCTCACACTGAATGGGGACCGGGGACAGTATCAACTTGATTACTGAGGTCAATGATTAAATCACAACTATCTTAAGGTTTCCGCAGATTCTATGTAAAGAATCAACATTTTCCCTTTATTAATTTTTTTGAGGGGGAGGGGGGAATGAAAATATACCAAGTTATAGGTGCCCAAATTATTTTTAGAAGTCATCTGAATCTCATTTTGATTTTGTTTTTGTATGTCTATGTTTACCTCCTGGACTAGAAATTTTAATCAGAATTTCATACAAAAAAAAAGAAAAAAGATCATACATATAACAAAGACTTCTATGACTTGAACAGCCTCAAATTAAGATTTATATACCCCCAAATGTGCAATCTAAAATCCATCTCATAATTGCTTACACCAATTTGCATCACTATACACTTAATAATTAACCTTTAGAAATTCTTCAATTATCATGTGGATGATGTCCCTTTAATGTTCTCCAGTAAAGGAGATTACTTAAAACCTGGTATTACTAATCTCTCCTTCAGGCCTGAAGATCTTCTATCCAATTCCATGTAATCAATCAGTGAAGACAGAAATGGGCATTAAAATATCTAAAACAGCTTGTGTTATTTGTAAGAAATCATTCCTGTCTGCAATCTATATTGATCAACATCTTAATGCCCCTGGCTCAACTTTCTTACTCTATAGAATAACAGGAAGGAAATTGTTGAAGTAAGTTGTCTATATTTGGTCACATCCATCATCTAAGTTAAAAACTGAGAATACCAGAAAAGTTAGATCCATTAAGTTCATTAACTTTAAGATACCAGCCAGATATCATTCTTAACTGTAAAAATATGTAAAAATGACTGCTCCTGATTTTTCTTTCTTGAGTTATTTACCTTTTCTAGTTACATTTTTGCTTTATCCTATAGTGTCATGCCTTGCTTGTAACAATGCTGTTTCTTTTCTTCCCCTTTACCCTAATCTTTCTTTGCCACCAGTGCAGTATGATCAGGAGTAAATTGTCAGTAGACACCCCTTTGAACAATCAGTGGTACCATCCAAAATGAACGATGGACAAGTCTAGTTTCGAAATTTTGGGTGGGAGGCACAGCTGGAATAAAATATTAGCTATCACTGTTATGCAATGGCGCTTTGTCATGGATTACCGTCTGAGTTAAAAGGGACATAACTCTGCAACACCCTAAAATTATGTCTTGAAAGTTTTAAACTATTTCTATGTACATTTCCTTACTTTACACTTATTTGAAACACATTTGCTCTTCAACATAGATATGTAGGGACCCCATGTACTGTTGGATCAAATTATTTTATAGAATGTCTGGTCAGTTTGGGACAGACAAGTAGGGTTACCACCCATTTACAATTTAAGCGCTTACAATTAAAGTGGTCAAAACTAACTTTGCATTTTCCTGAACTGCAAGGGAGGTAACTCTGTTACTTTTATATTCACAGATATCTTAAAATTGCCTCCCTTACATACAGTTTTCCAATATACACATTGATGTCTTTCCAATATACGCATTGATGTCAAAAACACTTGAATATATTTTAACACTTCTATAAATCCCTATCAGTGATGCCATCAAGAACAAAGCATTGGGAACCACCTTTCCTGATTTTTTCTTTCTATAAAAAAAGCTGATTTGTTCAGCAACACCCCTCATCAAGAAGATAAGAGTTCAAATCCAGCATGGTTCTATCTGTGAAGAGATTAGGAGCTGAATAGTGCAAAACAAAAGCTACCAGCCTATTGATATATTAACCTGTAACCTCTGATAAATTTCTGAAATGAACTTGTCCATCTTTCGATTTGGATAGTGCCATTAAGAGTTACTGTTCATGCGGATTCTCAATGAATATTTACTGACTAACAAGCGACTTGTGCAGACCTTTAAAAAATCCATGTGCATATATAGTTTCGATCATAATCTGCGCTGCTCACAAATGCAGAATGACTTGCACCCAGCATGATAAAGTAACTCAAATTTCTGTTTTATTGTAACATGCCTGTGTGCACTTTAGCCGTGAGATTTTTCTCAAAATTTCATGTAAAGCTTTTAAGAAATGAAGAAAAACAACGGCATAAAACCGCGATTTGCTACATTCACATGAAAAATGAAGTTGTACCAGACAATCAGGTGCAAGAATTTTCAGAAATTTTTCTTAAATTGCTTGTTTCTTTAAAAGCCGAAGCCATTGAAATTTCTAAATTCAATAAAAGATGTAAAATTTAGAGACGTCATTAAGAAAAGCTGTTAAGTTGAAATTCTCTCTAGAATCTCCAGTATAAACCAAGTATACTGTTAAGCAACTATTTTTTGTGGTGTATCACAATTTTTTGCTATATTCTCCAATACTTAAGAGATATAATTTTCACATCCATTTTCACTTTGTTTATGATAAACACACAAAAACTAAATGGCAACAAAATCAGAGGGGCACTGGCGAGGCAAACTTTAGTTGGTACAAAAATTAATTGGTTTACAGTAAAACTGAATAATATGCAAAAGGTGTCTGCAATGTTTAAATGTGACACAGCAACTTTACTTCACTGACCGACGTTAAAAGGACACAGAGAAAATCACTAGCCCTGTTGAAATGACACAATATTAAAGCAATGAGCGAGGACACTTGAACAAAAGTTTGAAGCAATGTTCAAATATGATTTTGTGACATTACAGCTCAGACTAAAATTCTAACAGTGACAAGGCAATTAGTACTTTGGCCCGTCAAAAGTACCACTAAAATATGACTAGCACTCCAAATGACTATACCAAATCACTAAAAATGACTTTACCAATCTCACTAAAATGACTAAATAGCAACTCGTAAAAATTAGCACTCCTAATGACTTACCAACATCACTAAAAATGACTACCAACCACTAAAAAGACAAGCAACTCACTAAAAATACTAACCAATCCACTAAAGTATTGACTATACCAATCTCACTAATAATACTTTACCAATCTCACTAATATATTGACTTTACCAATCTCTTCAGATGGGTTCTACAACCCACTGCCTCTATACCATTGTTTTAAACATTCATTTGATGTAAATAGAAAATAAAATTTAAAAGCAATTATTTTGACGTTTTTTTTCTCCAAATTTGGTGAGCAGGATAATTGTATTACCACTATTAACAGTATGTTGACAAAATAAGTCCCCAGAGGTTGTGGGTTTGAGTCTCACTGGGGTGATGACCGTACCTCTTCATATGAAACCAGTACTGGTTTTTTTCAGGAAGAAGACTCAAAGAGTAACTCCATAAGCTTCAAGCTTGCTTCACATGCGAGCTAAGATAATTTAGTATAAACTAAACTAAATAAGTCAAATGTACTTCTATGAAAGTAAGGGGAAGTAACTAATTCAAAGAAATAATGATGAATGGTCTGTAAATTTCTGCATTTTCTTCTTATGCATGTTTCCCATTTATCATTTCTGCACACAATAAAACAATGTATCACCAGCGACAATATAGGCTACTTTGTTACACTGTTTGTTCTGTGGAAAGACTCTGTATTACAGACTGCAGGAAAACGCAGCGATCAATCACAGAGAGACAAGTTTTTCCCATCATACTTTCAAATGAATTGGGAGTGACTTTAAAACTGATCAAAATCTGTCCATTGATTTGTCAGGCACACTTAAAAAAGATAAAACATGCTGGAAAATATATTGCATGCTCTTGGTCTATACATGAACACTTAAAAAAGACATGGCTTCCTAGCCTTACCTAGAATATCTTGGGGGGCAAATTGTTTTAAAAATCTTGGGAAGAGATTTGAAGCATGGAAAACCGTCTCCAGAGAAAGTAAATGGATGTCATAAGTTTTTTTTTTCAATGTGGTAACAGTTGATCAATCAAGTTGTAAGTGTTGCAGTTATTGATACTGCAGAACTGGAAATGCATTTACCGTACAAGTGGGAGTATTAATCTCAAAACATTTCAAATATATGTGTCTAGATCACAGTGTCTTATGCTTGTGTGAAAGTGCTGTAACAGGAAAGCAAAGTGGCTCTGTTGACAGCCCTGCATCGCTGTATATAATATATCAGAAGACACATTATAAAACCAGTTCGGTTCAGTTCTTTTTCAGGAAGTGGTGCATTTGCTTCTCTAAATTGCTCATGTAGTTCCAAGTGGAAACAACTATAAGAGAGTGTAAGCCCCATTTAATTTCCAATCTAAACAAATCACTTTTAAAACCCGACAATTAACTTAGGTGTAAATGACATGAGTTACTGCACACAATGCATACACACCTGATGGGCGCACTGATGCAACAATGACGATTTTCTTCCGTTATCACCTCGAGGTGCAGTAATGAGGATCAAAGTGATTTATCAGACGGCAAAACAAGCCTCGGAAGATAATAAAACATGCATCACTTCTAGCGGGAGAAAAAACAAACAACAAGCAACAGTTGCCTTTGTGTTTGCGATCATCCCAAATCAACACAAATTATGCATGTTTTAATAATCTCCATTCATGACTTTGGTTCTGGAAAATTCATCATATCATCAAACTTTCATAAATCACAAGTGCTATACTAGCATAAACAAAAATATATGCATTTCATAAATAATTGCATCTGTAAAAGTTATAAATCAAGCACATCCAGGTCGCAGCAGTGGCGTAGAATTATTACATTTAATATGGAATCCATTATAAACATATTCCCAAGCACTAGAAATTTTCTGTTTTATGTACAGTGTTTTTCGAAGTCAAAAGGTCAGTGTAGTTAATAGCAGTAAAATTGTATTAATTGTTAACCAGCCAAAATAGATCTGGATCAATGATAGATCAATTGAATGTAATTGTTTGGGATAAATATCCAATACTAGCTGATAAACCTGACCAATTAGCAACAGATGGTGATGATTTACTTGATGTAGTGCAAGAATTCCAAGCAGGTGTAGCATTTACTAACCTTAGAAGAGAACTTGGTCTAGAAAACCTTTTTTCAACTTTTTTCTTAATATTTCAAATACTGCCAAGTCTTCAAAGCAGCTTCAAGGGAAGTTAAATTTTCCAAAAAGAGGCACATGATTTATGAGATAATGTTTCTTCTCCAAAAAATGTAATTAAACTCCAATTTTGCCATTTGTCACATATATTCATGATCCAGTACCTGTGATTTCGTGCATTTAATGCCAATATATATTAGATATTTAATTTAAAATGAGTGATACTCAACTATTACAAAATAAGTTAAGCCCAACATATTTGAAATCTGTAATCCTGAACACATAAATCATTACAAATATCGAACTGACTCGGAAACTGCTTAGAGCTTGACTGGTAGATAAGACGCAATGCCACATAAAGCAATAGAAAATCAGAATTCCGCTGAAACCCCTGAACCCTGGCTAACACAGCCTCATGGTCTAAACTGGCTCAAGTTTTTGGGCAAGAACTTTTGAGGTACTTTTACCTGTGTAAGGCAGTATAGAACATTATATGATTGCAAACAAATCAACATAACTTGAATGTTCTCAATTTTAGCAAATTATAGTCGATGCAAAGAAGGCATTAGCAACATCTACTGTTTATAAACTAATTATCAACACAACAGAAAATCACAAAAGTCCAACAGTTGTTAAATATTTCTCACAATGTCATTCTTACAATCTCTCTTTCACAGAAAACAATACCCTTTCTTCAGAAAGTGAAAAGGATGTTTAACAAGTCCGCAACTGAAACTAAGCACACATTTCATGTTAGCAACAAAAATAAACAAGAGTCTGCCAGTCTGATAGTATCAAAACATTTCTTGCAAGATCCTGCTGAAAAATTAGAACAAGTTTATTTGTAAACAAAGGTGCTAAATATTTTGAACATTGCCTGCAACTAGGATATGAGTTATCAGTTTATTTTAGAAAGTTGCTGATGCTGTAAGATAAACTCTACAGGTGTTGACATGCAGTGATAACATGCATGACACAAAGGTGCTCTACTCCCGACTTTTTAGCTGTCGGAAAAATTACTGCTGATGAAATATGATTTTTGGATAATGTTTTTTTAAAATATCAGACTGTCTCTTATGAGAACTGTATGACTGATGGCTTTAGGAGACCTATGATTCATGTAGCAAGCCATGGTAGACTATAGACTGTAACAGGAAGAGTCATGCGATAGTCTAACAACAAATAAAATGGAATCAAGTAAGTCTGATTTTGCAAACCATTTAAGACTAGAACAATATTTCAACTGCCTTACTGGAACTTGATATATTTAACTGCAAAAACCAGGGTAGACTATAGCCACATGGCTCAAGTGATATTTTTAACTGTTACCTAATAATTTTGCTATTGCAGACTAGAGTAGGCAATTATAAGTCTTAACATCCATTTAATCTAATCATGATCTGCACTGCTGACTGCTTAATAATTTTCCACACAGCACCACAAAACTGTTTACTCAAAATGTAACATCTGAACAGTCGAGGATTTTCACAACCTAAATCAGACCCTGGGACTTTGTTGAGAAAGACGTTGTAGCAGCCAGAGGCTAACTCCTAACCAGGAAGTTGCAAGTTAGAATCCTTTCAGCAGAATTTGTCCACAACATCCGCAATCCTTCAATCCTTTCTTGAACTATAATGTGACAAGACTTCAGTAACTACGCTGAATTTCTAAAATACACTGGTCCAATCTTTCAATATGGAGTGAACCATAATTAAGTCAAAGGGGTATTAATTGAACATTTTCTGACTGATATCAAATAGTGTGTTCATGATGAGACTGCACTTGCCACATCAAAGTAATAATTCAAGTTGCTACAACTGAAGCTTACAATTGATGTTCAACTGTTAAACTCTGATTTGTTCAGTAAAACTTGCGCTTAAAGATTTTTTGCACCGGCTTGAAGAAACGGTAATTGCACCATAGCTTAAGCAAACAGTGAAGCCGTTACCTGTCAGTGGGATAATAATCATGAAGTAGAAAGAAAAACAAAACAAGTTCCGAAAGAATATAATCTCCAGCAAGGAAATAATGATGAAATATAAGATAGACTAATGTTGCGAACATTGATTGATGCCTCTATGATGGAAAATAAATCTGCCATTATTTATCGACTAGTTAAAGCAGGTTACAATTGCATGAATGAGTCTTTTCCGAGAATTTTCTGAGAATTTTCTGAATATTTTGGAATATTGTGGAATTATATGTTTGAAGACTAGGGTCAGTAACGCCAAATCACAGATTACAATCAGTATGTTTTACCTGCCAGAAGAAATAATCTAAGAAGTGGAAACACATTGTTATATTGATATGTTTTCTTTCATAAATCTTTCAGCC
Organism: Saxidomus purpurata; assembly: GCA_022818135.1. Lineage (NCBI taxonomy): Eukaryota > Metazoa > Mollusca > Bivalvia > Venerida > Veneridae > Saxidomus > Saxidomus purpurata. The sequence goes on from JAFMSR010000005.1 coordinate 11,027,293, forward strand.
GAAAACAAAGGTGCGCGGAAGTCAGAGTCCTTTGCTTCAACTTCTATGTTTGCTTATGTTGGACAGTTTACCAGTGGTCTGAACTTCCATCGGTCAAAATCACCTGTCTCGCCCAGTAAAGGAAGTTAAGTGCTATATCTATGGAACCCGCAAAACCTACAGTATCATCTGGTCACATGGGTGTCGCCATCGAGTTACGTCGTGCAAAAACCCAAAATTTTTACATTTGAAGTTATTGCTAAAAGAAGAAAAAGAAGAGCTATTGTTAGGTACTTGACTATTGTCGGCAACAAATCTTTTTGTAAAAACTGTCCTGTGAGAAAAGACCACCTGTAAATAAAGACTTAGCTGGTTTCTCATGGCAACTGGTCTTTGCTAACAGGACTCGATATACTCATGTAGTTGCTGATAATAACCTGTCTTTAGATCAATTACAGCAACCTTTATAACTCAATGAACTTCAGTCTTTATTACAAACACTGAGAATTCCAAATATTTCCTATATATAAAGATTATTGCAGATAGACAATCCAATTTAGAACAACCAGGTACATGAACAACCAATGGCCATTCAACGAAGGCACAACTGTCAATTACAAGAAATTCAATTAATACTCCTCAGTCTGTGTGGCCAGATATAATCAAGATTCAGTTGACAGACATTCTGTCTTTACTGGCCTTTCATCTCTGAGATTCAAGTGGAAAACTGAAGGATCTTTGACAGACATGTTGGAAATCAGGAATCCCCCAATATGATAATGGAACAAAATAGTCTTTTGCAAAAAAATCAAAGTACTCTTAAGGTAGAAAAAAGTGGGCTATCTTTAAAACAAAACATGATGGAGCACAAAATCAAGGCAAGGAAATATTTTAAATGTTTTCACATTGATCAATTCCTGTATGTTACTATCTATATAAGGGCTAAGGATGCATTTCAAAACCTCAAATGCAAAACACAAACAACATAAAATCAAAATCCCATTTTAAGAAAACACAGCCATTCAGAAAATTGGTCTTCAAACATGGAAATTTAGCTAAGAGATTAATGCTTGAATTCAATTGAGTCTGGAATTTACCACAGTAACGATTTAGATACAAATATAGACATAATTTTTTTCCGCTGGAAAACAGTTTTGCGGGCTTGTATGGTTATTGATTGACCAAAGAAAGCCATTTGTATGGCTGCTGCGAAAACCTGATTATCATCAAATATGATGGTCGGGAGTCTGTGCTGTTTAAGCAAAATATTTACAATGGAATGATGATCTCACTACTTTGATTTCAAAGTTAGTCGAGTGTAAGTATTTATTGTGGTACTTCCTATTGGACAGTATCATTTGAAAACATTTACAATTAAATTATGCCCCTACCACTGTTATGAAATAATAATAAATAATGTTTTTTCTTCTTTCTTTTTTTCATGAGAATAAAAAACGAATATAATTATGATATTGAAATTCATTTTTTGTGGTGGGTGGGGAATAAGGGAAATCTGACCTTGACCTTAAATAAAGTGATTTATATCTCGTCAATATGTAAAATTTAGCTTCACTCCTATTTCAATGGCATCTTGGGTTTCAGATTTATTACCTTTTGTGATTAAGGTTAATGGCATGGCTTTTTCTTCTTTCTGTGAACATTACAAAAAAATTTAAACATATGATTTCATCAAATTATTTTCTTTATTTTTTGCCTGTTAACAAACAAAACATCATTTCTCTCAAAATATCTTTCAACAGCCATAAAAAGGAAATTTAGAGGAGAATAAACTCAGTATTTTTGTGAAGTGGTAAAACTCAGTTACACCTGGAAAAATGTTTTATTTGATCTTATCATCAACATTTTTATTACAATTTTATTGTTTGGAGTAAATTTAATCTTACTATACTGTAAAGAAGGTTTAACTCCTGACAGCTAATGTTTTGACATTTTTACAATTTCTTACCCTTACCCCGCTGAGTTTCTAAAATGAACAAGTCTATCCGTCAGTAAATTAGACTGTACCAATTATTGTTCACAGGGATACTCACTGAAAATTTACTGCCCAAACACATAACAGTGCAGATCATGACCTACACATGAAACTAGAATTTTTTTTTTTTTTTTTTAAATGTGTCTCCCCTAATATCCCTGTATCTCCAAAAGGGACAAAGTGACCCTTCCTGTAATATGCACCACTTCACTTCATACTGCTACTCCCGCCAAGTTTGATGAAATTCTCACATGGGGTTTTGGAGATTGCACTGTAGAGTTTATGTTTTCACATTTCAGGCCCCTGTGACCTTGACCTTTCACCATTATGAAGCCCAAATCACAACAGTATACCAAGACTTCATACTGATAGTTCCTACCAAGTTTCATGAAAACCATACAAGACTTCTTTTAAGATGAAGAAGGGGAAAGACTGTTTCCCATTTCATGTCCCTGTGACCTAGAACATTGACTTTATGACCTAAAATTGTAAAATGTACAACTATAATTTACACTGAGAGACCCTACCCAGAGCAAGAACAAGAGCACCTCCTGTAGGTGCCAGATGATCGTGTTATTTTCATCCCTTTACCGTTCATCTATTAATATTTAGCCAGACGGTCGTGTTATTTTCATCCCTTTATTGTATATCTATTAATATTCAGCCAGACGATCGTGTTATTTTCATCCCTTTACTGTTGATCTATTTTAAATATTTATCTAGTTACAGTGTCCTTGACCTTGTCCCTGAAACACAATCCCACAAAAGGTTTTATGACAACCACAATCTAGTTACAACAATAGCTCATCATTTTATTCAAAAATCAGACCACATAAAAAGCAGAAACTGAATAATTATGTCTGCATATTTTTGTACAATTTCAAACTCAGTTTGTGATTTTATACTTGGATAATAAATCACAAAATATGTCATAGGATGTTCCAGACAAAAGGGAAATTTAGTCCATATTTCAAATCAGACATCTAACAAAAGACGAAGACAATCTCCATAAAACTTCCTCCATCCTTCTTCCTTTTACTACACTTAGTTATAAATCAGTCTTAATTAAATCTAACCACCCACTTGAAATATTCTTAATAAGCACATAAAAGGAAATTGCACAAGTTTCACATGTGCCATGCAACTGAAATTGTTCAAGGCGCAAGCTTCTGATGCTAGCCTTTTCAAATGCGAGCAAATCTGACAGATAGTCAATAAAACGCACACAATTTAGTTCCAACCAGTTTAATCACAGAATAGTCACCAAGAGGCAAGCACGCAAAAATTCTGAAACTTTTTTTTTTCCATTTGAATATTCCATCAACTTTAAAAGGCTGTTGAAATTTAAAGAGAAACCGACTTCACTCTATATTAATTGTTGCGATAGCCCGATGGCTGATGGAAATTTTAAAATATTCTGATAATAGCTGCAATCAATTTTGCAATTTGCCGCAAGCAGCAACGAACATTTTTTAATCAGTTACGTTCAGTGTGTGCTCTTGACACACAATCTATGCTGTTGTCTATCTATTGTCCCCAGCGAGTCTTCAGAAGTAAAGAGGGTTGGCTATATACTCGGGACATTGTTCATTGACTGTGGTATGATAAACCGTGAACTCTTACATAAAATTGTTTCATGCAGATGTAATGCTTGTATACAAATAAAGCCAAAATGTAAAATAAGCAATTTGTATTTCAAGTAAATCATATTAAATTTGGAGCAATGTGTATTTATAAATTAAATTATAACATTGGAGTTAACTTCGTAAAATTTACATTTCTTTTTATCATTCATTTCATGCCGGCACCAATTGCCTGCTAATTTTCTCAAATTTGACCAACAATACCATTTGCTATTCAAAGGCGTGCTCAATGAAAATTAATTGACAAGATAACGAACAATGCAGATCATGATCAGACTAAAAAGAAGGGCAACACATTAGTCACTAGATTCGGTGAGAGTCAACGAGTATTATCATCATCTAGCCTGGTGATGAGCATTTGGAACCTAACTCTAATGGAGCTCAAGAAATTTCTGTTTGGTGATTTGTGATTTAACGCTTAAAACATCAAAGTGTTTAAACAAAGTTGCAACAGTATTTGAAAGTCAAAGAACAGAGAAATGTTGTTCATTTACAAATATCCTGAAGGAGTAACAAAGACAACTTAAAAAGACAAAATACAAAGAAACTTTCACTACACACAGTTTCAAAAAAAGCTCCTGTATGCTTATTTATTAATTTTTCCAATAATGACCTTTATCTTCAAACTGTTTTCTCACAATGGACTTGCCCATCTGCTTCCAGCATTTTTTACCCTAATCCTTCCTGTACTTCTAAAATGATCTAGTCCATCCCTTAGTTTATACCTGGGGTTCTCATTGAAAATTAATTGATTAATACTGGATAGCAATTGGCCCATGCTCTATGTCTCAAAGACAAGAATTTGGTGCCAGAGGTATCTAAATTAACAATACAAAATTGAATAACTGCAAATTACGAATTTTCATATTAAATAATTTTTGAGGTTTTATATACTTTAAACAGAAACAAGCCTTTTGATTGTGTATTATATTTTTTTAACTTACCTTTACATCTCTATAGTTACTTTCATTATTACAATAAATAATCCATGTAACGTTTTAATTATACAACTTTTTGCTGCTGTTTTTCATTTAATTCCTTTTCAGACAAGACTCTTTTTTTATATTTTAAATCCAGACAAATGCACAAATTTCATTAGCACTTTAAATCAATGCCCTATTTTCCACACTTCTTTCAAGAAAAAAACACTTTGAAATGCATTCAAAATCAATTCGCTGGCTTTAAACTGACATGACAATAGTGAGAGAGAGAGATCCTTATAATGCCTGAAATCAGATACAATTTACAGAGAACAGATGTGAATCAGACTCCCACATCAAGCATGAAAACTTCTCTAATTGAGCAATCCAATCATTATTCATATTTGATTCATATTGATTTATATTGATCAATGCATTGTCATCCGAATAAATCAATATCACTACCAACAGATGTAGTTTAGTCACACTGTAATCAAACCGGGTATAGAAACACAAAAATACAACAAATGTCATGACAATTTGATTATTTATGCTTAATTAATTGATTTTCAACAGGAAATTTCCCTATCAGTATTTAGCATCATTACATCATTACAAGACATCTGCAAAGGAATTTTATCATGCCAAAATATCAAATTTTGTTGTCGATTGTATACACGTATAATAAATTGGCAAAAACTAGACTTAGGTTAAGAATTTTGGTCTAAACTAGATTAAGAATTAAGAATTAAATTGTTTATCTTTGTCATTGTCATACTTGGTAATTTTGTATTCAGTAGCCATCTACTCTGATGCATCACTTTGTTGACTATTCAGCACAGGTTTAATTGTAGTACAATATAGACTAAATGTCATTTGCAGGCTTAAACCAAGTCTGTCGGCGCAAAAAGTGGGGTTTAAGTGGCTTTGGCAACAAAAGGTAACAGTACATTCTCTTTGACATCATGATTCATTCTGTTTTGGTTATGTGGCTATTTTACTGCTTATGTGGCTGAAAAATGAACAATAGAGAGAACAAAAGAATAGCCACTAACTGCCAACTTTTAGAACGTCCATTTGTTCATTCTTCAAACTTTATCTAAAAATAAGCTCTTCCTATTAGAAATACAATGTAAGTACTGAAAATTATAAACGTATACATAAGACAGCATGTGATGGTTATTGTAAAATACCACACCATTATGTACTTCGTTCTTCGACTGTGTTATAATTTCTTCTCCACATTTACATTATATGCGTGAACATAATGCTTCTAGATTATAAATGTACAAGCTTTAATTGATACAGTATTTGTTTTCTTCTGTTGTATTTGTAAAAACAAAGTCATATAAAACTACAGAAAAAAACAAAGTCATATAAAACTACACAAAAAGAGGAAACCTTTCAGCGCTCCGTTAATCTATTTAGGATCATGCAGTTACTTAACTCAATTAACAGCCGTCATAATTTTGTTAGTCTGAACAAAAAAACCCGCCTAAATTAGTACGAATGAAACAATGTCTTCAGGCTGTAAACTGTTACTTAAACTAAAGCTATTTAATTAAATATGCAACAGAAATAGGGTAACCCCCAAGTTAGCGTAACTGCAGCAAATTGTTCGAAATGAAAAAAAAACCAGTTTAAGTGAACTGGAAAAACATTTTGCAACAGAAAACTGAAGTTTCAAGTTTTTACACAAATCAAATTATTTTCAACTTTACAAGAATCTTTAAACTGGCAGATACAGTGATGTGGGACCAACCTTCCACCACTGTTAATATGCATAGTAATTGATCCCATCTCGCCATCCTTCCTCAACCTTATTTCTAGCTCCTAATGCTTTTTGACCAGGCTCTGTAAATAGGAGCAATACGGTAAGTGCAAAAAAAATCAAACGACACTAGATTCTTTCCAGGAAATTAAACTTTACCTGCCTCACTAAACTTAATCCATGGAACTATAGAAACTGAAGGAAACAAATCCATGAAATTTTAGATCATCCATTCTCACTAATGAAAAGATCAATGTTCAGAAAATACCATGGGTGATTTATGGCTATCATGTAATACACTGCCTTCCAGAACAAATGCTGGAGAAATTTCTCTGCTAAATTTCTAAAACGGACTTGTGGGTCTTTCCATTTGGCTAGTAAAACGTTCTAAGGGGTTCTCCATGAAAGTTTACTGACAACATAGCAAACACTGTAGATCATGATCAGAACAATAAATGATACAGTCAGAAATGCAGGGTGGACAAGTTGAGAATAATGCCAGTCTGATTATTTTACTGTGATCCACAATCTGTCAGAATATCACAGAAAAATGATATCAAGGGTTGATCACAAAATTATCATAAGTTCATCTTTATTTCATAGAATTATAAGTGACAACAGTTTTGTGGTCAACCCTCGATATATCAGTTCATTTTTCATATTTAAAATATGTCTAAATCTGAATGGTCATAAATTCATTAGAAATGATATGTTAGTTATAATGATTTATTATAGAAAAAGTAGTTTCAGCAAGCTTTTCATAAAGTTACACCTAAAGTCTACAGTAAACCATATATTTCTTGAGGTTTTTGTGTTCACTTCAACAGTGTTTCGATTCATTACATATTGGGAGTTTACCTAACCAGAAACCAGCACTTGGACTTGAATCCTCCACAACCAGGAACCAGTACTTGGTCTCCAATCCTTCACAATCAGGAACCAGTACTTGGACTCAAAATCCTCCACAACCAGGAACCAGTACTTGGGACTCCAATCCTTCACAAGAAAGTACCTCAGCTCAAGGCTCAGGTCAGTGTTAACCGTTTCCTTTGCATGACAACATTTACTTCTGGTCCTTACCAGAAACAATGGTTAGGAAAACTGCCTGTCTATCTGTACAACTGACTGAAAAGTAGTTTGAACAGGTGTTGAACCTTATACAACAACAACAACTGATATGGTGTTGTGACACCAAACAATAAAGGCAGTTTAGCAACATCCATTATCCCTAATAAAAAGAATCCTTTTATTCTTAATTATTTTATTACCTTGTTACCAAGGTTACAGATTTCCCTGCTAATCTGTCAACGCGTTATTATTTTTTGAAGTGATTGTCACATAATACCATATCATACTATAATTATGAATGTCAAATCATTAATAACATTTCAGAAGTGTTTTGAATAAAACTTTTCACTGTAGTGGTAAATAGTTGCAATAATCAATTAACGGTAATGAATTATTAATGCATCAACTTCAATCAAACGTGAAAATCATTTCTGCCATGCAACGACTTTTAAATACTAATCTTTAACGCTCAATGTTCAATATTTTATAACTGCAGATAAACAACATGTAATCCCAACGAGACTATATATGAGAAATCGCTGTCTGCAATTCCACCGTATTTTTTTTTAAATACTGCATGGTTATTCAATGTTTTGCTACTTCTACGAGACACCGAGCCGCAGAGGGCAGCACAACCACGATGACTAATCGAGCTGGAACTTAAGGGATCAATTCATACTCCAAGTCTGATACATCACCAAACAACATTATACCAAGGAATCTCAATCAAGGTCATTCAATGGACTTTACTCTAACCCTGTTGGTGGCAAGTTATTTTTCCTTTCCGAGTAGAGCTGATCATGATCTGCACTGTTTGAACACTTGCAAGAGTAGAAAATAAATGTAAGGATCAACAATTCATTAGTGCTTTGAAACAGTAAACTTTACAAATCGTGCTGTCCAAATTGAAAGATTACTGATCAAGTCAAATTTTGAAATTCCAAGATAAGTCAGACACAAATCACAACTTTTATTAATATAATATATTAATATAATGTAATATTAATATAATAAAGATTTTTGCAACTTTTTCATTAAAAATATCCAATAGCAATTTCATAATTTTTACGTCATTGCTGTTACTGGTTTATATAAAAACAGTATCTAAGCTGGTTATTTTTATATAATTATTGAAATTATTCACAAACAGCCTGACAGCAACTTTTTGTCTCTTCCAGCATTCACAGTTTAAAAACGTAAAAATTGTCATATTTTTTAAAGCAGTCATGGTGAACACATTACCTTATCTGACTAGAAGCATGCCATCACAATTCCATACAATTCCCACAGAAAATCACCATTTAATCACATGCAAAATCTATCATGCACACTAAAAACTGATTGCATATTTGCAACAACGAGTCTCTGATCAAGGTCAGATTCCATAACAATGACCCGGTTTCCATGGTAACCATGACAAACAAGGGGCTGACAGATGGGAGAGACAAAGACAAATCCTTCCTACAGCAATCACTGGAGGTTTTCTGACTCAGCTCTGTGACATAAAATACAATTAAGAGTCTCCAGTCAATTTTTCTGTCGATAAAATATAATTCTTGAAGACGGAATTCAAGCACTGTCTTCTTAAAGCTTTTCTTAGAGGCTTTTTTGTGACATGATCAGGAAATGAGAATGGAGAAATTATTGCTTTGATGTACATACAAGGTTTGTTTGAATCTTTATGGATTGTCACTGAAGTTGAAAATTAGCACAAACTAGATCAGGGCTGCCTTTGATTGCAATTCTTCAAAATATTCCCAGACGAGGGCAATTTCAAGTCTTAATTGTAACCTACTAATATCGCTATAGAAAGGTAAATGTGGCATACTATGTATTATGAAAAAGTTATGCAAGAACTGCACCAACAAGTAATTCAATTTATACTCAGGTCCACTACTAAGCGAAAATCAAGTGACAGTTATTTCAATGGCAAGTACATTACCTTATGCAAGACACTAAATAATGAAGATTGGCAGGTTAAAATTTACAGAAAGTATTTGGAACATGAAGAAAAGTATGTGTATTATTGAAATCTCCGTGATTTGACAAAATGACTACCCAGGTCTTTTTAACTTTCTTCATAATGCATAGTAAAATAAGTGTACATGTACTGTGGTTTATTTAAAATTTCTACACACCAACTTTCATTTTTTATTGAAAATAACTGATTTCTGTGTTTTTTAAAGTATATTTGAATTTTCGCTTTCCTTAGTATTGAACCTTTAAAGCATTATTCTTAGTTTATACTAATCTGTTTTAGCTCGATTGTGAAGAAAGCTTGTAGCTTATCGTATCAGGTCAATCTCAAGTCCGCTTCCTGGAAAAAACCAGTACTGGTGTCATATGAGGAAGTACGGTCGTGACCCCAGCGAGGCTCGAACCCGCAACCTCTGGGATGAGCGGCCAACACCTTAACCTCTACACCACCACATTCTTCCTCACTGCATTTCTTTGCATAGGTGAATCCATGACCAAAAAAAAGGAAAAAAAGCCCAAAAACGCTCACCTTGGTACAAGTAGGTGGTGGAATCATAGATAATATTATATACCATAATAAGTGCTTTTTTTTTTTTTTTTTTTTAAAAAAAAAATCCCCCCCACCCCGGACAAGGATAATTTTACCAGTTGCTCAAGAAATTGAAAATTCCTCATTTTGATAGGTTTCATGATAAAACATTACAAAGGGCTATACCAGAAATTAAAGAATATTTAAATAAAGGAGGGGAGGGGAAAAAAGGAGAACCCCGGGGGGGGGGAAATTTTTACCGGGGGTCATAATTTGAACAATTTTGGTAGAGGTCCACTAGCCAATCAGACATTTTAGCTCTAAGTCATTTTTGTTTCAAAGAGGTTAGTCGCCAATAAGGACCCCGTGCAGGGTAATATGTATCAATAAAACAAACTTTAACTGTATGAAAAAGATATCAAATAATAGTGATCTGCTGCCTGTTACAAAGAAGTTTGACTGTTTTTTTTGCTTTTGTGAGCAAGTGGTTTCAAAGAACAGTGAAGACATTAAGCCTATGCATAACTTCATGCTGTCTGAGGGTCATGATCTGCACAATGTTGCCTTTTCAGTCAAGCAAAAAATCTACTTGTGGTTTCAATGAACATTCCTTTAAACAATTAATAGACCTGTCCAAATTAAGGGCTGGCAAAGTCCATTATAGAACTTCAGCTGGGTCAGAGTTAGAATATGCAAAACATTATAATCATTTTGCATTATACAGAAACTTGTTCTAGACATTGTGTTTCAGAGAAGAAGAAGCCTATAATTATTTACAACTGTAAGTTGGCAGAAAAGTCCACTAGACAATCGACATGTAAAATATCTAACTCTAGGCCTTGGGAGAGAGGAAGTTTTAAAATTCCATTTTCCATAGCAACCAGAGTTCTGCATGAATGGCCAATTGTTGTACTTGCATGCAAGGACCCGCATAGTTTATCAACATGGCCTAGAGGTTTCAGGGAGATGTCTTTGAACCAAAATGTTGCGGACCAGACAGTCATTGATCAAACAAATGTCACCCCCGCCCACCCGGGGGGGCAAAAAGGTTGATTTTAATATTTGTGCTGTGAGGATTACGTTCTCGGAAATTTGAAAACTCCTTTTTTGTAGGATTCAAGATACTGAAGTGGTTGCCAGAAATTCTTTTAAAAACATTTTCAACATTTTGACTAACATGTATCAATAAAACAAACTTTGCCTTTGAAAAAGCAGATTGTTGCTTTTGCTTTGTTGAGTTGGTATCATCTGTCTTATTATGAGTTCCCTTTTCAGTCAAAAATTGATGAACATTCCTTCTAAACAATAATAGACCTGTCCAAATAGGGTGTGCTTCACAGGCTCAGAGTTAGAATATACTCTTTGCATGATACACAAACTTGTTCTAGACAGTCAGGGCATAATTTACACTTTGGCAGAAAAGTCATAATTACTAATGGGAAAGGGGGGTTTTCAAGTGACAGCAATTGTTTATTGCGAGCGCCTTATGCTTTGAACCATTGCACCAACATCATTGACAAACAAATGTCATATTGCACTTCTCTTTAACTCCAGGAAAGTTTGCCTTGAAGCAGATTGTTGCTTTCTTTGTTGTTGGTGATTTATTACCATGTAAATTCTACTAAACTACAAGAAAAGTGTGCTTCATAATGTACTCTGATGTACACCAACAACAACCATGAACTTTGTAGTTGTATGTCATTTTACTTTTGCTACCAGTGCAGATCATGATCTGTGCTGTTATTTTCAGTGGACACCCCTCTAATGCTTCAATGGTTCTGTCCAAATTGATAGATGGGCAAGTCTATATCAGATATTAAGCAAGGAAAGGGTCAGAATGCTGCAACATCATTCCATATTGAAATATGAATCATTTTTTATGATCATTTGGCATGGTATGAGAAAAGTTTCAAGGTATCCGTATAACAATATGTTACAATCAAACATGATCATGCTAAAAAAATCTTTTTCCTCCATGATAGTTTTAGCTGTAGTCTCTAACAAAGAATTTGGTTTTTCACAACCCCAACGTTCAGCCTAGTGTTACAGACTTCTGCCCCGCTTTTTGCCTAACTTCATTTGCCTAAAAATTAATTTACAAGGGAGAAGTTTGGGAGCATTGAAAGAAAACATCTCCAAGATCTCTTCATAGGCTTATTCCTGAATTCTCACTTAACTTTCCATGTATAATACAAGTTGATATATTTGAGGGTTGTAACAGAGTAGTTTGTTCAAATATGCACAACAAAATGGTTACTATCCCTATGTTTAAAAGGCCCTGTATGACCACACACAACTGATAGATAATGTAAATAGATGCTTTACCATCATACTTTTACTTTTGATTTAAAAGACTTATTCAGAAGCAAAACACAACCATTAAATAGAGCCAATTCTGTTAGTTATACTAGTTTCCATCATTTTCGACTGTCAATTAATAAGTTCTTTCAACTAAGATTAACTGCTCTAGAGAGTCATTCTAGTTGAAACCACCTTCAAAAGAGAGGCAATGCTGAGACATCTGTGTCTTGCCTAAAGACACTAACACCATGGCACTGTTGGGGACTGAACCTGGGACCCATCGATCCCTAGGCGACCACTCTACCATCGCCAATTATATTCGTAAGAGTGAATGATATAATACACCTGCCATGACTTTTTTTTTAATGAAATCTTCAACACCATTCTATGAGTGGATTATTGGCAGCCACACAAAAACAAAATACCAAAACGTATTACCTAACATGTGACAACAACATCAGATACCAGGGATATAGTTGAATTAATTGAAATTAATTGAAATACAGCATGTCGAAGTAAATCGAACGATATCAATAAATATTCAACAATTGCCCGTCAGCTGCCATCTGATCTAAATTACACAAAAGAACAGCCTCGCTATAGGCAGCTAGCACGAATCGCTTCTTTGAAAGAATTGAATGACATTATTGTAACAGTAATCATTGCACACCATGCAAATGTAACAACAAAGTAATGTAATTCAAGTTTTAATTTTATTAATTCACTATGCATAACGCATTTACCTGCTACCCATTAATCTTCACAAATATTAATCAATTTGCTGTTATTATATATGGAATATTATGAATGCTACTGTAAGTAAGTTATGTATCAAATCAATACCAGATAAAATATCCATTGAGTTCTAATACAGTGACCAAACACAATAAATGTTGTTTTTTTTAAAGTTTTACACTTCCAACTTAACGATGTTGACATTTTATAATTGCTGAATTGTCTACATATAGAGGATAATTGTTGGTTTCTATGTAAAATCATTTTATAATTTCACCGAGTGGGCACCAAAGTAATATTTTCATGAGTGGCGCAGCTACGAGTAAAGATAACTACTTTTGGTGTTCACAAGTGAAATTATTATGATATGACATTGATAACAACAATTTTTCTGCTTAATTTATGTCTCAAACTCTATTTTCGTTGAGTGTTTTTCAATAAAATCTCGAAAATCGCGGGAAACATCACCAGAAAGTATCACATACATGACGTCATTTTAACAACATCATCGTCATAATGGTTTCCGGCATTCGAGTACACTCGGTATACTTTTTGATGTAAATCCGGGTAACAGATTTTGATATTTTTCACTGAGTGCCCAGTGAGTTTATCGGGATATAATCCACCGTTGTTTTGTCGATAAACCACAGAAAAACATAAAATAAACTTTTATATTAATTTTCGCAAAAGTACTGAAGTCAACAGGTCTTTTCCAGGGACAAAGACTATAAGAGGTTGAAGTGGTTAAAGACACACTGACAAAAGATGTAGGGTTTTGACCTAATTTTTTGCACTAATCAAATGTTACGAATGAAATCAAGTAGTTTGATTGGATGATTTTCCTTCAGTGAGTTTTTCTGACTGAACAAATTCCAGAAATCAGAATACCTGCAGTTGACATCCCCCTAAATGACGTAAGAACAAACCACTTTCATGAATGAATGCATAAATACATATGCTTACACATATTATTTTTAGAATATTGTATGAAATGAAAAGATCATTCTGTGAAGGACAAAGAGGAAGCTAAATGTTACAACATGGCAAGATGAAGGCGGTGAGTTTTACATGGACTGGTACAGTTACAATGCTCACCAAGTGAGAGCAATCACAACAAGACAGGTTGTAACCATGCTTATCAAGTTAGTGTGAGCCAATAACAAATTACTACAAGCACATAGTAATCCAAAAAGCTTAAACATTTAGAACATTCAGTGTCTTTGAACAAAGCTACAATACAATGCGAAGGGACTCTAGGGACTTAAGATGGCAATGACAGTGGATTACTTGCAAAAGAATCTGCTTGTGGAAAGTTATTCTGCCTTTGTGCCCAGTGCAGATCATGATCTACCTTCACGTCTGTCCAATCGGATCATGATCTGCTATGTTCACTTTAATCAGACGGTAAACTTTTATTCAGCACCCCTATGAATAATTAATGGAACAGCCAAAAGATGGACAAGTCCATTTTTATACACTGAGCAGGTTGAGGGTTAAAAAAAGTCTGTCTGGCAAATTTTTTCAGGCAAAAAGTCATTTGACATTATATATAAACAGACTAAGGTGATAACAGTTTGTGTCTGAAAGTCAATGCCTTAGGGGACCGAAGGTTACTTTACAGTGAAAACGAAAATGTCTTAAACTACAGAAATTTAGCTAAGAGCGGCAACCTCTCGAGACTCTGAATTTTGCATCTCAAGTTGATTCCTGTCAAGAAAACATGCACTTTAACCCAATAAATCAATTCACATTGTGGCTGGAGGGCTAAAACATGCAACTTCAGTCTTGATTCCTTAACAATAAGCGGAATATTAATGCGGGAAGGGTCTACAGGTTTCCCTTAACCTAATTATATCACTTCTCTTGGGGCTTCAGCCATTTCATGTTCAACGTAAGAGTTTTGTAAGAGTTTTTGTCGGAAAGTTGGAAAGTCTACGAGAGATGATATTGATTCTCAGAAATGTTTCCTTCCCCCTTCTCTGTCTGCCAAAGGCAATAACTTGATCATAAATTACTGCAGCGACAATGGCAAACATAACGAAAATGTGAAACAATTCCATCTGACAACTTAAAATTACAACTTCTTGACAATTTTCCCTTACATCTGAATTAATTTGACAACATTTGCCATTCTTTTTATTACGATTTTGGATTTTATTGTAAAGTTGTTTTTATAAGCTGTCAAAAACACTTTTAAATTTAGCGGAGAAATTTAGATCCTCACAGATATAAGGAAACAGAAAGGATTCTGCAATACAGTCCATGAATCTCTTGGTGCGCAAGTCTTAAAACCAAAATATTCGTTTTTTTCCGTTTTAACTTTTTAGAACACCATATTCCTTGCAATCCATCGTAAATCTTTAACGGGTGTGGGGGGGGGTGGGGGGAATCCATCATAAATCTTTATCTATTATAAGTAAGGTCTGAATTGCAAGCATCATAAAACCCTAGATATCCATCTTTCAGTCTTTCATGAAGTTTTGGGCAAGAGCATAAATTATTGTCATCATGGGACAAACACAGTAAAAGCATTTTGCAAACAAGAGTTTTCAAACTCTGCATGTTCATATCACTAATAAAGTCAATTGGGGCATTTATTAGGATTGGGGCTACTTTCAACTTTTATGGTACCGTAATCAACTTTAAAATAGCCTTGAACCAGAATAATTCTCCCGATTAAAACAATGACCTTGAAACTGTAGCTTCAGACCTGTGGCCACAGCAGTCAGCATTCATCCAAAATCAAAAATATCCAACAACAACATTAAAATTATCGAACATTTTCTGGTCTACAAACCTATTTCTGCTGAAGTTTGTATACAGAAAACTAACACAGTCTTTCTCCCATGAAACATCATTTGGTAATTGCTACAGACTATGTATTTGGCAATATTATTGATGAACTTCTGAGGCATCCAATCTTATTCAATTATTATAACATACTGGCATTAATAATTGAAGAGCTGAGCCTGACAAAGTATCAATTATTGTTCAAATGTTTTCCGTGCATCCTTGCTTCCCGACTTTATATCTGCAAGTGATCTATAGTTAACCCCCCTTTCTCTTTCTGCCAATATACAGGTTTTTATACCTCTTCAATAATTCATAGCCTGGCTTTCTGTTAAAACTGGTGCTCTATTGCATTGCTAGTGTTTTCAAACATTAAAAGCAGATGAAACAAAGAGTTAAACAGTCTAAATGCGTTTTGTTCCACAGATGGGAGTTAAAAAGTACACGGCGGCCATTATTTTTTCTCAAAGTACATAACCACTCACTGCCAATCAATCAAAAATTTCAACTGTATTATATAGGCAATAAAAAAGTTAGGCAATGGAAGTTCAATGAATATTACATTTATCAACATATTTTTAATTCTACCAAGCCAACAGCATGAGTAAAAACTTTATGATGGCTCAACCAGGACTCAAACTCAATACCTTCCATTGTCAATGGGTGGGCATCCTACCAACTCAGGTACCCTTCCAACTGAATTACCATGCCACAAAGTACAGTAGCCAATTGATCTGTCACTATTCAATCAACCTGGCTACTGTACCAAGCACTGATCGACATGGAAGATGAAGTCTGGACAAAATAAAAACAACTTTTTTCCAAAGCCCACCAATCTTCTAAAGGTAATAAGCATACAACCACAAGATTAACTAGATGGTTGTTTTAGTCACAAAAACGTATGTCTTGTCAATGATTGTAATACTGAAACATGATATTAAAACAAAAGGGCCAAGATGGCCCTATATTGCTCACCCTGGTGCAAGTCCACTTGCCTGGTGGAAGATCACTAGACAATGTTATATAGCAAATTGGTTTTCCTATATAAGCCTATGTAAAACTAAGTGACCCCCGGGTAAGGTCAATTTTGATCCGAGAGTCATAATTTGAACAATCTTGGTAGAGGTCCACAAGACAATGCTACATATATGCTACAAATATCTAACCTCTCGGCATTGTGGTTTCAGAAGAAGATTATTCAAGTTTTTCCTATATAAGCCTAGGTAAAACTAAGTGACCCCAGGGCAGGGTCAATTTTGACCCGGGGGTCATAATTTGAACGATCTTGGTAGAGGTCCACTAGACAATGCTACATTGACCTTGAGCTGTCGTGATTGGTTCATGGGTTTCGCACATCGCGTAGTTGAGGTTAACATCTAAACAAAATTTCATGAAAATCCTTCGACGGGTTTAGGCCATACGGAGTGGACACGAAATGCAAGGCTCAAACCTTTGACCTTGAGCTGTGACCTTGACCTTGAGACGGCATGGTTGGTTCATGGGTTTTGCACATTGGGTAGTTGAGGTGAACATCTGATCCAAGTTTCATGAAAATCCTTCAAGGGGTTTAGGAAACATAGAGCGGACACAATTTTGCAAGACAGACAGACAAACTGTGCGATTTTAATATATGGCCTTCAGTAGCATAAAAAAGTTTATGAGCACAAAATGCAAATACAGTCTAACCTGACCTTCAAGGTCAGTCAAGGGAAATGGCTAAATTGACTGTTTAAGCAAGGTGACCACTAAACTAAGGATCATAATTTTACTTTGACTTTGATAGTTTATACAAATACCCCACCCACCCCTTCTATTCATAAACTCATTAAATAGTATTTAAGCAAATCGTATGCACCAGCTGTTTCTTTTTGTTATTTCATAAACAAAACAGTAACATTTATTCAAATTTTGAAAAGTTATTTTGTTTGCCAATATTATGTTCAATGGTATGAGCAGACGGCATGCGCCAGGCTATAGCAAAATGCCCGTATCGGGTATCCAGTAAAACAAATCATTGTATGTGCATGACGACGGTATTTTTCTGTTTTGGTTTCTTCACCTTGCAATCCCCTGGTCTCGGTAGTTTTAATCACAGATGCTTGGGGTCTGGACCTCATCCCCTTAGGCCTGACCCTCGCCCCTGCTCACTGCAGTACCTTATTATACATCCTACAACTGCATACGTGTTAGCTAACCAATTACAAAGCAAGTCCTTATTCACTTACCTACTGATCACATGTTTATGGTGACAATGTATATAAATACAAGATTTGAAACAGATTGATTTCCTCTATCATATCTCACCTATACTGTTTCTAAAAATAGTAACGATTCGAAAAAATGTAACCAACTGTTTTATTTATAAATCTGCTTTAAAATTTACCGCTATATATAGCTTTCCCACATTCAAGACAAAATCCCCGCTGCAAACGTAATGGTACCCCGCGCACGCTATTTCATATACTGCGTGATGGGGGGAACCTATTTTATAACTTCATGTATATACTAAATCTGATTTGTGCGCAAGTGACAGAAGTGTTTTCCTCGAAATTCTCTTAATTCAACCGTATTCGATGCAATTTGGAGTGGGATTTTATTCAGAATATTGTTTTGCATTGGAAAAACCGGTTAGTTATTCCTTATTTACACGAATGCCTTAAATATGCGATTGGAGTTTTCAGTTGTTTCAAATCTTGTATTTATATACGTTCCGTACAACATGGGACAAGTATAGATTGGGTGGCGAGTCCATACCCCAAGCATCTGTGGTTTTAATATTCGAAACAATACCCTCAGGTCCCATTACCTGTGACAATTTTACACTTATTACCATGGTGACAGTTGGATTAGTTGACACTTTTATTGTATATTTCTAAGGTGCAGGAATGACAATACAATTAAAAAGTTGTGTCAGATCAATTCAAATGATCAATAAATTCAAAGTGGGTTTGTTCCGCTAATTATCGATAATTTATAGAACAACAGTTATTATATAGTAAAATTGAGGTGGATTATAGGAAATTTTTTCCACTTTCAATTTTCTCTCCATAATGAACACAATTGTAAAAGGTTACAACTTCTGTCTGAATTTACCATAATTCACATTAATAACAAAAAAATATTCCTTGCCTATACTGAACACATTCCTACTTACGTCCTATTCTTTTTCCTGAATTTTCTGTACTTACTGTGATAGACCAACCCTTGCTAATAGTTTGGCTTTTATATAATCCTTGATTTTAATCAATATATTCTTTCTTGACTTAGCTATTATATTTCTTATATACTAGGCTATATCTTTTCTTCACTTAGCTATAATTTCATTCCTTAAATGCTCAGCTATATCCTTTAATGACTTAGCTATTATACATTCTTACATACTGGGCGGGGACAAGGGTTCCTCTAAAGGGCCAAATCATTTCTTCACTTAGCTATTTTATTACCTAATTACTAAATATTATTTCGTAAAAACTTGTATTTCCTAAATGCTCAGTTACATGCTTTCCTGACTTAGCTGTTATATTCCTTACATACTGGGCTATATCCTTACTTTAGCTGTATTATTTACATTTTTGGCCTTTTTTTTGCTTCATAGCTGTATTTATTGTATATTATGGCAATAACCTCACTTGATTTAGCTATAATCCTAAACTTGTCAGCCTTTATACTCCATTCCTCCCACATATGGGTTATATCTCACTTTCTTTGTCTTGAATACTAGGATTTTCTTTGCTTCATGCCGATATTGCTTTGCATTATGATGGCTCTATAATGTTTGATTTAGCTACTTGTCATGTGTATTCTGGCAGTATCTTTTGCAGCATCTTTGGCTACACTCTATGCTTATTTAGACTATACCTTTGCAAACTTCTGATTGATTTATCTTCACTCCGGATACTTTCTTGAATTCTCCTTCTATAGCAACACTCAATGCATATTTTGGTTATATCATTTCTTGAATTAGCTATACTCCAAACATACTGTATAAGTGGTTAAGTTCACGATGTGGAAATGTTTGCGAATTTCGCGAATTGGCAAAATTCGCGAATATATCTACCAGCGTAAATATCCACGATATCGGATGTATTTTTTTACCTCATCACTGTATAGCACCGTGTAGGTACATGACTGTTTAAAAACTTAAAGAAATAAGTAAATTCAATAAACCCATTTTCTACAGCTTACATTAAGTAAACAAATCTGTATAATTGTCGCGAATAAATGCAGATTATATATGCAAAATATTGATCAAAACATGCATAGAGAGCATCGTGTGCTTTCATGAGCCACTAAGCGTGCACAAATAAATGAAGTTACAGAATAGTTTTCAAACCTCTTTTGTGATTAAGCAGGGCATATAACTACTGTTTCTTTTTTACCTCATACCGGCTATAAATGAAATTTGTATTGTATTTTACAGAAACAAAGACTTTTATTGTTTCGAACTGCACAAAAAATAACTAACCGTTACTTACCTGCCCAATTAAAACTTGCTTGTACAAGGTATTCAGCATACAATGAAATAATCTTAGCATACTAATTAATTACTGCATGATTACAGTTTTCATTATTTGACCAAAGCTTTGTACTGTTAAAACCTATTGGCCCCGTTATCGATCAGCTCCATGACAACGCTAATGCGATTTTCACGTGTAAATACTATGCACATTCATATTTGGGATTCTGCCAGTGAAATGTCGGAAATTTTCAATTCACGAAGTTTTTGACCAGCGAACATAACCTGACTTATACAGTAAATCCTTGCTTAATTTAGCCATAGTCCTTGCATGTTCATAAGGCTACATACTTACACTCCTTGCATATTCTACCTATATTCTTGTTTGATGTACAAATGTAGTTTCACTTCTTGCATATTCCTTGAAATTTATAGCTATATTAATGCTTGACTTGACTTGATATATGCACAAAGGACAGGATAATTGTTAGTCTGGCATTATAATTTCACCAAGTGGCCATCAAAAGCGATATTTTTACAAGTGGCCAGCCACAAGTGAAAATAACTAATTTTGGTGTTCACAAGTGAAATTCACATGACATTACACCCGTAACAACAATTTTTCTTTTTATTTCATGTCTTTTGTTTCGTTTGTTTCAATAAAGTGTCGAAAACTGCTGGAAATGTTGTCAGAATGCATAGCAAGTATGATGTCATTGTAATTTGATTTCTGGTATTTGTTACGCTTGGTATTCTTCTTGACGTCAATCCGGATTGCAGATTTTATTTTCACTGCTTTCAGTCAGTTTTATTTCACAGATATATTTCAGTATTCCACTGAAAAGCATAAAATAAGATGTTTTATTTCTTCTTATTGAATGATTCTATCACTTTATGTTTGCGTAAGCAATGATTAAGGCACAATTATGTCACAAAGTACATGTATTTTCTGCACTTTTGTAATAAGCAGTTCAACACCTAACACCAGAAATAGTGCAGTAGATACTTAATATCTTGGCCTCTGTTAAGTCAAGTTTTGTACAATGAATGCATTTTCAAATAAATCAGTCAAATTTTTGAAATTCGCAGAATGGTTTCCACTTCCTTCAACAAGAGCTAGCTATAATTACATTGTACTCATATATTATATGAAAATATGTGTGTAATAGATTCTTAATGTTTGCCAGAGTAAAAAATGTATATCACTATTTTCTTCACATAAGTATTTTATTTGGTCACCAAACTGCCATAATCCTTAGAACAGAATACCAAGTCACATCTTTACTTGTAGTCAACATAAAATCTGGTTGTGAGTTCATGTATATATCCAACAATGCTGCAAAATAATAACTTTCTGAAATTTTCTTTTTTGCAATGTAAAATCTTCTTCCAGAACCAAATAGCAAAAGAAAGAAGACTTTAAATAAATGAACTTGCTTTTAAATTAAGGGAGATTAACAAAACCAGGAGGACCATGACTGCCTAAAATCTCTCACTCGAGTACCATTGACCCCATGTGACCTGGTTTTGAACCTGACCTAGAGTTCATCAATACAAACATTCTGAATAATTGTCATTATAATTGGGTATTAAGTGTTAACAAGGATTTTCTATGATTTGACCTGGTGACCTCGTTTCTGACCTCACATGACCCAGTTTCAAACTTTACCTAGAATTAATCAACATATACACTGCGACTAATTTTCAAAGTACTTAGGAACAAAATTTGGCTTCTACAGTGTTCACATTTAGCCTTTACTATGATTTGACCTGCTGTTCAACAAGTTATCATCCAACATGACTCAGTTTTTAACTTTGCCTAGAAATTATCAAGACCAACATTCTGACTAACTTTCAATATCATTCGGGGTCAGATGTAGCTTCAAGAGTGTTCACAGGGTATTTTTTTTATTAGACTTGGTGATCCAGTTTTTGACCCCATGTGACCTAATTTTGAAGTTGACCTAGAGTTCATCAATACATAATTTTTTTCAAAATGAGGCCTCTAGAGTGTTAACAATGTTTTTCAAGATTTTGTAAAATTTGACAAATCAAGGGCAACAACTCCCCTATTAATCAATGAACCAGAACAGACATGTACAATACTGCTTCTTCTTCAAAACAGCATAAAGTCTGACAGGACAAAATGGTGTGTAAAAAGTTGTATGCTCTCAACCTAAGAGAAGCAATTGCTTTTGCATTTGCGATCAGTGTAGATCATGATCAGCCTGTACATCCCTCCAGTCTAATCATGATCTGCACTGTTCACTATTCATTCTTTGAAATATTTTCACTGACCATCTTTCATATAATTAATGGTACTGTCCACATAAAAACATGGAAGAGTCCATTGTAGAAATTCATCACTGTTGGGGACCTCTAGAATGTCTTCAACAGTGCATAATGTAAGAAATATACAGTAAGAAACAAACTTATCATACTACACATGCAAGGAGAATGACTAATGCACTATGGGATGGTCCATGACATAATATGGACTCTTGCAACCCATATATGGTTATAATTAAGTAACCAAATCCTAAAGTTGTTAAAGAAAAGACAAACCTCTGTGCATCCAACTGTCTTGTTTCTTTCTTTAAATCCAATTATGTCAATGCAATGAATAGTGGAACTGAAAATAAAGAAAACACACCCTGTTTAAATGAATTTAATCAACTTTCCAGTGGGTGTTTTATCCACATAGAAGATAAAATTATCCAAGAAAATTATCACTTTACTATTTCTATATGCTTAGAGTACAATAATGAGGATATAAAAGCTTACAGCTTGTGAAGTTAAATGGTATGAAAATTTCTAACACATTCTTACAGAAACACTCTTCTCTTCTTGCGTTACAGATTATTCCTATACTGACTATACAGAATTCTGCTTTGACACTTTGATACGATCAATTCCAACGACATTTACACTTTTATTCCACTTTTCAAATCTGTTAAAAAAGTTCACGAGTACATAAAACTCCTCTGTCTTCAAAAGGATGAAAAAAAATATTAATAGCTACTCCTTGTTAGGAAGGAAAATCTACAATCAGGAGAACATGGCAACTGTATGTGATTTTCTCGCACATTTGGATTTTCTCGCACATTTCATATTTAATCTATCTTCGTGTTGTCCATGAATTGTTAATGCTGGGTGATCTCATCCAAACAAATTATTCCGATATTCCGTCAACGTCTACAAGGCTAGGAAGTCCAACTTAATAATTACGGATACATTCAGTGCCAGGCATAGAGTAGGGATACAATGTTAAACAGGCTCCAATAATCAATACACTCCAATCAAAAGGCCTACGAGAATTACAAATAATGTGATACAACAAAATCCAACGACTTTGTTCAGATTTGTAGACTTTTTGGGCGCGGAGAAAAGATCATGAGCTGTAAATCCTGAACGGTGAAAGTGTGAATTTCTCTGACAGCATCCGTTGTCCCCATAGTGGTTCAATGTAGGACAATATAACGGTTGATCTGGGTAATTTATTATTACATTTCATCAATATTTCTATTTTACTACTATTATCATGCCGGAAAAGTGAGTGTGAAAGGAATGAATAATTAATACAAACTAACTACATTTCTTCCTCTCCATTTGCAAGTTTGTAGGGGGCTATTAACACATACTTAACTGAGTTACGAACATTTATCTGCTTAGTGTAGACCATAATAGGTGTATCTGCAATGCCTAAACACTGTCAGCACTGTTTTCTATTAAACTGCAAAGTCTTCATTGAGAAGTTCTCATATCAATAAAACCAAGATATTTGAATAATCAATAATAAGTTATTTTCAGTAATAAATAACAAGATCATATTGAATAATTAAGAGTAAGGTCTGTGCGAAAATTGCAAGTAACAGACACCCATCATTACCAACTTTTCAAATTGTACAAAAGTATATACCTGTCAAAAAATACCTGTCCATATCTAGTGTAACAAATAAATCTAAAATTTGCAAAAGAAATCCAAGTTCTCACTTAAAAATTCAATGCAAGTTCTCACTTAAAAATTCAATGCAAACTACTAGATGCATAAGCAGTGAATTCAAAAAAGTAAAATCAAACACTTTAATCATTAGAGAGCATGCATTTCATGAAATATTCAAACTAAATCACCCAGAGGCCTAAAATCTCTGAAAGTTCAAGAAAATTTCATGCAGTTCTATCATTGCCATAAGACAATTTACACGACTTTCTTGCTGCGATTCTACTTTATTCTGCCTCATAGGAAATTCAAAAAAAGTATCAGTATGTGAAATCTGATCCAGATTCCAAACATAACTGAAACAAGAGGGCCAAGATGGCCCTATATCGCTCACCTTGGTACAAGTCCACTTGCCTGGTGGAAGATCACTAGATAATGTTATATACCAAATAAGTTTTCCTATATACGCCTTTGTAAAACAAATGACCCCACCCCCACCCCCCGGGCAAGGTCAATTTTGACCCCAGGGGCATAACTTGAACAAACTTTGAAGAGGTCTACTAAGCAATGCTACATGCCAAATATCTAAGCTGTAGGCCTTGTGGTTTCAGAGAAAAAGATTTTTAAAGTTTTCCCTATATAAGCTTATGTAAAACTAAGTGACCCCCGGTGCAGGGTCAATTTTGACCCTGGGGTCATAATTTGAACAATATTGGTAGAGGTCCACTAGCCAATGCTACATGCCAAATATCTAAGCTCTAGGCCTTGTGGTTTCAAAGAAGAAGATTTTTGAAGTTTTTACTATATAAGCCTATGTAAAACTAAGTGACCCCCGGTGTGGGGTCAATTTTGACCTGGGGCATAATTTGAACACTATTGGTAGAGGTCCACTAGCCAATGCTACATGCCAAATATCTAAGCTGTAGGCCTTGTGGTTTCAAAGAAAGAAGATTTTTGAAGTTTTTACTATATAAGCCTATGTAAAACTAAGTGACCCCGGTGCAGGGTCAATTTTGACCCGGGGTCATAATTTGAACAATATTGGTAGAGGTCCACTAGCCAATGCTACACGCCAAATATCTAAGCTGTAGGCCTTGTGGTTTCAAAGAAGAAGATTTTTGAAGTTTTTACTATATAAGCCTATGTAAAACTAAGTGACCCCCCGTGCGGGGTCAATTTTGATCCGAGGGTCATAATTTGAACAATATTGGTAGAGGTCCACTAGCCAATGCTACATGCCAAATATCTTAGCTCTAGGCCTTGTGGTTTCAGAGAAGAAGATTTTAAAAGTTTTTACTATATATTCTTATGCAAAACTAAGTGACCCCCAGTGCGGGGTCAATTTTGACCCGGGGCTCATAATTTGAACAATCTTGGTAGAGGTCCACTAGACAATGCTACATGCCAAATATCTTAGCTCTAGGCCTTTGGTTTCAGAGAAGAAGATTTTTAAAAGTTTTTCCTATATATGCCTATGCAAAAACTAAGTGCCCACCCGGGGGCGGGGTCAATTTTGACCCGGGGTCATAATTTGAACAATCTTGGTAGAGGTCCACTAGACAATGCTACATGCCAAATATCTAAGCTCTAGGCCTTGTGGTTTCAGAGAAGAAGATTTTTAAAAGTTTTTCCTATTTGTTGCCATAGCAACCAGAGTACTGCATGGAATGGAATTCTCTGAACAATTTTGGTAGAGCTTCACGCAAGGAACATTCCTGCATAGTTTTATCAACATTGGCCTTGAGGTTTCAGAGGAGATGTCATTTGAATCAAAATGACGACGGACGACGGACAATCATCGATCAGAAAAGCTCACCCTGGCGTAGCCAGGTGAGCTAAAAAGAGGGCCAAGATGGCCCTTTATCACTCACCTGGCTACCACTGGCTATAATAGAAGATCATCAATAGCAGAAAGGGTCAATTTTAACCTTGGGCTCATGATTTTCCTCTATATAAACCTATGTAAAATCAAGAGACCCCCCAGTAGGGTCAAATTTGACCATGGAGTCACCAGGTAATGCCACTTGCTAAATATCTAAGCTCTAGGCCTAGTGGTTTCAGAGACCAAGATCCAGATGGAATATGATCCTTTTCTGAAGGAAAATGTTAATGGACACAATAATATTCTATTTAAATTG
Source organism: Saxidomus purpurata (assembly GCA_022818135.1). NCBI lineage: Eukaryota > Metazoa > Mollusca > Bivalvia > Venerida > Veneridae > Saxidomus > Saxidomus purpurata. The sequence goes on from JAFMSR010000005.1 coordinate 11,053,533, forward strand.
GACTTTATCAATTTTCAATTTAGACTGTACCATTATTGTTCAAAAGGTTGCCAAGCGGAAATTTTCCTGACTGAATAAACAAAGTGTAAGCTGATCATGATCTACACTGGCTGTACACTCGGTGTTCAGAAACCTTCGGGTAGAACTTCCCCCAAACAAAACATATCATGTCTGTACAGTCTAATCAAACGTTTGTAAGATTTAGCCATTCTGCTTTGAGACTTCCACTCAGCTTAAATCATTATTTGGTAACTTGCACATTGACAGCCAGATTTGGACATGTCTACACTGACATGATGGTAAATAGGACAAACCTTAAGTGACATGATCATAAACAGGATGAATCTTAAGTGACATGATTGTTAACAGGACAAGCCTAAATGGCATGATGGTAAACAGGACAAGCCTTTAGTGATATGATGTTAACAGGACAAATCTTAAGTGACATGATCATAAACAGGACAAGCCTAAAGGACATGATGGTAAAAAGCACAAACCGTAAGTGATATCATGGTAAACAGGACAAACCTTAGTGACATGATTGTTAACAGGACAAGCCTAAGTGACATAAACAGGACAAGCCTATGTGAAATGATGGTAAACAGGACAAGCCTAAGTGACATGATGGTAAACCGGACAAATCTTAAGTGACATGATCATAAACAGGATGAGTCTTAAGTGTCATGATTGTTAACAGGACAAGCCTAAGTGACATGATCATAAGCAGGACAAACCTAAACGACTTGATTTTAGATAGGACGCAAAGCAGACAAAATACTGTGGACTGCAGCAAGGAACATAGTTTAAACAGGACAACAAGCTTATACCTTAAACATGTACTTGCACTAGACCTTATTCTTAGCATTAATGTATATTGCACAGTTCACCATCATAAGTTTGCAGCTTACCAGGTACAACAAGAGTGGTTATAATATTCCCGTGTTCAGATCATCAAATGACGGCATTGCCAGTAAAGATTATCATAAAACAAATTAAAGACCTATATTAAGTTTTAATCCGATCCCTGACTCAGACGTGGAGATGGCAACTTGTGTTTAGCACTTTGAGTAATTCTACCATTCTATAAGTGAACATTGGCCTTTAATAGAATAGAATAGAATAGAATAGAATTAGAATAGATTAGAAAAGAATTAGATTAGAACAGAACAGAACAGAACAGAATAGAATAGAATAGAATAGAATATTTTATTATTATAATGACATTGTAATCACAAATACAGCAGGAAGTAATGTTCAAATGTAAAGAATGCTTGACTGGTATTTGATAAACACAATTAAATCAAGCACATAATTATAATTAATTGCATAAAATTCAGTAATACATACTATTAGTATATATTATTATATACTGGATTTTGGAATAACAAAGCATGCATAGACCTTTAAATGTCAATCCAGGTTCTAATCAATTGAATAATAACAATTAGTCTATAGTATGCCAGGCATTACCAGGAATTTAAGTAGTGTCTTAACAACAAAAGTGAACAACTTTCACAATAAATTACTTGAAAAAAGCTAATGAGATGTCAAAATTGAAGGACGGAAGGAAAATTCTACATTAGAAATTTAGTGAGCTACAGTCTATAATATGTTTCAGATTCCGGGCAGACAGACCTATTTATCTGGAGAAATCTTACTGCAAGTTAGAAACAATTTTGACATAATACAGTGCCTGAAAAATTCTATATCTAATTTAATTTTATTTAAAGAATGTTGAAAATGCAGTTAAAATGTCCTGTTATACATTTAAAGATAAAATTGTGGCTGCATGTATGCCAGTTGATAATTTCAAACTGCTTCAACATCAATATTAGTTAAATGCATTGTACAAATTAAAGTCCCATTAGCAATGTGGATGCAAAATGAGTTCTTGTCATGATATCGATAATAAAGAAGTACTAGTATTGTGTACAGTCAATTAGGTGACGAAACCAATGTGCTGGCATGAGTTCGTGGTAATCGTCACTATCATCTTTGGTAAATTGCCCGTAGGGCAGTTAGTGGCGATTCATAAACTTTTCAAACAGCAATGATCATCAACCGTATAAAAAAAGTCACTACGCTCTAAACATGCCGCTAATTAAATCATTTAAGCAAGTTTAACAAAATTAAAAGATTTGATGTTTTCGTAACAGCACCAAAACATTAATGTACACATTGATTGTCGGGTGTCCATGGGATCACGCATCTGTGTTGTGATATCTGTATCGGAACCTTTTCAAAGTTTTGTGCAAACCGTGAAATCGTTGTCAGATTATTAGATCTAGAAATCTAGCATTCTTTTCAAAAACGGTGTGTAAAAAGATACACGATTACGCATTTCTGTGAACCATTACCCAGAAATAGTAAACTTATGTTCAAAATAGGCATATTTTTGTGTAAATACGAAAAAAAAAAGTCAAATACATCAATGGAAATGCATAATTTCCTGCTAAAAAAATATCTCCCGGTAAGTCTTCCAAAAACCCGGCAATTTCGCAAAAAACAAACGGCATCAACTCAGTCCTTTGTGGCATGTATGAAATGTAGTGGATTTCATTTTTGAAGCATTTCAAAACCAGAACTTTGTATAGGGGAAAAGACACTACCAACATCAAACAAATTGTTTCTAAGAAGAAACAAAAACAAAGTAGTATAATCATCAGTATAAAATAAAAGTGGATATCTGGCCTGTAATATCAGTTAGTCTTAGTTAGCAAGATACTGTTTCAAGCAGACTAATTATTCAGTTCTTGTATCATAAAACAGGAAGTCAATCTTTTATATTAGGCCCAGTAAAATCACAGACCAGACTGGCTAGCAATTTGCAATTCCTTAACATAGATTGCAACTTTACACAATAGTTTTCACCAGGCAAAACATTTCTGAGTCTGTGTGTGTATAGTAAAATAGCTTATGAAAACATTTTTATAGGACAAGTCATGATGTAAATTGGGCCCAGTCATGCTGTAGATTAGGCCCAGATAAGTTGTGGATTGGGCCCAGTCATGTTGTAAATTGGGCCCAGTCATATTGTAGATTAGGCCTAGATAAGTTGTGGATTGGGCCCAATAATGTTGTACATTGGGCCCAGACATGTTGTGATTTAGGTCCAGATCAGTTGTGGATTGGGCCCAAACATGTAGTAGATCGGACCCAATCATGTTGCAGATAAGGCCGAGATAAGTTGTAGATTGGGCCCAAACGTTTTGTAGATTCAGCTGCATCATGCTGTAGATTGGGCCCAGCCTTGTTGAAGATTGATCCCCCCTCATGTTGTAGATAGGGCCCAGTCATATTGTAGATTGAGCACAGTCATGCTGAAGATTGGGCCCAGCCTTGTTGAAGATTGATCCCCCCTCAAGTTGTAGATAGGGCCCAGTCATATTGTAGATTGAGCCCAATCATGTTGCAGATTGAGCCCAGTCATGTTGTAGGTTGGCCCTGTCATGTTGTGAATTGGGCCCAGTCATGTAGATTTGTCCAAGTTAGGAGTTTAAGAGGAGGTTGAAACAATTAAAGTTCCTACCTTCTACCATACTTGTGGCAACCCACTATGTCTTGTAACACATGATCTGCACTGTTCACTATTCCCTGTCAACATTTTTTTCACTTGGCACATCTGTGTGAAAAGTTAATGGTACAAGCCCATTTAAGAAGTTTTGGCCAGGTTGAGGAGATCAAATCATGAGATTACAGAGAACTGTACATGTTTTCAAACAGGTTCTGGAAAGTAATTGGTCTAATTCTCATGGAGAGTTACATGAAAACATAATTGGTTTGATTTTAAACTGAGAATAAGTTGGTTTCATTAACATAGAAAGTGACTGGTTTAATTTATACAAAGTTTAAGGTAGATAAGTTTTTGATTCTGAAATAGTCTGTTTTACATAGATAGAAATTGGTTTTGATTTACATGGAATAAAAAAGTATTAACATTTTCATTAATAATGCTGCACAAGAACCTTATATTGAATATCTTGATATTTGTAGCAAACAATTTAGGATAGTCTGTTTACAATTTCACACATTCAAAAGGTTGTAATTGATATTTTTTGTCACACAATCCTACACGCAGACATCATTAATTTCACTCTGTCACCAGCGAGCCTCACTACTAAAATGACAGCCTCGAGCCTCTAGCTTCTACACAACTTCTTGTTCTTTTATCTTTTCTTTCAGAACGCCACTACTATGTTGTCCTGAACAAACACGACATTACTCAATGATTACCGACACAAAAAGTCAGAGTCCGTAAGAGTCCTAGTAATTCTCGGGAAAATTTCCTGGTAATTCAATTTGTGTTTGACACAGCTGGATAAGACAGGGAAGGCGCATGACAGACATTACTGGATTATATACTGGTCTCATAGTGACAGTGGAATATACATCATCCCAAAATCACATAACAGCTGCACTTTAATATTTCATCCAAAAGTATAACCTGGGGCTAAAGTAACTGAAAATTATAAGTTCAACCCTTCAATTGCATCTCTACTTCTTGTAGAAAGACAATCAAGCCATCATTGGGGATTGTAAGAACGTAATGTAACTGGACAGTTTCTTCAAATTGATAATTTTCACCTTGACAATTTTTTCAACAGATTTTCAAAAAGTAGGCAATGTCAACATCTTTACAACAATATTAAATTCCTAAAATTATTTTAATTTTTTCATTATTCATGAATATTTCATAACGTTTTATTGATTTTTCAACTTTTTTTGAGTAAAATGGAGAATGGAGAAAAGCCTTCAAGTTGGGTGTTTAGCAGATGCAGGAGCAAAGAGCTTCTTTGGGGTATGCATGAGACCCTTGACAGTCTTTGTCTTGCACTTACAGCAGTCCTAGTCTTGCACTTACTTCAGTCATTGTCTTGCACTTACAGCAGTCTTTGTCTTGCACTTACGGCAGTCTTTGTCTTGCACTCACAGCAGTCCTAGTCTTGCACTTTCAGCAGTCTTTGTCTTGCACTTATAGCAGTCTTTGTCTTGCACTTATAGCAGTCTTTGTCTTGCACATTCAGCAGTCTTAGTATTGCACTTACTTCAGTCTTTGTCTTGCACTTTCAGCAGTCTTTGTCTTGCACTCACAGCAGTCCTAGTCTTGCACTTACTTCAGTCCTAGTCTTGCACTTACTTCAGTCTTAGTCTTGCACTTACTTCAGCCCTAGTCTTGCACTTACTTCAGTCTTAGTCTTGCACTTTCAGCAGTCTTAGTATTGCACTCACAGCAGTCCTAGTCTTGCACTCACTTCAGTCCTAGTCTTGCACTTACTTCAGTCCTAGTCTTGCACTTACTTCAGTCTTAGTCTTGCACTTTCAGCAGTCTTAGTATTGCACTTACTGCAGTCCTAGTCTTGCACTTACTTCAGTCTTTGTCTTGCACTTACATCAGCCTTAGTCTCGCACTTACTTCAGTCTTAGTATTGCACTCACAGCAGTCTTTGTCTTGCACTTATAGCAGTCTTAGTATTGCACTTACTTCAGTCTTAGTATTGCACTCACAGCAGTCCTGCACTTACTTCAGTCTTAGTCTTGCACTTACAGCAGTCCTTGTCTTGCACTTACAGCAGTCTTTGTCTTGCACTTACATCAGCCTTAGTCTCGCACTTACATCAGTTCTAGTCTTGCAATTACAGGCAAACACTTTCATGAAAATCAGAGAAATAATAATTTAGTGCCAGAAACTAATGTAGAAGAAAATATAAATGTTGAACTAGAGCCAGAACAATTAATCAAACAGTGATGACATAGTAATTAAGGATTTACTACAAACAAAAGAGCTAGGAAAAAACTGAACATCAACAAGTTAGCATGCTCACATTTCAGGAAAGTCAATTTTCAGTTTTTTGCACCAATCTCCATGAAATTTGTACTCTTATACCTGGCTAGAAAACATTACAAGTTAAGTTGTTAATGACAGTGTATTACAACTGACAGCTCTTGGAGTAATTGTGTGTTTCACTTCAGTTTACAAATTAGACAGTAGTAAATCTTTTAAAGACACGCTGAACAGAAATTGTAACTAACACCTTAATTGTTATTGCCAAATGTACTTTTTGGGACTCCAGAAAATTGCTTAAATTCTTCAACAGATCAATAGCGCCATAGAGGTAGTCTATATCTTTTGCCAGAGAGATTGATATTGCAGTTCAAATAAAATTATTTATGTCGGCAGTAATAAATTCAAACAGAAGTTCCAAGCAGTAAAACATACCCAAGTTACTATACCTCCCTGGAGGAACTATTTACTAACATTTCTAAGTATCATTATTATGTCTCCCTCCATCAGACCTTACTAATTTGTCCCATTATGACAGACAATAACTCTTGATTTAGTTTCCATAAAAATAATATAAGAGCTCTTGGCCTTCAGTAATTGCTTCTCCTGACATTTTTTTATGAAACTCAGAACTAGACAGGTGTAACTAACACGCAAAGGATAAAAAAGATAGTTTGGTTTTTGCTTTAGCAGATGCTAAACCTCCTGTTTCTAGTTACTGAAAACAATAAGAAAATAATAATGGTTATATTCAAATCTATGAACACATGTGACCTTCAAGAAATGACGTACATCCAAAGCCATTATTAAGAAAGTGCACAAGAAGTATCTAAGTTTAAAACTTGTACTTAAAAATAACATGGCTCAAGTTGTTTGTAAGTAACACAAAGAAGAAAATCAAGCATTGTGTATTTTGCAATAAACAATGGTTTGACATGCAGATCGGTTAGACACTATTATGACATAAAAAGATAACAATCAAAATGTGTTGCATGATGTAGTAGTAAAAATCTGTGTAAAAGATAACGCATCTTTTGTAGTTTTCTTGCCACCTTACAAGTAAATGAAGCATTGTTTATCTGCTAATAAGAAATGATTTGTCAAACAATGGCTATTATTTCTTAAATATATATTGTATAAGGATCTTTGCAATGTTCTACTAATTTATTAAATGTCTACAGTGAATGAAAAATTATGTTCCTGTTTAACTTAAACCCAGTTAAGTGAGGAGTTAACTATTCTTGTTGAAGTTATACCTTTTCATAAACATTGTATTTGCATTTATACTAAAATGTGTTCTATATCAATTACCTCCCTTTCAAGTAAATACACCATTTGCAAAAGTGCTTAATCAACATTTTTATGACATTCTTCTAGTTGAATTTTATGTTTAAAAAAGTATAAAATGGCTATACAGTGTTAATGTTTTTCAAGTCCAAAACCAAGAAGTAAGGTAAAATTTATTGTCTGTCTGATAAAGTTATCTGATAACATACTCATTCTTGATGAAACATTACAATAAAAATGCTAAGAAAGTCTTTAGAGCTGATTAAATTTCAGAAGCACTATCATTTCGAATCTGAACTGGCATCAGGTAACTGCCTAATGCAGCGACAAATCAAATGGCGTAACTGGCACTGTTACAGTCAGAGGTCTCAGTGACATAAGTCTATATATTACAACCATATTATTTGAGTCGTAAAAAAGATATATTTGTTCAATGATAGACTAAATAGATGTTCTGACTGGGTTATTAGGGTAAATACATTTAGTGTTGATATTTGCGATAAAATTTTCTCAGGTTATCATCGCGTAGATCAGTATCCTACGAAGAAACCCGTAGTTATATGATTGTCTGCGTGATTACCGATTACCACTAGGATCAAACTGCAAGTACGATACCACTTAAAAACCGCAACTGAAACAATCTCTTTCATATCAAGGCATTCTAATGACTTTTCTTCCCCAAACACTTGAAACGCTAGTATATATATATATAAGTGGAACCAGATCTTACAGCCGAGTCTAACTAGGTATTTGATTGCAGAAGTGACACTTACTTGAAGAGGCTGCAATTGCAACAGCGCCTTAGACGAGGAATATAATAAAGTAACGTCTGCTTTATGCATAACTGAAGACAAAGCAGAAAGTAAACGAGCTTTCTCGCATACCCAATGTTACCTAGAAATTATTTGACATCTACGAATAATATACGTGCATGTTTTACTACATTCCTAATTCCTACAAGATGTTAAAAACGTAAATGCCTTTTAGTTATTTTTTCTGCACTTGGTTACCGATCAGTAAAACAAAAACATCGCCCTCGAGTCAACAGTTAATTATTGCTGTAACAGTGTTTGAATACCCAGGACCCATTAACAGCATCATGTCATTTTTGAGCAAATTAGTTTTCACTTTTTACTCTTCTTTCAGTATATCTGGCTCCCTTAAGTCATTATTGTCATTTTCTAATACTCTTGTTAACTGATTGTTTTGTCTTAAAGAGTTCTTAATTATCTAGATGTTACAGTTGTGTAGTGTTTTTGCATGTTTTCCAATTGTTTTCATTTGTGTACTCAAGACAAACATTTTCTAATTCTACAATGTCAGCTAACCCTTATCCCGCTTACATTTCTCTGACAGACTTTCAACTAAAACAATACCAAATTTTATTGCTGTGAAAATATACAAACTTAATAATCAACCAATCATGTCTGTTCATGTAAGAAAGTTGGCAGTTTCTTATGGAAGATATATAGGGATCTAGAACTGGTTCTTCCAAGAAACGTTGGTTAGGGAAACTGTCTGCCTGTATAAATGACCAAAAAACGATTGAAATGGACGTTGAACTTTTACAACAACAACAACAATAGTGCAGATTAATTATTTACAATGTCTATAACTACAGAGGTCACAAAGGCAGAATTTCTTGCGCCAAGCAAGGCAACAGTTAAATTCCAATACAGCCTCACTGCCAGACCCTATCAATTGTACATCAATTTAGACTGAAGTTCTTGAAAATTATACATACACTTTCCTATTGCAATTAGGCAATTTCCTTGTACTTAACAACATTCTGGCATGTGTACTATTTATATCAAATGTCACTCGAGACACACAAATGTTTCCCCCACTTTTTCGTTTGTAAGTATCCAGTACCTAAATACAGAATTACTTTTCTTGCCCTTCATGTTTTATTAGGTTACATTGCTTGTAAATGTCTGATCAGTGCAGGTTTCAGTCTCGGCAGACAATGCGATTTCCTGTGTCATGTATCCCCTGTCAGCCTCTCCTTAACTTCTTCCTACATGTACAGAGAGATCCGTGTTCAACAGCTGGGCTATTGTGCAGAAATGTTAGGGTTTAACACTTGCTTCTTTTTAACTTGATTGTAAATCTTTTACTTTCTATTAACTCCTCTTGAAACATCATCCATGATGGAAGAATTTGGAATTTGATTTCCTTGTACCCATTTACTGCTGTGTAAACAAAATGGCCGCCTTAATCAAGGTGACCATTGAAACAAGGGGACCACTGCAACAGGTTCGACTATTAGGAACAAACTTTTCTTGGTAATGTTTCAAACACTATCTTGAGAATCTGCCAACTGTTACTGTTTCTCTATGTTGATATTAAATCATTTACAGGAAAGGAAGTATATCCATGAAACAATTACAAGAAGGGCATCAATTATTTCCTTCCTTGTTTCCCATTTGTCTTCTGTCTGGTCACCTAACAATTTAACAAGTACCCTGTAATTTTTCTGTCAGTTCCTGTATCTGTTCTGAAATCTTTAAATCTGCTACATTTCTACAATGGATTCATCTATTTTCAAGTTGTTAAAGGGGCACTCCCTACATCTAGCAGATTATATTCTTGAAACATAGATTATGTGTTCACTGAACGGTAAAATGATAAATAAATACAACTTCAAGTAAAATGATAAATAAATACAACTTCAAAGAAGAACCTATGACCAAAAATGCCTCATTTTACCACAATAAAGCAATATAGAGGCTTTCTGTAATAAATCACATCCACCCATTATTGTAGAACAACAACTTTAGGTAGATTATTGAATGGTTTACAGTACTACAGTATATCTTAAACCACTAATTTTATCGATAATGACTGGATAGCTGAAACTTTTAGGTCAAGCTATAATACGTGCAAAGATTCTAATATTTTATGTTTGGAGGTTATTTAGTTTGACATCAGTTATAGGGTATGTCCCTTTAAAGCAGTACTCTATGAAAATTGACTTATTGAAAAGCATGCAGTGAAGATCATGACCCAATTACATATATGTGCAGACTGATCATGATCTGCACTGTTCACAAAAGCAGAATCACTTGCCAGTAGCAGTGTAACACTTAAAATATTGCCCCTAAATCAAGGTGCTATGTTTCAGAATTAGTCTGAACTGAATTTAAATCCTTTCAAAATCACGTTGCTATTTTTTTACTCAAAATTCTAACATGGAGAGGTTGTCTGTTTAAGCCAAATGTAAATATTAGGGATGGGAACGAATACTAAAATCAATATTTGAATATTCGGTTTGGCATATTCGAATATATTCGAATATTCGTTTTGTAAACAAATTTGTATTCTTTCAGAATAGCCGTTAAAATGGAATTAAAGTAAAAGAGATTACCTCCCTTTTCTATAAACTATGAATGTCTAACTGTATATATATGGAAAGAAAAATAATTTTCGCAAGTAAAAGTTTTTACATTTTTCTTGTGTGTAATATTAATAAATTTTTAATAATTAAAAATAAGAATTTTGCATTTTTCTAGATAGTCGACTAATTTGAGTTAAAGAAAAAGTAATTATCTCCCTTTTCAATTTTAGAGGTAGATGAATGCTGTGCATTAATTATCGTGCAGGGCTGGGTTGTTTTTTGTTTGTTTTTTTTTCATTCATTGTGACTGCCTCCGTGGTCAAGTTAGGAAAGTATATGCCTGACATAACTGAAATACTGTTGAAACTGGGTTTTTTTCTCAGTGTTCTCTCGCTGATGGAGGGCTGTGGGTTCGTGGAGTTTGTGGCAGAAAACTACTAAATACGCCTGGCATAACTGAAATACTGTTGAAACTGGCATTTACTTTAACTGGATTAATTTTTCCAGGGAAGATACGGGAAAACAAATAAATAAATAAACATTGATAATTTTTATTTACATGCGTAAAGATCAACATGTACATAGTGAAATAAGTCCAAACACGCGAGGGAGGCATGTTAATTGATAGAGCGTACAGTAAATTAATATCGTTTAGCGAAGATCAAACTTAAAGTAAGGATGTTAAAAATAATTTCAAACATATTTATTAAAGGAAAATATTTGAGTTATTCTGAATGATTGGACAACGAAAGAGTTATATCAGCTGAGTTAATACATGTATAAGCGTGATTGGTTATTCGTTTCTGTAAACATGACGTTGATCCTGGAACATTGTGAGATAAACTACTTTTAAAATTTGTTACATAAAACAGGCGACAATTAAAATGAACAAAAGATAAAAAGTCACCACAATAACACCTGATGCAAACTGCTAATCCGTAACGATGCCACCCTGTCAAGTTTGCATTGCAATTTTCGTTATTGGGTTAATTGGGAAATTTTTGAACCACGCTCTAAACAAACAATACAGAACAAACGGTTTTATTCAGCATAATTAGCATTCTTTAGATTGCTACCTATTTAAAAAAAAAATAATAATAATTTACGAATATTCGAATTTGATTTTCGCATTCGAATATTCGGCCGATTTTCGAATATTCGAATATTCGTTCCGATCCCTAGTAAATATGCTTCTTTCAGACAAGTACTTGCATACTCCTTACATAATTTTGTGGTGCCATCACCAAATCTTTTTCCCCCCACTTTCCTAGTTTCTCAGATGGAATTGTTTTGTGTTTACACATTATTCACATCAATGCGAGTTGAACAAATAACACATGTATATCATATAACAAACAGCATCATCAGCTCAAATTATATGTTACGGAAAATGTTTAAAAACAGTTAAATGTATTCTGGCATAATACTGAAGGAAATTTAACTACAGTAATAACTGAAAGTGACCCGTACCCTATACCAAATTAACAGTTTAGTACAAGTAACCCATGTTCATATCAAGCCTTCCTGAAACATGACCTAGATCTTGTACCCAGTTAAAATAGCCTGCTCCTATCTAAAATCTGAAGTTGTGACATAAAATATGTGACACACTAATAAATGTGTGATGTGACACAACATGCCAAAATAACTCCTATATATATAGCATTCCTGCCAAACCTTGTTTGGTGGGGTATGCTAAACATTTATAGCTATATAATAAAGCTTCAAATGAGTGCTACTTTTTCATAGGACTTCAACAGCTACAATGATTGGCAATTTACAAGGAATGGTATAAATTATGCTCTGTAATGAAATGATATTAAATGATGTTATATAAAAGCAATATAACTAGTAAATATATATATGATATAGGTAGTATGAAGTAATATGAAGTGTGTGAATCATCGCTAATGAAGTGTATATGAAAGGAAAAACAATAAAATGCGTAATGCAATAAGCACTTAACGCAAACAATATTCTATATATAATCTACATGTTACAGGTTGGTAAATGATTATAAAATGTGATAATGTTTATTAGATTATACGAAGGAAGATAGTGTGAAAATGATGGCATCGAAAAATGCTTTCACTAATGAATGGAATGCTGGTATTCACTTTAATCTTCACCCTGAAGACAGTCAGTGAATGTACCTTTGCAATCAGTGAAGACCACACTCAGCACATCCAAACAGTTTCTAAACCAAAATTATTTGTCTTCTTCTCCCTATGTCCACTTGATCCTTTTTAGAAAAGTTGGTATGACACTAAATTTGTGAAAAGGTGTCCCTTCTTCTCTAAAGAATTCATTAAAACATGCACACTTTCACAAACTGATACAATGAAATTGAACCAGGTTGCTGCCAGCTTAATTTGAATTAGCGAAGCAGGTTCTAGCAACTGCTTTTCAAGACACTCTGCAGACCAAATCATGGCTAAATGTCATGAACTAATTAACAGTTTGTGTTTTGGTAAAGAAATGTGCTAGCCATGTGCTAGTGACAGAACTTAAAAAGCATTAGTATATCTGAGTAAATGCAGGATTATATTATAAACTTGCCAGTTGCTTTTTAAAGAATGCACTGACCTTTTTTTGACACATTTTATTATCCTTGGCAAAACATTTCCACATTTCTCTAGTTTATTTACATGGAAATGTTGTGGTTCGCATCACAATACTGCCCTCTCAGTGCTTTGATTATACTCTTACAATCATGATGAAATACAGTTAATGTAGGGTATTAAGATAGTCAGAAAAGTTACCAATATTGTTTGAACGTATTTCATCCCTTTAAAATTACCAAATGTATTCACAAACTGACAGTAGACTCACCTATTACATCACTGTCAAATTATCATACACTTATTGCACAAGCATAAACAATGGTCACACTTTGTTCTTGGAAGAAAAACAGCAACTTAAATGGTGGAGACAAATCAATTTTATAATCCTATTAATTCTATTCTGTATGTTTTCCACAAAAGAACTGATCAATCCTTGCCAGACTTCAAGATAGGAACTATTTTTCCACAAAAGAAACTAATATGCCTAGTCAAATTACTGGTTTTTTAAAAAGTCTGTTGGAATAAGTATTGTGACTAATCTGACTAAAGCTTATTAATTGTCTGTCATCTGACACACACAAACCAGCGATCAACTTGAGTAAGCAAGCTTCAATTCTTACCAACCAGTGTACATCTGTGCAGTCTGATCATGATCTGCACTATGTTCTATTCACTCAGTCAATCTTCACTTAGCATCTCTATATTATGACCAATTAATGGAACTATCCAAATTGAAGTCTGTTTTAGAAAAAGAAGCAGGGGTGAGTGTTTAAGAAGTACAGTTTCTCCTCTTCCAGGCATACAGGTTCAAGATCCAGTTTCTCCTCTTCCAAGCATACAGGTTCAAGATCCTACACTATCAGACTCGCAAATCAATAAGGAAACTTGTTTGTCTGCAGACGGATGTAACTAATTTTGTATTGCAAATATATCGGAACTGTATTATTGTAGTATTCCATATTTGTTCTCATCATTTTACGGGATGTACTTGAATGAGTCATCGTCGGTCAATACATATAAACGTCGAGCCAATTCTGACATTTATCATCACCCCCTAGACACGTATCTATCTAAAATATTGTGTGTAGCAATGAATAGTAATTTCATAATCCCATTAGACTTTCCTATTATTATTATACGCCCATGTACAAATACACAAACATATCGCTTTTTACCGCAGGCTAGGACACTAACGTCTAATGCATAATCCAAACATAAATAACCCGTGAAAATAACCAGCAATAAGTTGTTTTTTTTCGAACAGTCTCATTTGATGCAGTATTTGATGTAAAAATGATAATGTGTCTGTCAAAAAACCTATGAAATGAACAAATTAAGATTTACATATGGCAGTCTCATTCTGAATATATCATGTGTTCCACTTAAAGGAACAATATTACACAAGAAGCTGATGCAGCATTATCAAGAACAATGCGACGACATTTGTAGTAAGTTTTTCCAAGTCACCCTTTCACAGACTGGCTTTTTGCAGTTCCTTCTGCTCTATGTAAGTTTACTGAAGAAACATCTTGGCACTTGAATAGAGGCATAACTTTTTTATACACATTGACCACAGTGCCAATTCTAACAGCTTTAGATTAGAAAGTTTCTTTTAAAACATCACGGTTCAGCATTTTAAAGAACAAATATTTTTTCTTTTAAAACAAGATTTTCCGCTGGTGTTTTATACCTGGAAACTACTACTGAGAATAGATTTAGAATGTCAAATATCAACTTCTCCCAAATCTCTCATACAACATTCAAATTTTCAATTATAACAATTCTATTTCAATATCAATGTTAATATTTTCAGCTGTGATCCTTTTATCTGTATAAAACCATCGTCTGATCGCAATATACAAAATGATTCAAACGAAATTCATTTGGAAGCAAATTTCAGTTACTCATTTGTAGCGATCGTAGAGATTCGATCACAGCGATTCCCATCTTGTAAATACAAATATCACCTTCATTGCCGATATTGATTATTCCAATGATGTTATATCCCAGACAATAAAATCATCATTTTCTGGTGTCCAATTGGAGAGATATAGTGTGAAGATGAGAAACAATGAATAGACAATCAGCATCAATGAAGCCCCAAACATCGCCAACATAATCTCCAAGAAATTTCTCTTTCGTAGATAATTACCATATTTGATATAAGGAGACGACTCTTGTATGAACATTTGTTTGCTTGTTGCTGACGTTTTGTTTTCTACAAAGGCATTTTTTCAATTTTTTTGGAGCATTGGTATCTCCTTACAAAAGTTTTATTTTACATGCTTCTGCATGAAATAATGCCAGCTCTCTTCCTACGCAAGCTTGCAAAACTAAACACCCTTGTCAGACACTTGATCAGGCTTCAAAGATTTCATATGAAAACGGCACTATTTCATAAAGGCAGAGTCGGTATTGCTATAAAGATACCCTTGTTGTTGTTGTGTTGCTATTAATATCCGTGACCTGCCTCCAAGAAGGAGTGGCTCCAAGGAGGAGTGGTTATGGTCTCAGACTTGTGGTCTCTAAACATCTATTGATTCAGAGTCGCTAGTTTGAGACAAGTATTTTACCGTTTTAGGTTGCAGCAATGCAAACTGTTGTGATGTCAGTTTGTCTTCGATTATACAGATCACTTGTCTCAACATGTACATGTACTTTGAAATGGATTGTCTGGGATCTAAAACAATCATTCATTTGTGATACTTTAATTTTTATAAAATTCATGAATGATCTGCTTTATTTTCATTTGATATCGGTGATGTGAAATAAAATCCAGAATCGGAGGCCGAACATCTTTTTTTCTAATCCATTATTTCTACAATACAGATCACTGAAAACAAAAGCAGCAGGAAAGACCTTAGCCACCAAAACTTGTGTTGTTTGCTCATTTTAAGTTTGCGACAAATTGCCACGATACTTCCCCATGAGAATTACAAAGCAGCCCCTATCTTATTTTAAGAATGTTTTCCTCGATTGAAACTGAACAGAATCTTTTTCCAATGGTGGCGGAATAAGAAAATCTTGACGCATGTCAAGGGAGAAAAGCATCTTACATAATCTGATTATTTTGTCTGCATAGTGCCATCAAACTCCCAGACATGCAGGTTCAACACCTTTTTCGTACATTTGTGACCTTTCGCAAAGTTAAATCAAATGTAAAGCGCAAAAGCAAGAAAAGCTTTCTGGCTATATTTAATCAACAGCAGCAAAATGGTCTGGCTAACTAATTTTACCATGTTAGCCAAGGTTGCATACATAATGCATATATCAATGCTACCAGTAAGAAATGCTTGAAATGTACCGTAAACCCTTAAATAGAAGCCCCTCGAAAATGCTTCTTAAATTTTTCCAGCCATTAATAGGCCCGTATTGTAATTTTACTTTGGCTTCCTTTATCTGGCTTTCTGCACCATGTACTACTTTATCTATCAAGGCTTCTTGTTCATAAAACAATTGGAGATTTTTGCTTTCAGGAAAAACACATCTTAATAAACGCCCCCTTTTAGGAAGTGTTACATCCTTAAGGGCTTGTATTGAGACTTTTACAACACTGTCTCAAGATATATAATTCATGAGAAGCTGTTATTTACTGAGTTCCTGTAATTATTCCAAACTTATGTGTTTACCGTATCGCCTCAAAAGACCGAGATCAATAGTTCTTGATGTTTTCTGACATCTTTAAACTTCTCATTTCTGTAATCAAATTTAACCTAAAAGCTTTTGAAACCTGATTAAGCGCGCATAAACCGATCGTCTTCTTGAATAACAAAAACCATCTCCATTACTGAAGAGTCTATAATATAAGACTGCAAATCTACCGTCCCAGGATGCTTTGCTGTTTGTTCATGCAAATTTAAGCATTATGTATGTCAAAATGAGGGAAAATGCGACATTCAATGTGACAGAAACGTTGACAATTACAACAGAGATAAACGTACGCCGCACATGAAGCACGAAATGGTATATTGGTTTTGTGACAAAATGCACAAATTATTTGCATTTCTTCTCTAGCATATGTAAGGGAATAAAATCTCTATTAATGCCTATGATGTTACAGTTACAAGAATAAACAATAGTGCAAAAAGAAAAAGAAACTTTCTGGCTTCTGTCACTTCTGGCAAAATAAAACAAGAATTCACATTATTATTATTAAGCTTGCTGTCATTTGAATTTTTTTCAAGAAATGAAATACAAATAACTAGTAGAAGTGTAGAGTTTCATTCTCATAAAAACGTCAAAGTTTTAAAACTGACTATTTTTTACTACAGAATAATTTATTACAGAGAAGCATCATTTATACAGAAATAAATCACAGTTGTGAATAGTATACTAAGTTTTGCTTGCTAAAAATTTAATAAAACTCTAAAATAAGGTTCAATAACCTAACAAACTTTAATAGACTATTATATATAGAGAGAGAGAGAGAGAGAGAGAGAGCACTTTTGCAACAAGCCTTGCCTCAAGAAGAAAAGCAAAGAAGCTTGACCTTAATTGACCTTAATTGGATGAGACTTTCACATACTGATTAATTAAAACTAAGGTTGACTTCTCCATCTTTCAATGTGGACAGTAGCATTCATTGTTAGTTAAGGGTGCTCACTGAGAATTTTCTCCTCGAGTCACCTGGAATCAGTACAGATCATGATCTCGAAAGGCCACAAAAAAGCATCACAAAAATGTCACTAATCAGGGAAGAACAAACATGCCAGATTTTTGTTTTCGAAAGGTCAGTTACCCTGTAGTTTGGTAACTGTGGGTTTAAACGAGCCTGTAGCATACTAACCTCTGTCTTCCCCGATCTCAATATTACACTTTTGAATCCTCACTTCCAAAAAATATTTTCCACAGGTTTTGCTTCACATGACAAGGGATACTTACCCACGACTTCCTTGCACCGGAAGTGGACGCTCCACCAGACTACCACTATGCTTCAGGGGCATTTACCCACTAAACCTGCATATTCTCATTCCAATAGCCTAATACCCCCTAATGGTATGTGATTTTCCATAAAGCCTCAGGGAAACTTGATTATTATATAAATCATCAGACAGGGTGTAATTTAATGGGACTGCTACATTAATCACCACCTTACAGAGTACCTAGTCTGTCGGTAGTAATGTCTCCCAAGATTATCCAATAAACCTCTCACGATCTCCGATCTCCGGTCAGGGTAGCATTTCATTTGTCCACTCTACTAATGTATTAAAAAAGCAAAAAAAAAATCTCTCAAATTACACAGAAATATCTCTTTGACAATATCTGGCACAAGGAATACAACAAAAGGTTTTCGATGCAAAGGTTGCGAGACAGGAGACAGACTGTACAAACGCGGAGAACAATGAGCCCCTTTTTTCCCTTTTAGCATACTGGAATACTAAAACTGATGTTGAAAGAAACACAAGAGCCACAGCTGACTGCTAGATTGAAGACATTTTGAACCATAAATCCTTTTGATTTCAGAACCAGAAGCCAAAAATAAGTTGCACTGAAACATCAGTGTTACAGAGATTAATTGTTGTTGCAGGGAGGCAGTAGTCCCTGTGTACATTTCTACTGCACACTGTTATAATGCAAATAAAATACTAACTCTAACAGTCAACCAGTTGCCACAATCTTGAAAGAAGTACACTTTCATGTCTAGTTGTTATTCTGAGGCCAGTCTGGAAGCATGGTCTCTAGAACTTCTGATTGGTCAATTTTAAATGTGAGCAATCACTTTTAGCCAATCAGAAGCAAGATATTTTAGCAAGAGACTGGTTCCAAAGAAATGATGGTAAGTGACTTAAAGGTGGAGTATTTTCACAGCATTTTATCTTGGACTCTGTCCACAGCAAATTGTGATCAACAAAGATCTAGATCAGTTTGAAAAGTCCTATATAGAGCATAATTTTTTACAAAATGTGCTTTTACCATGCTTAAAGACAATTGTCACTGCTCAATTCCTCCTGCAAAATATCCACTACCCAAACCTTAAACCAAATAAAAATTGTGAGAAAAAAATCAGCATTTTACTAATGGCACGAGAATTGATTACACAGAGATCAACTTTACCACTGCGAATCACCGAGAACTTCGCAGCTACAATCAATGCCAAACACGAATATCATGAATCGCTTGGATCATTTTGACATTTCAAGCTGCGATATGAGTAACATCTTCTGAAATATAGTCTGGTATTTTCATTTCCCAAACCAGCTTTCGGCCGGCTTTAATAGCCTTTAATAGAAAAATCAATGCGCCATGCAGCCCAACTCTGTACAAATTTATGTAAATGGCATATTTACCATAAACTTCATAGATGATATATGATTGTAGAGAAGTGTTCTAATCAAACAAATCAATAAAATCTGCGTGTCAAAGGAAACGTACAGTGTTCTAGGAAATTGCACGAGGATGTTGATGTCCATGCGGCGTCAATAATTATTGTAACATTGAGATAGGATTTCTGTAAAGCTTGTGGATGAATCGGTTAACAATCAAGCCTCATGCATTTTTTTGAGTTTATCGCTAACCAAAGCCTGCTCTATCTACTCGCTGCAATAGCGTTCAAACTTCCCTGTTCAGAAAGTTTCCAAGTACTTCCACCTAGTAAATGATATGCATATCCAACCCCTATTATTCAGGTCATTCTGATAATTTGATAAATTAAACTTTATAAATGATTGATTAATTCATCCAATAATTGATTCATTTGCATACATTTGTATGCAAGGCCTTTAGAGTCTTTCTCATCTTGGGTGAGAATTGCAACCCGAAATCAATAGAATACATTTCGCCTATCTCTGCAGGATCTATCTAGATAAAAACAAACCCTTGTTGCTTTATAATGAATGAAAACGTTAGTTTATAATATAACTGTATTTTGAACAAACAGAAAACTATTTGCAAATTGCTTTTAGAAAATTGAATAGTCGGGTCTGCTGGAACAATTCCCTCTGGGGACATTCTTTGATCTAGCTGCTCCCTAATGATTTTTTTAGTAGTTTTTGCTTTTATCTGAATTTTGTTTGTATGGTTTAAAAAAAGTTTTCCTGTCTGTTCTTAGGGTGATTCCATTTCCATTTCTCTGAGGGAGATTCCATTTCAGTGAGGGAGATTCCATTTCAGTGATGGCGATTTCACTTCTCTGCTGCATGTGATTCTCAATTTTCAGTGATTAATGCACTGCTCATGTACTTTTAATTTGAAGGCAGCAAGTTGATTCTGCCTTTTTCAAAAGTGCAGATCATGATCAACCCATAAAGAGGCGGAATCTTTTCATGATATCTACTGCTGGATATTCTATCAGGTGGTAATTCCTTAGAACAATTTATAGTACTGTCCAAAATGAAATATAGACAATTCCAATCTAGAAACTTAGCTAGAGTTTCTGTGACTGGATTCATAAAAATGCTGCATAAGATGTTTGTCTCCTGAACTTTTTAATGCGTGGCTGCAAAAAAGAGCCACCAGATATTTTTGTTTCATTGAAAGTCAATTAAATTCCCATTTAACTTTAATTCAGAACTAGAGGGCCAACATGGCCCTGTATCGCTCACCCGAGTTTTCCTTCAATTTGACCACGTTACCTAGTTTCCGAGCCCAGGTGACCAAGATTCAAACTTGAATTCAAAAAACGTCAAGAAAAACATTCAGACCAATTTCCATAAAGACTGGATATTAAATGTGGCCTCTAAAGTGGTAACAAGGTATTTCTTTGATTGACAGTGTGACCTTCGTTACTGATCCTAGGTGACCCAGATTTAAACTTGACCTAAAATTGATGAGATATTACATTCTGACCAAATTTCATGAAGATTGGGTCTAGTGTTAACAAGGTTTTTTTATTTTCATTTTTAATTTGACCTGGTAACCTAGTCTTCGACTCCAGGTGACCCTGATTCCAATTTGACCTAGAAATCTTCAAGACATACATTCTGACCAATTTTCATGAAGATTTGGTGTTAAATGTGGCCTCTGGTGTTAATAAGATTTGACTGTGTGACCTAGTATTTGACCCTAGGTCACCCAGATTTGATTTTGACCCAGAAATCATTGAGACAAACACTCTGAGCAATTTTCATATAGTACAGGCAGAAAATGTGGCCTCTAGAATGCTTACAAGGTTTTTCTACAATTTGACCTTTTGGTCTAAAGAGTGCTTACATTGAGAAGACCTCAGACAATCATTGACCACAATACCTCACCATCCAGCTTATATATATTTGACCTTCAACTTCAACTTTCACTCACTCATCCCTGGTATTGGCTCCACATCAGATCATTGCTATTTATGCCCTCTACTGTTATTTTTACCTACATTGATGACAGGGTTTTATTGCCTCACTCTCATATTTTAATATAACAGGTTTCTATGATTTTATTTCATGTATCAGGATCTTGATATAATTTACAGTATTTTGTTACCCCAAGACTTTATGATACGTGCTGCTTTTCAAACCTTGTAACTTTGTTTATGGTAATGCTCAAACTTCTTACCCCCCTTATATAGGCAATATAACTTTAATCTAGTTCCAGGCAGCACTCAAACATAAACATGAATCAACCAACAAAATTTTGCTCAAATTAAATGCTGTTTTTTTTCCAGCCATATTTTTCTAGAAAAACGCCAGCTTGACTTTCTTTGGCACACGGAGCACACAAAATTGATTAGGCGGCTAGGTTTTCAATAGAAACTGTCAGTTCAATCAATAAATTCTGAATAAATTTTCCAAAACAAATTATCAAAGCATGACGATCAATCTTTAAGAAAGTAGGACCGATTTTACATCCCCCGACACATTGAACACTTTAAATGAACAAAATGGCTTCCCAAAAGAGACAATAGTAGTTGTATCAAGAAACTCAAATTACTTTTGTGGAGAAAGACAAAGGAGATGGTAAAATTAAAATGACAGAAAAGAAACGACAAAACACGCACTTCAACAGTATCTTTAGCACCTTTTAAAATTAAAACCTATCTTCACCACGTTCATCGTGACTTAATATGAACAAGATGGAAACACCGTCTAAAATACCGCCATATAATGTGCGAAATCTCGATTTTCTTCACAAAAGCTTGAATAAGTAAAACTCATAACAATTCAGATTTTGTTGCACTTTACTATTTCATTAATATATCAAATAAGAAAAAAAACATTGACAAAATCTGTAAAGAAAAACATGTGTAAAAGAAAAAGCATTTTCTTTAAAAATAGACAACTGACGGGGAAAAAGGATTAAGGTTCTTATTGATAGGGAGCCAATATTCACAGAAATTTCTACGTTAGATGCATTCACAGTCTGTCCCTATATCAGTCTTTAATTGCAAGGTTGTCTATATTCAAAGGTGGTTCACAGGTTCGGCTGTAATGCATTTTTAAAATACTTTTACAGATTTGATGTAACAAACTGAAAATGATCCAGAACTTGTTTCAAATCACAGTCAGCTGAAGGTTTGACAACAACAACAAACACAAAGGGCCATGTGGAAACCCTAAGGCTATTCCTAAGTTAACTCACCTATACTTACGGAACAGATTTCTGTTGTACAAATTCAGAGGAGAGTCAATGTAAATATACAAAACACTATGAAATTAATTAACTTTTACACCCTGCAACATTAAAATCTGGTTATACCTACAGTAAAACCTGTGACAAGCAGCCATTTTATGAACATAATGAAAGTGGAGATTTCAACCAGTCTGATGCTAAGTGCAGGTGTACTTTACTAGCTTTACACTGGATGAAAAGGCACAATCACCACTAGAAGAGGAGTCATCCAGACTAAACATGAGCTATTTTTATAAGGATATACAGTGAAACATGTTTAAAGTGACCAGCCAAAGAACACAGGCCATGTAAAAGCTGGTGGCTGTAATTATGGGTATTGAATGATATATAAATGGTGAATTAGGATACAGTGATATTTGCTACTTTTGGTATGCTAAATTCAGGTGACCACTTTATACTGGTTCAACTGTATCATCATCCAGAAGCTTCCAATTTCATTTGTATTTTAAACAATGCATGTTCTCTAACTATTTGAATGCTGTTCATTTTGTTTGAAGCCCTCTCCATTCTCTCTTTTCCAACAAAAACCAATTTGTTTTTACATGATAACGGTTTATTTGCAAATATAGCTTGAAACCGAAACTTGTTATATGTTTCTTTTTTCTCCTCTCTATGGAATTCTGTTAGAACAAGGCATGGATTCTTATGCAGCTAGAGAGCCCATTGATTTTCAATGAACAAGAGAAGAAGTATGAGGCTCTAATTCTGTTCATTGGAAAATGAAAAGGTATTATAGAGAAACTATAAGCCATTTTATTGATGTTTTGCAAGCAGATTGGAACTTTATTCCAGGGAAATTGATATTTACTCAGTGGTTGACAATTATTTGAATGTCAATAACATGGTATGGTGCCTAATAAAATTTAGCAATGGAGTACCATGTGTCTCCAGCTAGATAGCCGTACAAATTATAGCAGAAAACAATGTTTGCATTGTCTAATGGACCCAATTATATCTGTACAATCAATGACTCAGGTTTGCCATGATAATCTGTCATGTATCAAAACAGCCACTGAAGTTAGGATTTAATATTAATGTGGCTCATTTATTCATTATCACACTTAACTGTTACCCTAACAATTTGTACAGAGCTATGAGGGTTGATATACTGAGTGAGCAACAAACAGTGCAGATCATGATCAAACTGCACAGATTTTCACACTGATCATGATCTACACTGGTCGCCAAAACAGAACTGTTTACCACCAGCAGTGAGATCAAGTTTTCAAAAAAAAAATTCACATAATGATTGTATGGTTATAAATCAACACAGCCTTTGACGACAGCTGTATTATCAAGTATTTGCCAGCTGCAAGAAAGCCCCTGGGGATATGGATATTTAGTGTCAGTCATGGAATGCATATCATCTGCTAAATGGTTCAGCTAACAAACATTATTTTGTACAATAATTTGACCGGGCAACCTAGACTGTTTAATCATAAGAGTAGATAGTTAGCACTATTTGCAAATCAACGGATCAATTGAGTCAGTGAAGAGCCTTTGAGGGGCAAAGTGAACTACACTTGGCACGTATGTATACACATGGATTCGCACCGACCTTCAAAAGAAGAGCCTCTTGGTGGAGATATATGCGACATTTAGTATATCATCATGGAACCGCCCATTGAAAAATACAATATTTACATTTTCTTAGTATATGGCTAAATATTCCAGATAACACAGTATCAACCTATATCATTTGTGATCAACTTATCATTTTGTATTAATTTGTCGCTGAGTTAAAAAGGTTTTCGCCAACCTCCAGGAAGAACCAGTCAATCAATTGTAGACTTCAATAAGTAGGGTAAATAGTTTTATTTGTATCAAGCACAGACTTTTTGTTTGTTGAAGCCAGGAAGATCAAATTCGAAAATTGAGGCAGCGCGCAAAGCATGATAACATTTCCTATCGCATTTTTTTTGGATTTGCCAATCCATGTGTATATAGATCCGTGACTTAGGATAGTTTCGCATTGACCCCTCAAATTGCTAAGTTTGTTTGCCCATCCAGTGCCTTAAATTTGGCTCAAAACTTCAACCAGTCATTTCGCAGACATTATTCAGACACTAAGATGAGCTTTCCATTCAACCCTGCAGGTGATGGAAGACAAGTTATCCAATAAACTGTGAACTGACATTGTTCAACCAATCAACTGGGCTTTCTTATCTAACATTCCTGGTGACCTAGATAAATTATCCAATCAAATAACCCCAATAAGTAGAAAAATTTAAACTATGAAAATAGATTGATTTTCTTTCACAAATATGCTCATACTGCACATTTTAGATAAATGTTCAAAGTCTAGAAAGACATGATTGTGTGTTACAAAAATGTATTAGCATATGTTTAAAAACATATTTTTTTGGTTTTGTAACACCATGAACATCCCCTTACTTTGAAACTTGTAACTAAATTGTGTCATAGGTGTGTCTTATACTCTTTATATATTTGTTAGTTGCAATATACTATTTGGAATTACAGTTACTGACATTTAATACAGTGGGTGAACTTATTTTCAAACACTATTTGTGATCATCCCTCTGATGAACATTTCCAAATGGGGCGTATAAACATCTGAGCATCGGGGTTTTGAATTTCAGTACAGTCCACATAAAGCTATTGATTCTTACTTGACATCCACTTTAAAAGCTATCTAAAAGCATTAAAACATTTCAGTCTATTAATACCTTCTAATCCATCAATTCAAAGTGCTTTTACTGCTTATACTGTTGATGCTGACCTAACATGGCTTTCATTTTTCACTGAATATTCTACCTTGATTTTTAATTAAGGCTCAACCACTCGCTTCTTTCTTTTTTTCCGCAGATTCATCAATAACTCTGCACTCTGTTTTCCTGATTCATTTCTGACTGATGAAAGTGGGTACGAGTTGCATTGAAATCTGTAATTGATTGGAAATTGGAAATTGATTGGAAAGGATGGTACCCGTCATTTATCATCGCATTGATTTTCCGATCTTTGGCTTCACACCTTGTCTCTAATGCAAGTGTTGTAACTGTTCAACATGCAAATCCTATAATTTAATACCTAAGTATTGCTGGTGAAAAGTGATCAGCTTGCACTATTTACAATACATACTTCAGTGAACACCCCTTGACAAACTTAATAGCACTGTCCAAATTGAATTTTGGCAGTATAAAAACATACAGGCATAATTTAAAGGACGGCTGTGTGTTATACTGGTTACCTTTTGTCAATAGTTTGAAAATCCTAGGTTCCGTACTAAACCAGACTACTTTTAATATATACAATTCCAAGATAAAAACTATTTTGGTCAAATTAAAAGGCTAATACTGTTTCATAGCTTTTAGGATAATGAAGCATTTTCTTGTAAAATTACAATTTTCAGTGAAAATCACAATTTCCCGGACACATTGTTAGAAATTACATCAACGATGACAACCAAAAATATCTTTTGTATGTATTTTAGTATTTACTTATTTATTACAAAACCTCACAAATTATCTATTTGGTTGTCACATGTCAAAGATATTATTTTTACCAGTCTTTCTTATAAATGATGAAGTCACTTTCATTATTTTAGTGACTTTCATTATTTTTAAAAATAACGGGGTAGAATACAATTAGCCCTTGTGCCATTTAATGACTTTATTCAATCATGTATTCATTTTTCAGTACAATCAACCTTTTAACCTTTACCCTGATTGCAGCTAATGATTCTCCCTTTGAAATCAGTGCAGATCAAGATCAGCCTACACATTTATGTATAATCTGATCATAATTGGCACTGCTCATTATTAGGGTTTAGAACTTTTCACTGAACACATGTTTATAACATTGATTCCGTTTTAAAAATTTAGCTGGGTCATGATTAAATAAATTAATGTAGAAATGCTGTGACCTGTCATGCTGAAACGTAAAGTCATGCTGAATCGTAAAGTGTTTTGGAGTAACAGACTGCTCGTGGAGAATAAAATATTAATCACCAGTTGATTAATGAAGGATATGAAATGGTTTTTGCATCAATTTTTAACACAGTTCACTTGATGGACCTAATACACGGAATTCTCAAATTTTGCCAACAGGCATGAAGACAGCATAAGTATTTTTTTTCGCAAAGACTTCAAGCAAGCAAACTTGTTCCGCATTTCAATCAAACACAGAGCAGTATTTCATTGAAAATAAAGTTTTTTGTCAGTTTATTTTCAGTTCTCAACATTTTTCATTGCAAAACTTGACCTTTGTCCCTGAATCTTTACCCAGCTAATGGCAAATGATAATCTCCCTTTGCACTATCTTCAAGATCTACAGTGTTTCCTATCCAGACATTAAAATTAATGTTCACTGGGCTCCCTTTTTAAATAATTAATAATATTAAAAGTCGGCTGTTTTAAAAGAACTTCTTCCTACTCCTTGAGTGAGAGATGCTATCTGTTGTAAGCCATAAATGACAAAACCATGTGAGAAAACTAGTGTGTGATTTCTAAACAATTCTTGTAAGGAATGCATAGAAAATGTGCATGTGAATTCCTACAAGCTTGTAAAAATACACCCAACTGTCATAATACATGACTTCTAGATTATTTTCCCACTTTGTCCACGTTTTCTGGTCAAAAATGATCAGCAGATAGTACAAAGGCAGCTTTGGTGGATAGACCAAAATCCATCATTGTAATATCATTTAAATATGTAGATTTACACATATTCAGTGGATGCAACATTTAGGACTTATCAGCATCTGGTAAAAGAAGCCTATAAAGTTGACACTGGCTTTTTTTAAACCACCCACAAACCTAATTACATTGTACTTTGTGTTTGTCCCTAGAAAGCATAAAGTTCGAGGTAATTTGAAACACTGCTTTGAAACACTACACTCTCTATGTTGATAGTGTTTTTTTCATTTATAGAGGGTAATAGATTTGTATATTGCCCCTGGTAAAGATTTGTATATTGCCCCTGGTAAGTAGAATGAACATTAATATTGCAGGCCTGTCACATACTAACGACATCTAGTGCAACTAAATCACTTTCCTACGCCATTGCAGAAATCCCCAAGAAACGGCATTTCTGAGTTAATCTAATTCTGGGCGAGATCATAAATCAAAACTGGAAACTCCTGTGCTGATACAAAAATATTGTTTCGCCTTCTTTATTTATATGCAGATACAATAGATTAGTAATCAACCCACAGTCTATTATGTAATACAAATGCATATAATATAATAATCATAAAAAAATCACGACACAGTGTAGTCAAACCTCTCTGAATAGCTTCTCCAAAGGGCAAACAACTCCATACAAATTCACATACTTAATTTTTTGTCAAGCAAATATTTCGTCCTAGATTCACTGTCCTTGAAAAGTAGACCATTTATAACATCACTACAAAAGAACCTTGAATTAACACAATTTTTAAAAGCCTCACAAACAATAATGGTAAAGACGGATAGAAACAAATAGATAACCCTGCAAACAGACCGAACAAAACATGCAGACAAACACAGGGACAACACTTAACCTGTATACAGCGCCAGCAAATAAGACGTCTTTTTTATAAGTGCTCGTGACAATTTCGTGCAATTTATTTCATAATCGTAACATCTGCAGAGCTGCACGAGATGGGTCATTAACCTTATTTATGTGCTCTCAGTATTTACTCCCCAAACCTATAGAATTTTCATCTATGTCATTACCCTAGGCAAATGAAACAAAAAAAGAAATCTCTTGAGGCCCAGCATGATGCCCATTTCCTCATGGATGGCAGCCAGACTTTATAATTGTACATTGCCGAGGAAACAATAAAGGTACACTAGACTCATTTTTCCAGCTGTCCTTTGGACATGCCTGGAATGTCTTTTTTGTTTTGTTGCTACACACCTTTGTACACTTTCATGTACAATGTAGTATAATGGATTTGTCAGACAGAAACATATCCCAGAATTATGCCATACCCCACCCACTGAAACTATTTTAGCAAAAAAAAAACTATTTTAACAACAGCAATTTGTTTTTAGATTAACTTTTCTCTTTTAAGTTGTACTTTAAGATTTTAGGACTTAATTTGATTTGTCTATTTTAAGAATGAAACAAACATGTTTTAAACTGACATTAACAAGACTCATTTAAAATGGCTTAACAGCATTTTGTTGCATCTTGTCAAATTCTGTAAGAAACAATTATAAAGAGGGATTGGTGGTGTAACATCTTTGTAATATGCATGTTTATTATTTCTTGAAACCTATCATTTACAACAGTTTGCTGTTTATTTGCCAATTATTTGTGTTAAAATGATAAACAATGACATTATCTACAAATAATTACTGCACCATTTTCTGTAACCTGCAAAATTAATGATAGATGCATCTTTGCTATCCCAATAGGATTTTTTCTCCATTCTTTTACAAATGATATGCATGACATGATTATAGAGTTAATTTCTATTAAGATCTACACATCTTTTTAATATCGCCAAGCATTTAATTTATTGAAATATCATTTCTAAGAATTTATACGGGCACTCATTTTCCTGCCACAGTGTTTTCAAGCTTTTTCCTGTTATTTGTGAATACAATATTATTTGCAATGCTAATTGGTAATCCTACAGTGGTTAATCAAACGTAACCAATACTGCTATTTTTAGTTGGAACAACAAAAATTAATTTACAGGTATATTTGGAATATTTATGATTGCCAGGTAAATACAAACTAAATGCATAGGGAAATATATGAATTACACCATTGGCCACTTATATACAAGTAGCTTGCAATAGATTTACAAAAATATTAAAAGAAATATTACAACTAAAACAGCATTTATAATTAAAACAAGAGGGCCAAGATGGCCCTATATCGCTCACCTGACTACCATTGGCTATAATAAAAGGGGTCATGATTCTAACATAATTCGTAGAGGTCCACTACACAGTGCTTAGTAACATTTCAAATATCTGTTATCTGCCTGTCAGCCTTGTTTTGTTTTTTAAGTTTTCCCTATATAAGCCTATGTGAAATCAAGTGCTTCCCCCCCCCTCCTTGGAAGGGATAATTTTGACTAAAGAGTCATGTTTTGAACAATCTTGGTAGAGTCCACTTAAAAATGCCACATGCTAAATATCTTAGCCATAGGCCTTGTAGTTTCAAAGAAGAAGATTTTTAAAGTTTTTTCCATATAAGTCTATGTGAAACCAAGTGACCCCCCAATTTAGACCCGGGGCCCATGATTTGAACAATCTTGGTAGAGGTCCACTGGACAATGCCACATGCTAACTATCTAAGCTCTAGGCCTTGTGGTTTCAGAGAAGAAGACTTTTTAAGTTTTTCCTATTTGTTGTCATAGCAACCAGAGTTCTGCATTGAATGGAATTCTTTGAACATATTTGATAGAGCTTCATGCAAGGAACATCCCTGCAAAGTTTCATCAACATTGGCCTAGTGGTTTCAGAGGAGATGTCGTTTGAAGGAAATGTTGGACGGACGGACGTATGACGGACCCCAGGAGAGTGATCCTAAAAGCTCACTCTGGCACTGTGTGCCAGGTGAGCTTAAAAGGAAATGGCAGTCATTTTATATGAACTGAGAAATATAACCAAGTGGTTTAAATCATAATTCTAACCTGGTACTAAAACAAGCTAATAATTCTAAACTGGTACATTGTACTAAAATAAGCTAAGCGGATGCTGAGAGCTATCAGAAAGTTAATAAGTTTTCCGACACAATATACTTCTGTGTGACTTTAATAAACAGAAGTAGATATAGTAACAAAATTTCACAGTTCTTAACTCAATTCTTTTGTAGCAGTTTATAAAAAGATCTATCAGAAAGGTTCATATAAAAATATTTTAACAGAAAGGTTGATTTTAAGGAAAGGTTACGTTTGCTTTTTGATTTTTTCCAGCTGTATGCAAGAGATAAGTAATAAATATTTACACCTTCTTTAACCTGTTATATAAGCAGAGAGTCTACATAGGAAAATTTCAACAAATAAATCAGATAGTTACATCATAGCTTCTGAAAATAATACTCATGGGTGATGAAACAAGTGGATTCAAACAATCTTTTCTTTCATAACTAAAAGCCATCTTTCAAATAGAATACAAGGGTTTAACTTGTACACTGATTGTGGCTGGTGCTTCTGCCTATACAACCCATCAGTTTGATCATGATCTGCACTGTTCACTATTCAGTAATGAAGTATTCAGTAATTACCTCTTTAACTATGTATAGTGCTGTCTGTAGTACCTATTTAATTATGTATGGTATTGTCTGTAAGTATCTCTTTAACTATGTAAGTATCTCTTTAACTGGGAGCGGTGTTTAAGGTTAAAGTGTCTTCCGCTAATCCTGGGAGTGGGGTTGTAGCCCAACCGGTCAAGAGCGACCTCCTCTGACACCATACTGGTTTTTCCAAGAAGCGGACCAAGAGTGACCAGTTAAGCTTCCAGCTTTCTTCAACTATTTAGTCATGAAAAAAAAAACGTTTTTCATTCCTAACCTACCTATTGACACCAGTAACTGTTTTTTTAAAAGCATAAAAATTCAAATTATGTTAATTTGGTTAGTTTAAGAATAAAAAAATTCTCACCTACCTACCCTTTTTTTGGGACATGAAACCTGAAACAAACATTATTTTTTAGGCCTAAAATAAACTAGTATAAACTCATTAACTTAAGCAAGACTTTTTTTAAAATACGGTCCTTAGCTGAAATGCTTACATTGTGCATTAAATTTTATCTTGTTTTAGATGGGGGAGAAAAAGTGAGAAATGTTTTTCATAAGTAAAACCAGACATACAGACATAAAATATTATGTCAAGACATAAAATATTGTTGCAATATTTAAAATGGTCCAGACATGGAATTGCAATCTAACACCAGACTGCTTGGTACCACTGGAATCAAAGTGCAGCGAAACTATAAACAGATTCTCAATTTCCTAGTTTTAGAAACCCCCAGTTTCAGAAATGTCAAGCATCAAGTTGTTTTGCAAAAAATTCTCTGTTTTGCATTGAATTTCTAAAATGGACTGTTCCACCTAACAATCTGGAAGATACCATTAATTGTTAAAAGGGGTACTTCTGAACATTTACTGACTGAAGAGCAAACAGTGCAGATCATGATCAGAAGTAAGAAACGTCACATCACAAAGGCAGAATCATTTGTACCCTGCAGGGTAGAAGTGTTAAAGTAAATCATGCAACATATTGGATAAATGAGGAAATATAGGAAACTTCTTGTACTAATAATTGGCATAATGTCTGCATGTGTTTAAAACATTCATAATAATGAGCTAAACACGGAGCCATCATTCGTGTACACACTTCAGATATTATCCATTATTCCGCCACTATGTTTACCTAACTTCAAACAAACAGTTTTCCTAACAATGTAATAAACTGCAATTTTGACGCTTACGATGTTCTTTGCGGTGCCAGTTGTTTCAATTACGCAGGCATGATTCAGTACTGCCAGCGCTGCACATCACGGCGGAAGAGATCAAACATTTGATCTTTTAATCGATGAACAAAGTAATTCAAACAATTGATGTCTACTGTCTAAGCGGGAACCGATACTCTTTTACAATATCAATACGAGAAAAACTTGGGCAGCAATGTTTGACAATCAAGTAGAAAATTGGGAAGAATAATGTAAAATGTTTCCACAAATTAAGATACAAGAAAAACTGTCCTTCCGAGCAGCTACTGTACTGCATAGCGTTTGTCTACAACTTTTATCAGTCACTGTTGGTAGTGCAGAAATTCAGTCTACAGAAAAAGGTTATCATTGGCACTGGATAACTCAAAAAGGTTATCATTGGCACTGGATAACTGAAAAAGGATATCATTGGCACTGGATAACTGAAAAAGGTTATCATTGGCACTGGATAACTGAAAAAGGATATCACTGGCACTGGACAACTGAAAAAGGTTATCATTGACACTGGATAACAGAAAAAGGTAATCATTGGAACTGGATAACTGAAAAAGGTTATCATTGGCACTGGATAACTGAAAAAGGTTATCATTGACACTGGACAACTGAAAAAGGTTATCATTGGCACTGGCTAACTGAAAAAGGTAATCATTGGCACTTGATGATAGAGTGGAGTAAATATTGTCAATACCAGTTTATAACTGAAAAAGGTTGGATAACTGAAAAAGGTTATCACTGGCACTGGACAACTGAAAAAGGTTATCACTGACACTGGATAACAGAAAAAGGTAATCAATGGCACTGGATAACTGAAAAAGGTTATCACTGGCACTTTATAACTGAAAAAGGTTGGATAACTGAAAAAGGTTATCATTGACACTGGACAACTGAAAAAGGTTATCATTGACACTGGATAACAGAAAAAGGTAATCATTGGCACTGGATAACTGAAAAAGGTTATCACTGGCACTTTATAACTGAAAAAGGTGTCCTGGGACTGGATAACTGAAAAAGGTTATCACTGGCACTGGATAACTGAAAAAGGTTATCATTGGCACTAGATGTAATTATATAGTGGAGTAAATGTTGTCAAAATCCCAGATTTGTCCGGCACCATTATGTAGCGAGACATGTGGTCAAAATTACACATTTGCCAATATTATTGTTTGTAGTGAAGGAAATTGTCAAGTAATGTAACTTATTTCTGCAACACCCTTTCAGATTTTCAGTATTTCAGCATTTACATAGTGTGGGCAAAAAAATTAAATTTTCTCTAAGAAATGTCTTACATTTAATGTTTCTATTTTAAATTTACATTCATGAAAATATTAGATATTCATACAAATATTTTTTCAATGAAAACGATTTTCAAATTTTGCAAACTAGCAGAATCTTAAGATGTTTTCAAATGATTTGAACTCGCTAAAACATTTCTTATTTTCATTCGACAGATGCCACAACTTGAAAATGTGGCATAAATCTTAATGCAAGACGGGATCACTCATTCTGAAATAACAGCTGCAAACATTTAAATTTTCTATTTTACAGCTTTAATAATCAAAGTTTCAGCTGAATAATACATCAATGATTCTGTAATACTTGATGAGACTTGTGAGTTTCTGCGATTTCATAAATCAGTCTATTTTTAGGTTATTTCTTGACCTGATCCTCCACCCTCCTAGTGCTACACCCTAGCCTTAGTGACACAATGATGGTTTAATCCTGCCCTGAAAACTGTAAACCTATTTCACTAAAATCTACTGGCAAACAGGATAAGTAAACACAAGAACCTTAAATGACCCATTTTCCTTAATGAGATTTTTAGACATTCAGTATGTATGAATTTAAAAGCTAAGAAATTTCATACAAATTCATTATCTTGCATCTTTAACAATTCATACAAGATTTATGGTACATGAGCAAACCAAACAGAAAATTTAATACATCTGCCAAAAAATTATATACTAAAATTATACTCAAAGACACAAAATACTTGTACATTGTCACTACAATTTTTCAAAACTGACTGAAAAGATATAAACCAGTATCACATTCAGAAAATGCCAATGAACTCCTGAAGAATTCAATTTAAAAGTGACATAAATTCTTCACATGAAGACATCTGTTTTGGATCATCTCTAACTAGACACAGAGACCTTAAATCACCCAGTCGATACATTGTCCAGACACAATGCACACTTTAACTTATTAGAGCCACTTAAAGGCCTAATGGGCCTAATTTGCCGCAGCCAGGCAGCCAACGGCAAGCCAAGCCGCAATGTGTAGATGAACTCTTGAAAATCCTGTTTCATTATCATACAAAAACATCAATCAAATACATCCAAACCAGAGACTATGTTTTTTGTGGAGAGAAAAAAATTTACATCCTTCAATTAATATACCAAGTCTGGTGAATTTCTGATTGAAATATCATGTAAATATGTAAGGTAATTAAAATATATGTAGGATTATATAGATATGATTAGAGAGCTCTGCGTGACAGCTATTATCCGATTAAAATGATTATTATCCAACTAAACCGATACTAATTTTAGAAGAACAAGAAAATAACCTTTAATTTTCAAATAGGTATCCAAATTAATGCAGTTCTATAGCCTATTTTTTTGTGTGTAGAAAATATGAAAATAAATTCTGCAGCAAAAAAATTGTAACATTTTAACCGCATTTTAACCAACATCTAACTAAGTTTAAACATAATTTTGGCACAAATATTGGTATGTTTACAAAAACGTATGAAACTTGTTCTATGTACATAAAACAGTTTTACCAGTTTAAGCCTTATTAATAAAAACATCTCTAATATTCATAAACTGACTTTATGATTATTTACGTTTTAACGCAAGAAAGTGAATAATGAATGAAACAAGGTACATTTAGTGCATTTATGTCATCATGCGTATTTCGTTTATGCGTAAAAAATTCTTAATTAACTCTTACCTATCTATTCTGGCACCAAGTAATTCTACCTTTTACAACCAGTGCAGATCATGACCAGATTCATGTAGTCTGCTCATGATCTACACTGTTCCTTATCAGGTCCACCAAATTGAAATTTAGTAGACACCCTTTTGTAACTACAAGGTCAACTGTTTCGTAATTTTGATATTTGAGACTGTACAATTATAAGGGTTTTAATGGTCACAAACATTTTTAAAGGCGATGGCTTTAGCTAAATTTGTTCTGCCTACTGGAAGATGGACAAATCTTTTAAGGGAAGGTCAGGCAGTCATAAAGTGACACCCCCTTTCCCCTGGATAAAACAAACTAAAAACTGACAGTAAAGAGAAACGTAATTATGACTGATGGAAAAAAAAAATTTCTACATTATACCTTCTTGACACTAATGAAAATGCCACTTATCTTGCAAGCCGAGAAATGTTTCCAACATTCCTTTCCGCATTTTTGTACATGTCTTACAGGACACCAGCAGCTTTCCTGACAACTGCTGGAACACGCCTCATGCATAAACCTTTCTAAACAGCATTTATGACATATCTCTTTTGAAAACAGATGACAGTTTGAAGCATCTTCTCCATTCTTTTGCTTGTCAAGAACATTTTACTATTTAGCACTGTTCTAGAAATTTCTGATCATAAGAACCGATAGAGATCTGTTTTCTGAACATAAGAACTGAATCACAGTGTTTGACAAAAATTATGCAATATACCCTGCAATGGATAACTGACAAAATATGTAGAATTGACATTTGCATACTCTTATTCTTCAACTGACAACTGCCTGACAAGGAAAGTGATTCTACAATTGACAACTGACAGAATATATATGTCTGACAAAAAAAAATGGCTCTACAATCGACAACTGACAAAATACTACATGGGAAATGACCAGTTTCACTACTCTACATTAAATTATGACAACATGCATTTAGCATAGGTTTGACATCAGTCACTACTCTCTTTCGGCCTGACAATAGACACTCGTCCTTATTTGACAACTGACAAAAATATATTAGAATGCTGTCTAGCTGTAAGAGTTGGTTATATTTGCATTCTGCCTGAAATAAGTGTTTATAAGATCATAATAGAATATAGCACTTCCCTTGAAAATATTTACACAGCAATTTTCCTAAACAGCTCAAATTACATAAATATTAACTCCTTATATATTATCTTTGATATAAGCACTCAAATCATAATTGGAACCACGCTGCGTATTCAGGTTTGTAGGGCGATTACGTTATATCATATGAAAAGTTCTCGCAACTACAACGGAAAAAGTCTATTTACTATCCGAACAGTAGAATAAAACAAATCTTCAAAGGGACCCGGTAAATCCTGATTTCATATTATACTGAAAAGTTAATCCAAATATATGTTACGATGAAAAGTATGGAAATTGTTTTAATTATTTAACTGCTGTTAGGTACAAAGATTAGAAAAAGTTCAGCTTACTTTTTCCAGTTTCGAAGTTTATTTGCAGTTTCTACTTGATAAGATTATAAACATTTTGCAAAGAAAGAAAACATGTGGAACAGTTTCTCTCTCAGTTCAAACAAGAACCAAGCAACAAGAAACATATTATAACCTAGTGGAGATTTGTCATCAAATAAAATCACCATATTTCTGGGTTTTTAATTCTTCATTCTAAATCCCATATTAATAACATATGCAAATCAACAGCAGGCAAAATCAATAATTTTCATTTTTTTAGAAATTAACTTTATTTCAAATCCCAAAATGGTTCAAGTGAAATAGTGATTTTTTTCTGAAATGAACACTAAATCTCTAATAAAGAGTTTGTACAAAAGCTGTTAGCTTTCTGTATTGATTACATAATGTTCATATTTTTTAAATGCACCAGTTAATATTATTATACCTCACATGCTTTTCCCTATATAAAATTCCCATACTGCATCAGTGAACAAAAAATGATGTTATTTATATAATATTGTGATATTTATATAATATATTGTTTAAACTAAGGTTGTTGGCATTTCAAGGACACATCCTGGAACTGTTCAAAGATGTAACTGTTTCAAGGTAAGCCTTTGATAAACTAGCAAAGGTCATTGTTACAACATTATGTAAAGTAAAGATGACTGTTTCCAACAGCCTTAAAAAAGCGATAGTTCAAATTCTTTTTAGTTGCTCAGTGTAGATTATTTTCAGGGGCAAAATTAAAATCATGATCTAAACTGGTAAATCTATCTGCATCCAGTACGTTTTAGATTTATGTTAAAGTTCTTAAGTAGTTCAAATCATCTTCTTTTATGTTTTCAAACAAATAACAGTTTCCATAAATGTTTTGTCAATTAAAAACAGAATTCCTCTAACAATATATGGCAAAAAAAAAATTAACATTACAGGATTTGTTTTCTGAAACATTGTGTTTCCTCAGAAAATTAATTATCTTCACTTTGCATTTTTTAGTATCGCTGAGCTTTCATTCCTGTTAGTTTAAAAATCTTGTAGAGGGGCCCCAAACTGGGGGGAAAAAAAAAAAAAAAAAATCTTGTAGATTTGAAAGGCAAATACAGAATACCTGGAGCCTTTAAAAAGGTATACATCCATTGAATGTGACAATGACATTGAAAGTGACAGACATTGACTGTGACTGCACTGAACGTGACATACATTAACGCCCTACACAATTATCTTATGTTTGGAAATAGTGTTTTATTTGACAAGAAAAGCTATTTACTTTCAAACAAATATTTTGAAACCTAAATTATCCAAACAGTCCTCAGGAC
The DNA here is from genome assembly GCA_022818135.1 of Saxidomus purpurata. Taxonomy (NCBI): domain Eukaryota; kingdom Metazoa; phylum Mollusca; class Bivalvia; order Venerida; family Veneridae; genus Saxidomus; species Saxidomus purpurata. The sequence continues at coordinate 11,091,199 of JAFMSR010000005.1, forward strand.
CTATCAAATTTTCTTTCTTTTTCCAAAAGATTTTAAGTTTCAAAATTTCTTCATTTCCGAAGCAAATCCATTTAACAACAACAAAAACTAACCAAAAGCAGAGAAATGGAAAAAAACTTGAATCTATTAAAGTCCTTCTCTCAAACAAGACAATAATCAATTGATATTAAACTACTGCAGACTGTATTGGCACTAATGTATACATGTATATATATCATGCAAATACTGAGTACTGGAACACTATTGCCTACAGCATGTGACAGACTAAAGAATATTTCACAGCAGTAATGAGTATTCATTCATTAAAAATGAAATTCGGTTGCAACAAACACTGGCAAAAACAAAGCAAGCAAAAACGATAGAAGAAAATGAAAGTCAGCTGCAAATACTTGTATAATGTTAATGAAACAGCCACAATACAGGACAGGCACTATCATGGAGATTTCCGGTATGAAATAATTCAGCTGTAAGACCTGTTCAGATTTATAAAACATATTTCTGTTGTTTCTTTTCCCTTTTTTATGAGGGGGGGGGGGGGGGGGGGGGTAGAGCGGCTTTTGCTATTAAGCTGTAAACTGTAACGTCATATATTATTACAGAGTTCTTTCCTTTTTTGTAAAAATGATTTCACAAGACCCTGTAATCCATATTCAACCCGTCTACAAACTTGCATATTCTCAGACAACCCAGTCTTGTTTCTCCCAGGAACTAAAACCAACTAAATGCCATAAAAAATGTGACAATCTGAACAAGTTTCACTGTACTCACTACTTTATCGTGGCCTGGAGCAGTAAATCCCACATCATTCGCACATAAATTTTCCTGCTTATGTCTGAAGTAATTTGAAAGTCACATCGCAAGAAACTCTTGAAGGCTAAAATACCGTTTTTGGAAGATAATAACACATCTTCACCTTTAGTAAATTACTACATTCAGACTGAACAAACTGCTGAATTATTTCATACAGGAAGTCTCCACCGGTGCCTGTCTATATTTCCATCGAGACAAAATAATAGTTCATCTCTATAAGAAATGGTCAATAGGAAGAAAATGCAATTTTAAAGAAATCCAGTGGTATTTCATTTTGCATACTCTGCGTAACTTTTGATACAGGTGTACCTGTGCAACAGTCCATCTAGATTTGGGAGCTACTTCCCGTAGGTATGGCATGCAGACCTTGTGGGCCTTGATAGCTTGGTGGTTAGGGCGTTCCTGGGTTCGAATCCTAGCCAGGGCACGAGCTGTGTCCTTGTGCAGACACTCAGATGCCACGTGTCTCAGTCCACCCAGCTGTAAATGGGTAGCAGTTATGACAAACTTGCCTCCTCCTCCTTGCAAACATGATGACATCTGGAACGAGTGTTCGAGAGTGATAAACTAAGCTACGGAGCTTTCTTTGTAAGCAGCAACCTGTTTTATATTGAAGTTAATATTCTGTTCCTATATAAGTTTTTATAAGGCAAGCTGCTATTTCTTTCAGACAGGCATTCTCAAAAAATTTTACTTTATCAAACTAAACCATGTCAAGCGCAGTGTAGATTATGATCAACTTCCACAAATAATCAATTTCCACAAAAAGTAAATTTCAACAACCTAAAGAAATTTCTTTTAAAAAACGAAATGTGTGCAAAAACACTTCATTTCATTAATTACTTGATCATTTTATTAACTACGTAATTACTTCATTAGTTTTCTTAATTCCCATTAAGGGAATCCTAGGGCTAATTATAACAGCTACCAGGAAAAGAAACAAAACAAAAACAATATTTCTAAAATATGAAATTATTGCCTGCCTTTTTTTTTAACAGAAAAGAAAGCAATTAATTTTCTAAAGGTGCTAACAACATGACAAACCTTTATTACACCACTAACAACCCCACCACCAACAACAGCTTTTCTTTCAGCACTAAAACACTTTCATGGCGAAAAAAAAAAAATCTAACCAAATGCTGTACAGCTAAAATCATTGGTATTTCTTTAAGTTTGTTTCATTCAACTATAGAAGAACTGATTTCTTTTATTTTTTTAAGAAATACACCATTACAAAACTTACAATATAAAATGTTCTAAAGATATGTAATTAAATAGTTTATGGTATCACAAACATGATCAGCTTTAACACCCAAGTTAAATAAAGAGATAGCATTCAGTAGTAATTACTCTCGAAAATTTGATAACAATATAAAAACCATCTTTTAAAGGGACATACCCTATAACTGATGTCAAACTAAATAACCTCCAAACATCAATAATAAAATCTTTGCACGTATTATAACTTAACCTAAAAGTTTCAGCTATGCATTCCCAGTCATTCTGGAAAAATTAGTGGTTTAAGATATACTGCACTACCATAAACCATTCAATAATCTATGTAAAGTTGTTGTTGTACAATTAATTGGAGGATACAATATATTAACAGAAAGCCTCTATCTTGATTAATTGTGGTAAAATGAGACATTTTTCGTTCAAAGGTATTTTTTATCTTTTTATGTTCGTTGAACACATAATCTATGTTTCGAGAATATAATCTGCTAGATGTAGGGAGTGCCCCTTTAAAGAAACTTTTTCTCTAAATTTCTGGCAAAATAGTTATGATATCAATGTTACCTGTGTATATTTCTGGAGATCAGGATGAACCCATGAGTTATGAGTATTATCAAAATGTATGTTTTTATTATCAGTGCAGTATCATTGTTTTACATAAGCCAGGTGCCTGCTGTGCCAATAATTCTATTGTTCATCTTAGAGATATGGTGAACAATCAAAGAACAAGTAGCACCAAGACTGTCAGTCACCATAACATCTGTGTAGCATGTTTATAAAGTGTAACTGTATCTCAAGTACTTAGAGTGGTATACAGTCAAACCTGTGATAAGTAACACAACTATTTGTGCACTCCTCTTCCAAGACTTCAGTCACCATAACACTATTTGTAGCACTCCTGTTCCATATAAATTTAGAACAAACTATTTGTACACTTCTCTTCTAAGTATGATTAGAACAAACTATTGTACGTCCTTGTAGTATGGTTATAAACATGTAAACTTCTCTTCCAGTAATGATTAGAATCAAAATAGACACTTCAACAGCACAAGACAACATTTGAAGAGAATGATTAGAACAAAACATTTGTACACTTCCTTCATGTACGATTAGAACAAAACTGTTTCATGGGTTGACATTTTATTAAGTGTCTTACATTATATGTATGATAGAACAAATATTTGTACACTTCAGTTCTGATTAGAACAAAACTAGTTGTACACTTCCAAGTATGATTAGAACAAAACTATTTGTACATTCTCTTATGTTATGATTAAAAAAAAACTATTTGTACACTCTCTTCATGTACGATTAGAACAAAACTATTTGTACACTTCTCTTCTATGTATGATTAGAACAAAACTATTTGTACACTTCTCTATGTATGATTAGAACAAAACTATTTGTACACTTCTCTTCATGTATGATTAGAACAAAACTATTTGTACACTTTTCAGTACGATTATAAACAAAACTATTTGTACACGTCCTTCCATATGATTAGAACAAAACTATTTGTACACGTCTCTTCTAGACAACTATTTTAGAACAAAACTATTTGTACACTTCTCTTGCATGTATGATTAGAACAAAACTATTTGTACACTCCTTCCATGTATGATTAGAACAAAACTATTTGTACACGTCTCTTCTATGTACGATTAGAACAAAACTATATGATTAGAACAAAACTATTTGTACTCTTCTCTTCTATGTATGATTAGAACAAAACTATTTGTACACTCCTCTTCTATGTATGATTAGAACAAAACTATTTGTACACGTCTCTTCTATGTATGATTCGATTAGAACAAAACTATTTGTACACTTCTCTTCTATGTACGATTAGAACAAAACTATTTGTACACGTCTCTTCTATGTACGATTACAACAAAACTATTTGTACACTTCTCTTCTATGTATGATTAGAACAAAACTATTTGTACACTTCTCTTCTATGTGGGATTAGAACAAACCTATTGTACACTCCTTCTATGTACGATTAGAACAAAACTATTTGTACACTTCTCTTCTATGTACGATTAGAACAAACCTATTTGTACACTTCTCTTCTATGTACGATTAGAACAAACCTATTTGTACACTTCTCTTCTATGTACGATTAGAACAAACCTATTTGTACACTTCTCTTCATGTACGATTAGAACAAAACTATTTGTACATTTTTTTTTTTTATATACGATTAGAACAACCTTGTACACTTCTATTATGAAACAAAACTATTTGTACACTTCTCTTCTATGTACGATTAGAACAAACCTATTTGTACACTTCTCTTCTATGTACGATTAGAACAAAACTATTTGTACACGTCTCTTCCATGTATGATTAGAACAAAACTATTTGTACACTCCTCTTCTATGTACGATTAGAACAAACCTATTTGTACACTCCTCTTCCATGTACGATTAGAACAAAACTATTTGTACACTCCTCTTCTATGTACGATTAGAACAAAACTATTTGTACACTTCTCTTTCATGTACGATTACAACAAATCTATTTGTATTCTTCTCTTCCATGTACGATTGCAACAAACCTATTTGTACACTTCTCTTCCATGTACGATTACAACAAACCTATTTGTACACTTCTCTTCTATGAACGATTAGAACAAAACTATTTGTACACTTCTCTTCTATGTACGATTAGAACAAAACTATTTGTACACTTCTCTTCCATGTACGATTACAACAAACCTATTTGTACACTACTCCTCTTCTATGTACGATTAGAACAAAACTATTTGTACACGTCTCTTCCATGTATGATTAGAACAAAACTATTTGTACACTTCTCTACACTCCTCTTCTATGTATGATTAGAACAAAACTATTTTCACTTCTCTTTCATGTACGATGACAACAAACCTATTTGTACACTTCTCTTCCATGTACGATTACAACAAACCTATTTGTACACTTCTCTTCCATGTACGATTAACAACAAACGTATTTGTACACTACTCCTCTTCTATGTACGATTAGAACAAAACTATTTGTACACGTCTCTTCTATGTATAATTAGAACAAAGCTATTTGTACACTTCTCTACACTCCTCTTCTATGTATGATTAGAACAAAACTATTTGTACAGTTCTCTTTCATGTACGATGACAACAAACCTATTTGTACACTTCTCTTCCATGTACGATTACAACAAACCTATTTGTACACTTCTCTTCCATGTACGATTAGAACAAAACTATTTGTACACTTCTCTTCGTACACTTCTCTTCCATGTACGATTAGAACAAAACTATTTGTACACTTCTCTTCCATGTATGATTAGAACAAAACTATTTGTACACTTCTCTTCTATGTACGATTAGAACAAAACTATTTGTACACTTCTCTTCCATGTATGATTAGAACAAAACTATTTGTACACGTCTCTTCCATGTATGATTAGAACAAAACTATTTGTACACTTCTCTTCCATGTATGATTAGAACAAAACTATTTGTACACGTCTCTTCCATGTATGATTAGAACAAAACTATTTGTACACGTCTCTTCCATGTATGATTAGAACAAAACTATTTGTACACGTCTCTTCCATGTATGATTAGAACAAAACTATTTGTACACTTCTCTTCTATGTATGATTAGAACAAAACTATTTGTACACTTCTCTTCTATGTACGATTACAACAAAACTATTTGTACACGTCTCTTCCATGTATGATTACAACAAATCTATTTGTACACGTCTCTTCCATGTACGATTACAACAAAACTATTTGTACACGTCTCTTCTATGTACGATTACAACAAATCTATTTGTACACTTCTCTTCTATGTACGATTACAACAAAACTATTTGTACACTCCTCTTCTATGTACGATTACAACAAAACTATTTGTACACTTCTCTTCTATGTATGATTAGAACAAAACTATTTGTACACTCCTCTTCTATGTACGATTAGAACAAAACTATTTGTACACGTCTCTTCTATGTACGATTAGAACAAAACTATTTGTACACTTCTCTTCTATGTACGATTAGAACAAAACTATTTGTACACTTCTCTTCTATGTATGATTAGAACAAAACTATTTGTACACTCCCTTCTTGTAGAACAAAACTATTTGTACACGCCTTCTATGTATGATTAGAACAAAACTATTTGTACACTCTCTTCTATGTACGATTACAACAAAACTATTTGTACACTCTCTTCTATGATTACAACAAAACTATTTGTACACGTCTCTTCTATGTACGATTAGAACAAAACTATTTGTACACGTCTCTTCTATGTACGATTACAACAAAACTATTTGTACACTTCTCTTCTATGTACGATTACAACAAACCTATTTGTACACTTCTCTTCTATGTATGATTAGAACAAACCTATTTGTACACTCCTCTTCTATGTACGATTAGAACAAAACTATTTGTACACGTCTCTTCTATGTACGATTACAACAAAACTATTTGTACACTCCTCTTCTATGTATGATTAGAACAAAACTATTTGTACACTTCTCTTCTATGTATGATTAGAACAAAACTATTTGTACACTTCTCTTCTATGTACGATTAGAACAAAACTATTTGTACACGTCTCTTCTATGTACGATTAGAACAAAACTATTTGTACACTTCTCTTCTATGTATGATTACAACAAAACTATTTGTACACTTCTCTTCTATGTACGATTAGAACAAAACTATTTGTACACTTCTCTTCTATGTATGATTAGAACAAACCTATTTGTACACTTCTCTTCTATGTATGATTAGAACAAAACTATTTGTGCACTTCTCTTCCATGCATGATTAAATAACCTATTTGTGCACTTCTTCTATGTACAATTAAAACAAACCTATTTGTGCAATTTTCTTCCATGTTCGATTAAAACAAAACTTTTTGTCCACTTTTCTTCTAAACTTCAAAGGCGCCAAGTTACATGTATAGCTGATGCTGGTTGACATGTATAATGAATGGAGAAATTACTGATTAGTACATGAAGTGGAGTATAAAAGTGTATATATTGCCTACCCCAAGATTCACCTCTTAGGCTTATCAGTAGCAGGTCTGTACCTGTCACAACTGATTAGTAACAAATTATACATTCACAAAAAGAATAGGCTACTAACAACATTCCAAAATCCCAGGTATTAGAAAAGAAAAGAAAAGAAAAAACTGCACTCAATTACCTTGCATGTTTTTCTAATTGCCTATTGTTCAAAAAATCATATCTTTCTCTCTTCTGAATCTCTGCAATTAATTGTCCCAGATTCCTTCACACAAAATAGAATGAAAATAGCAACAAAATATCCTAGATGAATTCAGACATCAAAGGAAACCGTTTTTTTTCTTTTGCACTTTACAAAATTACCAAATTCATCTGCCATGCAAGAAGGAAAAGTGAATTAGTACAAAAGTCCCGGACATAGAACTGCTGGCTTAATATAATTATCATTGTGTAAATTTTACTCGATACTTCTTGTAGCTACCACTACTAATTAATTACTTTAAAATACTTCCACTTTTATACAAGCACCTACCCTTACAACCCTTTCATTAGTAGCATGAACATGCAGAGTGCTGGAATCTCTTGTTTGATACATGTACAGGTTCACTTTCATAGTTTGTTTCATTTTTTCATAACATCTATAATCTCAAGACTTTTGGCCAAAACACGGTCAAAACACCATTATGGGGAACTGGATGCAAGTTCTGAAGTAACTGAAATGAATTTCTGAGAAAATTTACCAAGAAATCTCTCTTCCTCTCCTATCCTTTCAGCTGTAATGAATAAATCCATAAGTGTGAACTCCTGGCAGCTCTATGGAAAACAACTTAACAAGATTATTTTGTATCTTTCATCATCTATGGAATATCTTCACCATCCTCCATTAGTCGCAAAATCTGATAAAAATGGATCAATACAGTTCAACAGAAATGATTTTTCATTTTTTGGATACAATTTATATTAGAGATATTGATCCACAGAATCCACTTCTCAAAATCCATTCTATCCAAACTTTTAACTTCCACAAATACTTTCCCATAAGGAATTAGATTAATGTACATTTTGTAATATCAGAATAGAAAATGAGTTCCATTTACTGGCAAGTCTTAAGCCAGTGTTCATAACATTTGTGAAGTTAAAGTCCCAGAATCACTTTGAATTTTCTGATATAGAAAAATAAATTTACTGATAGGATAATGATAGAACCATCTTCTATTCACTCTAAAACACTGTGACATAATTACCCCATTCTTTGTACTCCAGTAGTTTCTTCACGAAAAAAAGTTGCCAGAAAGCTTTTCTTATTTTTTGCAATACCTTTGAAAAAAATACTGTGATACATTTCTAACAAGTACTTATCGATGTAAAAACCTTAAAAAGTTACAAAATTAATGTTTTAGGTACAAATAAAAGTAATTTCCTCCTGTAAAAATATCTCTCTTGGCAAAATAAAAGCAACTTGCAAGTGTGTTCCTGCAGAAGGGACTTTAAATGAAAAAAAAAAAATCAATAAAAAGAATCATGTCAAAATCACTGAGAATCCAAACCTTTGGCCCCTTTAATTTCAAACAAACCAAAATTCAATGAAAAGACCTTCGGCTTCTTGCAAACAAAGTAGAACATTTGGCCTCTTGCACATTATAGCCTACCAAACTTTCCATTAACTTGGGACCTTCGGTGTCCAGTATAAAGGTATGTCCTCTTGCATGTAACCAAGCAAGCCTTCTCTCGTTCCTTTGGATTCTTGCATGTAACCAAGCAAGCCTTCTCTCGATGAACCTTTGGATTCTTGATGAAACCAAGCAAGCCTTCTCTCAAACCTTTGGATTCTTGGATGTAACAAAGCAAGCCTTCTGTCGGACCTTTGGATTCTTGCATGTAACAAAGCAAGCCTTCTTTTGATGAACCTTTGGATTCTTGCATGTAACAAAGCAAGCCTTCTCTCGGACCTTTGAATTCTTGCATGTAACCAAGCAAGCCTTCTCTCGATGAAACTTTGGATTGTTTTACATAACCAAGCAAACTTTCCCTTGATGAACCTTTGGCTTCTTGCATGTAACCAAGCTACCCTTCTCTTGATGAACCTTTGGATTCTTGCATATAACCAAGCTACCCTTCTCTTGATGAACCTTTGGCTTCTTGCATATAACCAAGCTACCCTTCTCTTGATGAACCTTTGGCTTCTTGCATGTAACCAAGCTACCTGTGTCTTGATGAACCTTTGGATTCTTGCATGTAACCAAGCTACCCTTCTCTTGATGAACCTTTGGCTTCTTGCATATAACCAAGCTACCCTTCTCTTGATGAACCTTTGGCTTCTTGCATGTAACCATTTTAGCTACCTGTGTCTTGATGAACCTTTGGCTTCTTGTATGTAACCAAGCAAGCCTTCTCTTGATGAACCCGTGGCTTCTTGCATGTAACCAAGCTACCCTTCTCTTGATGAACCTTTGGCTTCTTGCATGTAACCAAGCTACCTTTTTCTTGATGAACCTTTGGCTTCTTGCATGTAACCAAGATACCCTTCTCTTGATGAACCTTTGGCTTCTTGCATGTAACCAAGCTTCCCATGTCTTGATGAACCTTTGGCTTCTTGCATGTAACCAAGCTACCCTTCTCTTGATGAACCTGTGGCTTCTTGCATGTAACCAAGCTACCCTTCTCTTGATGAACCTTTGGCTTCTTGCATTAACCAAGCTTCCCGTGTCTTGATGAACCTTTGGCTTCTTGCATGTAACCAAGCTACCCTTCTCTTGATGAACCTTTGGCTTCTTGCATTAACCAAGCTTCCCGTGTCTTGATGAACCTTTGGCTTCTTGCATGTAACCAAGCTACCCTTCTCTTGATGAACCTTTAGCTTCTTGCATGTAACCAAGCTACCTTTCTCTTGATGAACCTTTGGCTTCTTGCATGTAACCAAGCTACCCGTGTCTTGATGAACCTTTGGCTTCTTGCATGTAACCAAGCTTCCCGTGTCTTGATGAACCTTTGGCTTCTTGCATGTAACCAAGCTACCCTTCTCTTGATGAACCTTTGGCTTCTTGCATGTAACCAAGCTACCAGTGTCTTGATAAACCTTTGGCTTCTTGCATGTAACCAAGCTACCTGTTTTACTTCTTGCATGTAGCCAAGCAAACCTCTTGATGAACCTTTTCCTTCTTGCATGTAATCAAGCTACTTTTCTTGTGATGAACCTTTGGACTCTTGCATATTACCAAGTAACCATTCTATATTGAACCTTTAGCTTCTTCCATGTAACCAAGCAAGTATTCTCTTGATAAAATTTTGGTTTACAAAACAAATCCTTATGTCCTCTTGCATACCAAGCAAGATTTCATTGAAGAAACTTTGGCCTCTTGCCTGTAACCAAACAAGTCTTCCATCAAAATTTAAGAATAACTGTCCACTAGCTCAGATAAATCTACTGCAGTTTTTGTCATGTTTTCTTATATCAAAGTAAGTCAGCAAGACTAGACTAGCAGATCATTCAAAGGATGAGGTTTTAACAGACAATGTAACTTTATATTCTGAGGTAGTGGCTTAACCCTTGGAATAAAAAAAGATCATAAATTATGATGAAAGAAAAAACAATAGGAGACTTTGAAATTCTGTAAATCCAAGGTTTCCCAGTGGACCACAGTTTCCAGTGGCAGGCAAGCAGTACATATTGTAAGTAGAAAGGTCATAACTCTCTGATTTCTGAAAATTTACTGACTGAATACACGACTTTACAGTTTTGAGACTGTACAGCAGCGTAGATATCCGAAGCGTATCAAGTGAAGTTGAGAGTTATCGCCCTTGAATTTCAGGTAAACTGAATGTATTACGCTTATAATCAATAGAAAATAAGCTTTTTGTAAACTGTCTGTCTGACATGGTTTGTCACAATACATGCATCATTGGAAAGCTTACAATCTTAGCTTTTCTAAACATATGCAATTTGATACATTTTATTTAACCAAACACATTATATCAGGTGTTAAATCTGACCATATATCAGGAATTTTATACAAATGTATAGCAGTTACATATAGTGATAATAGTCGGTAACATTTACTCGATAAAAATCGATAAAAATAGACGAGAAATAGCCCTGTTTGAAACTGTAAAGTCATGTATAGGAAACAAACTGTACACTGTGTATATACAAGGATGTGACGGCTGTTCATATTCTGCACTATCCAGAGTGTAGTCATGATCTACACTGGTCACAAACGCTGGATCACTCGCTGGCAACACGGTAAGAGTTAAAACACAATTATCTTAATCAACAAAATTTCATGAATTTACAGTAAATTTGAAACTTCAGTAGTGGTTATCTAACTTTAAAACAGCAAGGATACCTTAAGCAGCAAATTCTGATGAATCTCTGTCAAGGAATTGGCCATTTATATATTAATTACACCTGAATTTAGCATTCACATACTACACATTGCTCTTCGTGATGACCACCTAGGGCAGGTTTGACCGTAGCAAAAACAAGCAGCATTTCACCTAAACCTGATAATAAGGGTATCGTTAATTATCATTAATTACTATTATCACAGATAATTACACACTGATAATAACAATCAATATCTCCTTACACATTGCATGGTCACTCAGGGCTAGTTAGTTTATATATCTGACCACAACTGCATTGTTGCACTACCCAATCTGTGTAATATACTGTTATTGTTATATGTTTCCATGGTTACTAATTACGACATTGTTTGTATTTTCTAAGAAGTCGTTAAAGCAGTTATGTTATCCCTGACACTCCAGCTTCCGATGGCAAGTGAGCATGCTAAACAGTGACGTTTGCTGAAAATCTACTACAGCATTCAAATGTCAATGCACTTTCAAGTGTAAACATATACACCTTCTGAGGAATTTCATGAGTTTGTTGAAACTAAAACATTGAACTCGATATAAGAAAATACTTTTAAAGTGGTAGAATATTTCACTAGATAACATTTCCATGCCATTGAAAGCATCAACCCAAAGCTAGGTTTTAATTTACTCAAAGGTAGATCTATTTAATCAAAGCCAAAGCTAGATCTTAACATATTTATAGTTTAACAATACAGTGTGAATCTCAAGTCACAAATAAAATGGTTTTGCTTCATTTAATTCCACATGATACCACACACTTGCACAGAGAAGAATTATTTCTTATTTAAATTTATAATAAAACAGAATAAGTATCACTTTGCCTACCTACCTACCTACCTACCTTCAAATAAATGGGTCTCCATGGAATAATCATATTGCTCATTTATACGATTTATTTCTACACTTTACACAAAGGACTAATAAACTGATGTAGCATTTATTTGAAATCATAATATACCAAATGATCTGAACTGGTAGTTGAAAAATACATAATGTAATAATAACACCTACACGAAATGAGTGTAATAAGAAACTTAATTGAATTGACCAAATAATTAAAATTGAAAAGTTTAATATACCAACTTACATCATATGTTTGAAAAGTACAATGTGATGTTACATATGAATATTAACTTTGTCAGTAAAAGTAAATACAGTATACTAAATAATCTTGTACATTATCTGAAGAATACAGTACCACACGTAATCTGATGTTTGAAACTTGGAACAGGAAGTTCAATAGTTCTTTCCATTGCAGGCTTTTGAGACTACACAATACCCAGGGTATCAGTACATGTACAAAATCTACCACACAGTACTAAGGACTCTACCATTACATGTATTGTAAATTTGAAGATATTTGTGGCAGTAAAACACTTTATAATATATTGTGGCAATTTGAGTACAGCTTACAAAAAGTGCAACCATTCAATCTAAGCAACCATTGAAAACTAATTTAAGCAGCCATTAAAACTCAAGTAACTAAATATTGTACCACTGAAAAACAGAATCCCTATAATACAGTATGCAGGCACTGGTAACACCTCAGGTCTACCAGTCCATCCCAATCCCCACAAAAAGCAAAGAAAACCAAAGGACTTTAATTATATAAATGTCAGTTAAAGACAATCACAGCCCAGAAATCTATGTTCTAAGAATCTAATCAATGCGTATTCTCCCATAATTTTCCTGGATTTTTTATTCCATAGATTTTCTCCAGGAAAACTTGCAGTAAATTCTTAATTAGCTTGCATGACAACTTGCAATAAAGAAGTCACATTTGATAATGCGGAAAAGGCTTGGAGGAGAATTTAAATGACACACACAAAACTCTGTACAGGAGCCAATAAAATCCTTCCAAGATATTTGTTATAAAATCAGGAAAACTACACTATACATGAATATCACACCGGCTATTTTCATAGGATTTGAGTATACAGAATGCATACAGGATGTACTATTTACTTTGTAAAGTTACAAACTATGATAAACCTATTAATACCTTGTTATGAAAGCTTATATGAGCTTTTTGGCTTACCTTGTTTTGTAATCTGTGCATATAAATCCAGATGAAATTCACAATTTTCCTCCAAAGAACAACAGTATACAAAAAGGTGAGAAGTTAATATAAACACTTTGTATTTAATATCCACAGAGACCATTCACACTAGGAGTTCAAGTCTCCAAACAATTAAAATCCAAGTTTCTTGAAAAATAAAAAAAAAACGGCAACAAATTTAGTAACAGCAGATGTTTAAAATCTCTCCGCTTTTTTATTTTTCCAGAGATTTAATTATAGAACAAAGAGAGATTCATTTTAATCCAACAGAGAGATTGTTCAGGGTGAACACAGAGTGTAATAAATTTGATGATACACTGCGAGAGATTTCGGAATGATTAGTCGCTCAAGCCATGTAGCTAGAGAGAAGGTTATTCTGTTGTCTTGTGTGTAAACAGCATGTCAGCCGCAGCCGTGTATGAAGGGAGCAGGGTGGACTGGTTATCAAGCAGTTTTATTGGAATTATTGATTTCTCCGGAAAGCAAGATGGACTGAAATTTGAGAACCTGTCTCTGTCTATGATATTCCGATATAATAAATTGTCTCATCAAGGTATGACAAACAAACCCTTGTGCACAAGGTAACAATATTAGAACTGATGGTTAATAATTGAATTCTGTTATAATAACAAACATATTAACCTTGGTTATTATCCTATAAACACAAGCACACAGCCTGACAGAGTACATTATTCATTTCTTTTTCTGCAAAATTTAAGGAATTAGTTCACATCACAAAGGAATCCAAAAACACTTTCTTTTGTTCTTACACTAATCCACATAGACAAAAAGATGTGAAAAGAAGTTACAGTTATGTAACTGCATTGGCATGTCTAATCCCTGAATCATAATACATACATAATTTACAGACCCTTTGTCTTCGTCAAATATTCTTTCACAAGTTGTTGAAATGTGCAAATTTGAATTTTTACTTTTATCTTATTAATTTGATCAAATAGTAAATCTTTGAAGATTACTTGAAATGTAAATAAATGAAAAACAGAACAATTTGATAAACACTCAACTGGTTTTTAAGTTCAGACACATTATTTTAAGTGACTTGATCACGTTTGGCACATTGGTCACATCCCTGTAAGGATGTGTCATAAAACGTTTGATCAATTGCTCAATCTGGAGGTTGCAGTTTCAAGCCCCACTTTGTTTATAAACATCTTGATTCTGAATATTTGAAAAAAAATCCCAAAAGCTTGTATAGTTTTGTCAAATATGGATAATGACACCACATTTATTTAAAATAGATGCAAATTCCTTCTGGTATTACTGTTGTTATTGGTGATTTTTTACATATACATATAAGCTATACATATTATGAGATGTGCGAAAAGCGGTTATATGAGCAGCTAAAACTGTTTTTTTTATATAATACAATTTATCTACCTGTCAACTGTTGTTTATTAAAAACATTTCAATATGAAACAATTTAACACTTATTCATTTATACATTTTTATACAGTTCAAGCATTCACAAGTTTTCATATTTCTGCATTCTCCTACTGATGGGCCTTTATACCGACCTGTTTTCAACTGGATTTACTCCCGAGTCTAATGGAAGAGTTTCTAGCACGACTATGTGCATCAACAAGCCATTCCGTTGATTTCAAGACATTTTTGTATTGTCATACGTTACTAAGTGCTTAATATATAAATAAGCGAAAGTTAAAAAGGTATGCAAAATCTACACCAATATTTCAAATTTATGGAACTTGTGAGCAATGCACTAACATTTGACTGCCCCAAATTAAGTACATTAATTGTCCAGTTCTTCACTACAAAAGTCAAAATAAAAATTTGTTAAAAATTGCAATCCCAATTATTCAACAAAATGATCTCCCTTTTATTTTGCTAGAACAGTACTAAATCAAAACATTCATTACTAAGGTAGCGAAAATTCAACTATACTTTAAAAAAACACAGAAATAAGTTATTTTTAATAAAAAATGAAAGTTGGTATGTAGAAATTCTAAATAAACCACAGTACATGTACAATTATTTTTCTATGTTAAAAAGACCTGGGTGGTCATTTTGTCAAATCACTAAGATTTCAACATAATACACATACTTTTCTTTGTGTTCAAAACACTTTCTGTAAATTTTAACCTGACAATCTTCATTATTTTGTGTCTTGCATAAGGTAATGTACTTGCCACTGAAATAACTGTCACTTCATTTTTGCTTAGTAGTGGACCTTTAAGATAATCTGCAAACAGAGCAGAATTAATAGTGGAGGTTTATCTTGGTACTCAAGTAAAATGTGAAACAAACTAGTATGCAAGCATTCATCTAAATTACCTCCCTTTCATGTAATTTACTAACCTGCTAGAACAATACTTAATCAAGACTTTCAGACAGTTAAGGAATACTGCAAGACAAGCAGAATTTATACAAGAGCTGGCTATTGTTTTCCACTGGATTATCCAGGGGGAATTCAATTAAGTTTACTGGAAAGCTCTAATAAATCTTCAGCAATCACTCTGGATTCATTAAGTGCCCAAGATATTGATAAAATGGCTTCAAGTTTCCTGGGCACTACTATAATTAATTACAACTGCATTCGAACTGTGTTCTTACTAAGGACTGTAAATACAGACTGCAAATTTCCTCAGGGGATCAATGAAAGCGAGCCTTGATAAGGGAAAACCAACATTTTGGTACCCTCATTATAGTGCAGTCAAAGCATTTTTTACTCAGGACCACAGGAACTGAGGCATGATCCCCACCATGGGGGTAGCATTCTTTGGCAAGACACATAAATTTGACATTTCGAGGCTAATCACTTATCTGCAGCGAGTCTCAAGAGCAATTGACACAAGCTATAAGAACTTGTCCCCGTAAACAAGAACACTAATTTTAAAGTACAGAACATACTAGGCTATGTTACCAGTATGCAGCATGATCAGACTGTGCAGCAGCACTGTAGACATACAACAATCACTACAGGTGTGTTTTATATTCCAGCCACATTGCCTTTAGTTGTTGTGATGGCTAACTGGTTCAAGGTGTTCTTACTTTGCACTGCTCTGGGATGTGACCATAATTGTTCAACAGGTTCAAAACCTGCGACTTCTGCCTTGAAAAAATTTAATTTACTAACTTGATCTACACCCATTTCTTTGCACCTATGTAAACTTGCCACAAATTATCCTCTCAAAATTCCTGTACTGGTTTATGTTTGGCACTGGAACTGATGTTATATCTTCCCTGATGGCCATAATGATGAATATCTCTACAGCGGACAGAAACAAACACTGAAATGAGAGAGCCAAGATGACATGCCAGAGCCAAGACAGTTGTACTTTATCACTTGATTTCTTCTACAGCTCTCCAACACTTTAAACCAGGCCCTTGTATACTATAGTGATTCTACCTATGTAACCAGTGTAGACCATGGTATCCGTGACATCTAATCATGATCTGCACTGTTCACTATCCAATCAATAAATTTTCAGCAAACAGTCCTTTGAACAACTAATGGTACAGTGACAAAACTGAAACACGGACTTGACAGGGTAAAGTTTAAATAAAGGGATACAGGGTCATCTAGGGTCTATTTGTAGTGTTTAAAGGTTTCTCTCTAAGCATGTACCTGCTTCTCCTACCTAAGTAAAACCATGACCTTCCATGAACCACAAGGATCATTTCCATGAATCTGGCACAGACTCTCTACCATACATACGTCTTAGCAGAAACTGAAAATAAAACAAATGAAATTAATATACAATCTTAGTGTTTATAATTATACAATCTTAGTGTTTATAATGATTGTAATCTTAGTGTTTATAATTATAAAATGTTAGTGTTTATAATGATTGTAATCTTGGTGTTTATTATACAATCTTAGTGTTTATAATGATTGTAATCTTAGTGTTTATAATTATAAAATGTTAGTGTTTATAATGATTGTAATCTTGGTGTTTATTATGCAATCTTACTGTTTACAATTATGCAATTTTTTTTATATGTAATCTCAGTAGTTCTATATAATGCAATCTTAGTGTTTATATGCAATCTTGGGTGTTCATTATGCAATCTTAGTATTTATATGTAATCTTGGCGAAAAGGACTAAAAGTTTCACATTTTATATAATGTAAAAGAATAGTTTCACAATACTTTCAGAGCTGCAACTGAGATGACATTTATCAACATTTAACAACAGAGTGTGGGTGGATCAAGTGGAACCATCAAGACGTCTGTAATGTATGCACAGACAAACTAAAGCAACCTTATATGCTTAAGGCAATCTTAGATCACGACATAAAAAGCTTGCAACTAAAATAATTGCTATTATTCTTGGTAATGAGTAAGACTGCATCAACGATATATTCCTAAGTAACAACGGCCATATTGCCTTCTCTCTTGACATAATGTCTTTAATTATATCGTCTAGCACATTATCTTAATTGGCATTGGCAAAAAGCAAAAACAAAAGGAAACATCATTGAGCACCCTTCATCATTATTCCCATTTTAAAATAATTAACATTTTCCATTGTTTTTATTAATTAAGAAGAAGAATTTACGCAAAAACTTTCCTTATTCTTGCCGATCTGTTGCGATAGTAATTAAAACTCATTCGTCCCTCTTAGGCTACGATGAGAAAAATCAATTCGTTTTTTTTTTAATACGACTTGAAGAGTAACCTCTCACAGAAAGCAAGCTGCAAATTCTCATTGGAAACACTTTTTGAGTGTGTTTAACATGCAGCTGTGAGCAAGAACATTATGCAACTATTAAAAATAATAAAAGATTTTTATTCACACCATCCCATAGGAAGAAATTCTGTGCATCAGCCAATTTACTAAATTATGAATATGCAAGATGTCGAGTATTTATAGTTCAGTCAGTAATGCTTTCACCCTCTAAGCAACAGTCCCCGGGGTTTCAGTCCTGGTCAGTCTGCACATTTTTCACACCTTCGTAATGTTTAACTGAATCTCCTTTTATGAAGTGACTCAGCTCTGACTCTGTTCTCTGGTTCCCTTCTCAAGTACTACAAATGGAATGAAACCAGAAAAATGCCCTAGCAGTGGGGCTTCCTCTGAAGTACAAAGATACCATTAACCATTTTGATCCGGGGAATGAAACCTTTCGTTGGCAGACGACACTTCAGTGAGCAAATTGCCACAGACAGCAAGCATATTCCAAATGGAAACTAAAGCCATAAGAATATGGGGGGAAGCCAGATTCTGACAAATTGTTTATGACATATGAATCATACCAGACAAATACAATCATATTGAACTTTCAAATGTTTCATTCTCCATAGAGATAAGTGCTCAATGGAAAATGTCTTTTTTCCAACAGGCATCCATTGCCCCAAACAATATAACATCTATATCTTTTTCCATACAGTTCTCATTTCAGGTAATGCATTTACCAAGAGCACATTCTATTTTCAGCAAAGTTTTTTCTTGTGGCATAATAAAATAACAATGATGTCTCTGAAAAGTAGTTGTTAATTATGGAATTAAGAACTTCTTTCCCCGCTAATTCAAAATTTGCCTACTGGACTCAAGCAAAATCTCTAAAACGTACTTGTCCTTTAACGAGAGATCAATATAACTTAACAGACTGAAAAGTGAACAGTGCAGATCATGATCAACCTTGGTCTTAAAGCAGAGCTAGAGAACAGGAGATAAAGCTGATTAGTGTATGCCTATACAAGCTTCATTAATTAAAGGATGCTTATTTAGAAAGAATTACTGGCCATCCTTAATTGCCCAGATTTACTATAAATACCAAATATTAAACCTATAACCTTTTTTATTTGATTTTCAGTACGTGTTTGTACCATGTACCACTTTTTTTACTGAGTACAAATGTACTACTTTGTACCCAGTACCACTGTGTAATGTGTACCACTTTGTACCCTTACCAATAATAGTTGTAGTACCCTAATTGAAAGATGGTCCATTTCAGATATTTATGCCCATCATTGTAAATCATTTTGATCTTACTCTCGGAATTAGTAAGACAAATAATTACTGGTTCTGATATAAAAAAAACTACTGGACTGACCATAGTGTTCTTACTGGAAGCCAGAAATAATAGCCATAAATCTATGCTAGCAAGACAGGCTTAATTGGAAATACATAAACTTTCACTTACATTAATCAGTGGTTTTCCATTAATTATCTTCCCTCCCTGTAATAACAGTAATGGTCTGTAGGGAGATATGGACAAATCATGTACATTCTCTGTCATCAAAGCAAATCTACCTATAAAATGCAGGTAACTTTGTAGATAATTCTGTGATCCCTGATGGCTTTTCATGTACTTCTTGTAACTTAATCACTTCGGATAATTGAGTTTTGCTTTTACAAATTACAGGCAGATATTCTTTCTGTGTGCATCCCCAAAGTATTTTAATCATATAACTGAATGACCTACTTTCAACCAAGACCTTATGACCTATTTTGCAACTAAGACCTTACAACCCTGTTTGCAACCAAGACCATGTGACCTATTTTCAACTAATAACTTTATGACCAATATTGAGCAAAACTCTAATGTTCTATCAATTTGTTATAATCTACTATCAAACTTCTTTATGCAGTCATTTGAATATCTTCTGAAAATTGGTAGAACCCCTTATCTGAACTTAAAGGGACAATTTTTACTAAACATTCTTTTTATACAAATCAAAAGTACAGCTTACAAACATAGAATAGTGTTTGCATTCTTTTTCTTTTAAGCAAACACTTTCTGACACATTTTTCCTAAAAAAAAAAAAAACAACAACAACATGAATTTGAAAGACATACCTCGACATTATTTTGAGTAAATAGATCACAATTCAATAAATACATGATTCTATATACAATGAAATGCAAAGAGATCAAGGGGTTTTTAGAAAAGCATCACCAGCCTGCAACTGTGCTAAAATTTAACAGCATATTCATGGACTGTGTTTGTCAATGGTAGCATGAACAAAATCTGTCAAATGAAAAGAAACAGGAGCTGTTGTAAAACATGTACACTTGGAGCCACTTCTAACCCGACACTTTTCAAATTTGATTTTCTCGAATATGGTTCAAGATATTTATTTGAAATTAAATATTATGTTGTTTGGCAACATTAGCTGTATAAAACTGATAAAGCCTTTCAACTGTGATGATCGGTTACGTTTGAACGTGTGACAAGTACGATTTCACTATTTTGCACGAGGAAATGTAGGTGAGCGAAAAATATCAATATTCATTTTCATTTTATTTTTCTATAACGCAATTCAAACCGTAAAAACAGAATTTTGATTTTAAAAATCAGTCACTTCGAATGAATATCCAAGAGCGTACTCGCGCAATTGACATGTTGCTTGCCGGCTAATCACTCAGGCAGTCATGTATATAAATGTATCATATCTATTTAGCAATAATTTTATTTGCAAACATATGCAGTATCGACCTGTTCACTATAAATCTTAAACAAGAGGGCCATGATGGCCCTGTATCGCTCACCTGTCTACCATTGGCAAAAATAAAAAGGTTATTAATAGCAGAAAGGATCAATTTTTACCTTTGGCTCATGATATCCTCTTAATAAGCCTATGTAAAATCAAAAGACCCCCACCCCCACCCCAGGCAGGGTTAATTTTGACCCTGAGGTCAGGATTTGAACAATCTTGGTAGAGAGTCAATTATTGCCACATGCTGAATATCTAAGCTCTAGGCCTCATTATTTTGCTGTCTGATCATGATCTGCACTGTTGGCTATTCATTTTTTTGCTGTCTGATCATGATCTGCACTGTAAGCTATTCATTGTATGTTGGCTGGTCATGATCTGCACTGTCAGCTTTTTATTTTTTGCTGTCTGATCATGATCTGCACTGTTTGCTATGCATTATTTAGCTGTCTGATCATGATCCGCACTTTCATAATTTAGCTGTCTGATCATGATCTGCACTTTCATTATTTTGCTATCTGATCATGATCTGCACTTTTTGACAAACTTCAAGGATATCTGGGCTGAAAATGTAACATCTAGAGTGTTAACAAGGTTTTTCCATATTTGGGCTGTGTGACCTAGTTTTTGACCCCAGATGACCCATATTCGAACTTGGGCTAGAAATCATCTTAACAACCTTTCTGACAAATTTCCAGGATATTTGGGCTGAAAATGTTACCTCTAAAGTGTTAACAAGGTTTTTCCATATTTGGGCTGTGTGACCTAGTTTTTGACCCCAGGTGACCCATATTAAAACTTGAGCTAGAAATCATAGAAACAACCTTTCTGACAAATTGCCAGGATATTTGGACTGAAACACAGGTGGAAGGAACATACCTTTGACTTTTTTTTCTTAAGCTAATGCTTTTTTCTATGCATTTTAAAATTGATATCAGAATAAATAAAAAAAAAAAATTGAAAAAAAAATTTTTTTTTCTTCATAGCTCTTTACTATATACAAGGTTCCCAACACACTCTGTATGAAAACAAGCATGTCGCTCTGAAAAACTCTTCGATTTCTTTCAAATTTGAGTTACGTTAAACAAATTTGAACAATTCTAGAGAGAAATGATAGAGCTTTAAGAAAGAGTTTACTTCAATGGAAAATTCCAAGCCGTTTTCATTCTACAAGGAAAATACCAACGCTGATACAGCGATTTTCGCTAAAACCAGAAAAATGTCACACATATTCCGACAGTGATTTTCGCTAAATTCTCCACTAATATTGCGGTACTGCGAAAGACAACCATTAAAACAAGAAATATATATTATTAGACTACAAATCATGGCGTAGATCGTACCTTTACATCAATGTGTTCGATACTACAGCGGATTTTTCAGTTTTTGTAATTGTCAAAATGTATTAGCGGCCATGAAGGTCCGAGAGGTTGCGCAGTGATTTGTAACAGCTATTCAAGGACATTATCAAAACATATCCAAGGCATTGAAAGTGAAAGTAAAAGCATTTAGTCAACAAAAAATGAAAAATCCGCCGTAGCATCGAACCCATTTTGAGTAAAAGTACGATCTACGACATGATTTGAAGTCTAAACATATATATTGCATGTTTTGATAGTTTCCTGTCGGATTACCGCAAGTATATTGGAGAATTTAGTGAAAATCACCGTCTGGAAAATGTGTGACATTTTTTCTGGTTTGAGCAAAATCCTCTAAAGCTTTGGCATTTTCGCTTGTAGAACGAAAACGGCTTGGAATTTTCCATTGAAGTAAACTTTTTCTTAAAGCTCTATCATTTCTCCTTAGAATTCGTTCAAATTTGTTTAACGTAACTCAAATTTGAAAGAAATCAAGAGTTTTTCAGAGCGACATGCTTGTTTTCATACAGAGTGTGTTGGGAACCTTGTATATAGTAAAGAGCTATGAAGAAAAAAATTTTTTTTTTTTTTTTTTTTTTATTTATTCTGATATCAATTTTAAAATGCATAGAAAAAAGCATTAGCTTAAGAAAAAAAAGTCAAAGGTATGTTCCTTCCACCTGTGGACTGAAACAGTAGCCTCTACAGCCTTAACAAGATTTTTCTATTTTTGGGCTCTGTGACTTAGTTTTTGACCCCAGATGACCCATATTCGAACTCGTCCGAGTAATTACTGGGACAAACATCCTGACCAAGTTTCGTGACAATTGAGGAAAAAATGTGACCACTAGAGCGTTAACAAACTAAATGTGGACGGACGACGGGCGACGGACGACGGACGACGGACATTCATCGATCCTAATAGCTCACCCTGAGCCAGCTCAGGTGAGCTAAAAAGGTGGACATTTATCTTTAAAATACAATTACATTGTATTTCGTTCCATTACTCCAATGTACGGATTTTATTATGAATCGGTGACTTTTCTCATTGTTGGGATTTCACGTTATGCCATTTTGTGAATTCAGATTTTACAGCGATGTTTTTTAATTGTTAAATTTTATATGTATTTGTTAATCAATTAAAATTAAATTTCGCA
This sequence comes from Saxidomus purpurata, assembly GCA_022818135.1. Classification (NCBI taxonomy): domain Eukaryota; kingdom Metazoa; phylum Mollusca; class Bivalvia; order Venerida; family Veneridae; genus Saxidomus; species Saxidomus purpurata. The sequence goes on from JAFMSR010000005.1 coordinate 11,114,622, forward strand.
GAAGTACGTATTATGTGTTGAATTAATTATCTTCTAAATTTGAACGAAATCTGCACACAAATAATTCAGTTATACCGAACTATATAAGTGTCGGGCTAGAAGTGGCTCCAAGTGTATACCCCCTTTGATGCAATCAGTAATGTTGAAAAAGCAATATAAGTTGGAATGAAAAAACTTTTTTTTTTCCTTAAAAAGAACATACATCAGCTTTTGGCCTTACAAAAAAATAATTGGCCTCAACAGTTTTTAAAGACTTGGCATAAAAAAATTCATGTGGTAAACAAAATAATGTCCAAGTTGCCTTGACCTTTGACCTACTGACCTCAAAATATCAAGGGGTCATCTGCTAGTCACAACCATTCTCCATACCTAGTTTCAAAATGCCAAGCCCATGCATTTTCTAGTAATCATCAGAAAACTGTTTTACTATTCCCAATCACTGTGACCTTTGGCCTTCAAATCAATAGGGGTCATCTGCTGGTCATGACTAAACTCCACACCAAGTTTCAAGATGCTAGGCCTTTGCGTTCTTTAGTTATTGTCTGGAAACAGTTCTGTACCAACCGACAAATTCCAGGTCAATGTGACCTTGACCTTTGACCTACTGATGTCAAAGTCAAAGGGGTCCTCTACTCGTCATGACGAACCTACTCTACAAATTTGAGGATTGTATGCCAATCTGTTCTTAAGTTATTGTCTGGAAACCATTCTCTATCGACCCTTAATATTACAACGATTTTCATCCAAACATTTTCTTTCAATCATTCATAAAGAATAAGGTCACATGGGTGTCAAGGTTAAAGTTCTGTAAGTATCAAACAAAAGAAGTACAGTTAACTCTGTATACAACGACTCCGGATATGGTGAATTTCCGGATATCAGGGACACATTTTCTGTGCCCTATTTCATTCCTTCTTCATTTTAAATGAAAATGCCATTTGAAAACAATGTACTCCTGATATAACTAGAACTATCACTGAAGGTGATGAATACACCCCGAACACCCCACTGACACAGTTTTCAAAATTTATGTAATATTTGATGCTTTGATTATTGGCTTCTGTGAAGTATAATTAAATTTTGACCAGCGGATTTGGAGATTAAAAGCACACAACATTTTACTATCATGAGCCCCGTGACCTTTGATCTAGTGACCCGAAACATGGACCATGCACAACTAAGCATGGTGCTTATCACTTCTATGAAGTAGCATTAAATCTGACCAGTGGTTTTGGAATTTAGCGTCCACAAGATTTTACCATCTCGAGTCCCTGTGACCTTGACCTTGACCTAGAGACCCGAAACCTGAACCATGCACAGCTAGGCATTGTACTTATCACTTGTGTGAAGTATCATCAAATTCTGACCAGGGGTTTTGGAGATTTAGTGTCCACAAGATTTTACCATCTCGAGCCCCGTGACCTTGACCTTTAATCTGGAGACCCGAAACCTGGACCATGCACAACTAGGCATTGTAGTTATCACTTGTGTGAAGTATCATTAAATTCTGACCAGGGGTTTTGGAAATTTAGCGTCCACAAGATTTTACCATCTCGAACCCCGTGACCTTGACCTTGACCTAGAGACCCGAAACCTGGACCATGCACAACTAGGCTTGTACTTATCACTTGTGTGAAGTATCATCAAATTCTGACCAGGGTTTTGGTGATTTAGCGTCCACAAGATTTTACTATCCCGAGCCCCTGTGACCTTGACCTTGACCTAGAGACCCGAAACATGGACGTTGCACAACTAGACATTGTACTTATCACTTGTGTGAAGTATCATCAAATTCTGACCAGGGGTTTTGGAGATTTAGCGTCCACAAGATTTTACTATCCCGAGCCCCTGTGACCTTGACCTTTGACCTAGAGACCCGAAACATGGACGTTGCACAACTAGACATTGTACTTATCACTTGTGTGAAGTATCATGAAATTCTGACCAGGGGTATTGGAGATCTAGTGTCCACAAGATTGTGTCTACAGACGGACGAACGGACAAGCTGAATCCAGTATACCCCCCCTAACACTTTGTGTTCGGGGGGTATAAAAAATATATTTAAATGGAGTTTGTTACAGTCAAATCTGTGAACAAAGACCACTGTTGGGAATTAGCTACAAATGTTGTCTTTGTTTACAGGTGGTCTTTATTCAAAGGTGTGTCTACTATATATTAATAGTGCATGGTGGCCTCCTTGTTGGTCTTTATTAGCAGGATGGTCTTTATTCAGAGGTGGTCTTTAACACAGGTTTAACACAGGTTTGACTGTATATACAGAGTTTTATTGTAGAATTTGTGAATAGTAACAAAATTCCACAAATGGGCAAAATCAATATAAAGGGAAAGGACACAATAAAGTCTTTCCTACATAGCCCTCCCTTTCATACTGGCAAGTGCGGGTACAATAAAGCACATTTATCACTAAGGAAGCAGTCTGTCACTTTCTGCACCAGTAAAAAACGCAGCATTTCATCATTCAAGGTAATTTCCATGTAATATTGTAATTATTCGACAAGGTGTCAGAACGATGCCATACCTAATCAATTCCCCCTATTCGTTACCTGCCAACAAATAATAATAGATTAAATTTATTGATTCATCTCCATAATTTACTTACAGGTATTCTCAGCAGGTCGACAATCATTGGCCATTGATAAAATCTGCTAGAATCTTTTTACACCATGCACTACAGTAATTAAAATCCCCAAAGAACGATATAAATCAATGGCAACCCCAGGTCTTTTTATACAAAATTTACCAACAAATAATGATTTTTGATTAAATCGTCACTTGCAATGAGATAGGTGAGGACAATTTGATAGTTTGGTGCAAAGCTATTACAGTTTTTGCATCAGAATTTTTCAGTACTAAAAATTTTACTCAGGAAATGATATCACCTTTGCCGCAACTGGAGCTCATGATCGGATTGCATAAACGTTCATTAATTAATGTCTCTTTGTTTTCATTTTTCCCACACTGTCATGGAAAAGAAACTTCTTTAATAAAACTATGTAAATGGAATAAATACAGACTATAATAATTATCGTTGCACCAACCTCCCTGGTACAAAGGTTAATGTTGCTAATGGGACTAAACCTCACTGACTTAAGGGTCCTGGGTCTGAGCCCACTACCAACCATACTGTTCATGTGAAAAAGAATGGGGAGTCTAGGGGCCAAGGTATACTGCCAACCTGTAAATAACTGAAATACTTTTGGAATAGGCCTTTAACCCCAAGAAAATAAAATAACCTATATAGGTACAGGACAGAAACAGTATACCAAGATGCTTATTGCTCTAGCAGCATGCTTCCACTTATCTTCAGATTAACTCAAGGGTATCATGTCTTCATGCATCTTATCATGGAATCTAATCACATAAATGATTGTTTATATAACCTCTTCATGAAATACCTCAATAACAAACACCACTTTGTTTCTTTGTGCCTCCTTGAATGCCATCTACCGTAATAGGAAGCTGAAGAAATTACAGCATCTTTTTTTTGCGATTTATTTTTGCAGAAAATGCAAGACTGGGCACTGGGTAAGACTATTTCAAAGATTGACATTTAGATAGTTTATATAGAAAGCAGCTGCTGATTATGGAAGGAACAAACATTCAAATGTAACAAAAGCTGTGGCTGTAAGTTTCACGTCTCTCGTGGCTCTTAAATACCCAAGAGTGACCTTGAACTTTGAGCTGAAAACCCTTATGTTGTGTTTGAAACAACTTCTCATAACTTTTCTGGTGCTCTACAATTCTGTAACTGCTAAACTCCCGACACTCTTGTGTAGCATTGACTTTTTTTTGAAGACATTAATGCAAACCTGCCCAAGACCCTCTGCATTTTACCACAAACATGTGACATGGGATTAAAATCCCAAAAACTGAAACATAGATATGGCAGATACACCATTTTTAGTGTTGCCTTGACCTTTGAGCTGGGCTATCTAGTGCAGAAATACAGTCCTTCCAAAAGTAGAGATATGCACTAAATTGAAATCCTATAAACCATAATAAAAGATTTGACAGAGACATGATCTGTACTGAAATCCCATAAAAAGTAATGCACTGGGGTAATCGGTCTAGTTATCATACTTGACAAAGATACTACGCCCAATAAAGACTGCGCCAAGTTTGGGTGATGTTAAGACAATACCGTCTCCCGTAAGACACTGGTTAGTCTTTAAATTTGGTGACATTTTGGTAATCCAGGGGCCACAACTCCATAATGCTTTTTGCAAACTGTCCAGTTATCAATCTTACCAAGATATGCACAAGAGCAGATACTGTCTAACCACCCATTATAGGTAATCCAAGAGCAATTCCATTAAAACATATGTATAAGGATGGACCAATTTACAGCAGGGACAGTGAAAATGTGGTCAGATTTAGATCAATTGAAACCTGTAATTCTACTGTCATATTCTACTTATTTGTTGTCTATTACATTTTTCAACACACCAGGTCATATTTTTCCAAATATTGATTATCAAAGCTGCCACTCCAGGTCTTTCTACTGCAGAAGGAAAGTTGCAGTCATAAATTCTTAGCTAGACAAATTTTTAACCTATTAAGAAGGTGGTGAATAGTGTTTCTAACTGTGAAAACCAATTTGTCTAACATCTTTCTTTCTTGAAGCACTTCATGCAGTTTAATTTGGAGCAGTCGTTAGTGCCTCGCATTATGCCACATGAATCTAATACTGTAAAAGTGCACTCAATCCATCTGTACAGCACTGCATTCTGGGAGGCATTTGGGCTCAGACATACACCATCTATCCGGCTACAAAATCTATTTGTTAGAATCAGTATTTTCCTTGGAAAGTTCAAGTCTCAAAAGACAAATGTGTTTTCTTTCCTTACTGGAACAGTAAAAACAGTCACCAATTAATTTAAGATGGCTTCAGGTGTTTTTAATGTCTAGGGAAATCAGTTCTTATGCTATATAACTGTGTTACAAGACAAAACCATGGTAAATCTTCACAACTTACTGTCTTGCATTGAATGTTTCCTGTCTTGCATTGAATGCTTGAGGTATAAAACTGATTTGTGTGAAGAGTTGTTTACAACATGCAACTTGATAATATCCAATCCTTTCAGACATTGATGATTAAAATCTTTATTTAGAATGGGAATGGCCATGCTTTTGACTCGAACTCAAAACCAGTCTTACCGATAGAAAAAGGTACTTCTACATCACCATACGTCCAAGGTAACAAGAGCTGTTTGTAAAACATGTATGCCCCCTTTGATGCAAAAGTTGTACTATGAAAGGAACAGTTTTTATAGCAAAAGTCAGAGTTAAATTTGTGAAAACGGCATCTGTAGAAATTGTAGAATAAAAAAAAGATTTTAAAAAGAAAATAAACATTAAAAAAAACACCATATTTTTACGAAGTGATCTTCACCTCCAAAAAAAATAGTTTTTTTGCTAAAAAAACAAAAACTAAAAAAAAAAAAATTAAAAAAAAAAAATTTTTAGTAGTGACCTTGACCTTATGAAAAAATGTTTGTGTGTGTAAAACAATTCTATAATCAAAGAAAAGAAATTTTTTTAGTTACAGTGTGGTTTCAGAGAAGAAGATTTTTAAAGTTTTTCCTATATATGCCTATGCAAAAACTAAGTGCCCACCCGCGTGGTCAATTTTGACCCGGGGGTCATAATTTGAACAATCTTGGTAGAGGTCCACTAGACAATGCTACATGCCAAATATCTAAGCTCTAGGCCTTGTGGTTTCAGAGAAGAAGATTTTTAAAGTTTTTCCTATTTGTTGCCATAGCAACCAGAGTTCTGCATGGAATGGAATTCTTTGAACAATTTGGTAGAGCTTCATGCAAGGAACATTCCTGCATAGTTTTATCAACATTGGCCTAGAGGTTTCAGAGGAGATGTCATTTGAATCAAAATGTTGACGGACGACCTACGACGGACAATCATCGATCAGAAAAGCTCACCCTGGCATAGCCAGGTGAGCTAAAAATGTGAAAAAAAGATCTATTTTTAGTAGTGTCCTTGACCTTAAAAAATTTTTTTTGTGCAAATCAATTTAATAATAAAAAATATTGGAAAAAAGATCTTGTTAACATTGACTTTGACCTCTAAAAAATTCTTTTTGGCAGAGAACAATATAAAACTGAAAAAAAAAAAATTGAAAAAATCTATCCTTGATCCAAGTGACCCCTTATGCAATGCAAGCTTCCTCTCCCCGCAAATTACCTACAAACCAAATTTCGTTGCAATTGGTCACTTGTAACTTAGTTATTGAGTAGAAATCATTCTACAATTCTTGGTCACTGTGACCTTGAACTTTGAACTTCTAATCTCAAAACCGTTACTGGTTATGACCAACCTCCACATCAAGTTTCAACATATTAGGCCCAAGCATTCTCGAGTTATCGTTTGGAAATTGTTTTACATTTATTGGTCACCGTGACCTTGAAGATTGACCTACTAACCTCAAAATCAATACGGGTCATCTGCTGGTCATTACAAACCTCCACATCAAGTTTGAAGATGCTAATTCCAAACATTTTAAGTTATCATCCGGTTGGAAACCGTTTAACTATTACGGGTCACTGTGACCTTGACCTTTGACATACTGACCTAAAAATTCATAGGGTCCTCTGCTGATCTTGACCAACCTCCATATCAAGCTTCAGGATCCTAGGCCCAAACGTTCTTGAGTTATCATCCGAAAACCAGTAACTGCTGGTAGACGGACTGACGGACGCACGTACGGACGTACAGACATACTGACCAACCGACAGACTGACAGACATCTGCAAATCAATATACCCCTCTTCTTCAAAGGGGACATAAAAATTTCATTGGGACATAAATGTAGCAACTACAAACAAGTCCCTGTCAATACACAAGAATGCATTTAGATTTGAAAACCTTGTTAACTGAGAGGAGGCATTCTGATGTCATGTGACAAGTAATATGGAGATTAATACCACGTCTGCAAAAAAAGACACTTGGGAAGGGGTTTTGAGACTTAAACTTGTCAATATCATAAGAAGAGTAAGTGCATTGCTTGTCAAGGGACTTTTAACTGTGATCACCCCTGATGCAGTCTGTCCAAACAATTTCTTACAGGAAAATGAATGCTAAACAAAATATACTCCATACAAACTTTCAAGATGACAGAACTAATTAGAAATGAAACGGTAAATTATTTAAATGTATCTTTATAAAAGAAATGTCTTTGAAATGAAACAGGTAGGTTTTATTGTCATAAATCTATCTTTATAAAAGAATGTCTTCCTCGATTTGCTATTTGCTTTGCAAACTACTTAAGAAATGTGTTTTTCTATCTGAGAATTGTGCTGATACTAACTACCTACAGGTTCAACCATTCTAGAGGCTTTTTAAAAATGTTTTGGCATTTAAACTTTGCAGTAACCTGGACATTTGAGCCAGTGACCTCAAGTCAATAGAGGTCATATACTTATCCATTTGAAATGTTCCTACTTGTTTTGAGGATATTAGGTTAAAACCGTCTCATGTTAATTTACAGAAACAAACATCACAAGGCAATCTGTATGAATCTATATACTATACAAGAGGGACAAGATAGCCCTATATCACTCGCCTGTGACTTATCACGCTCTGGTCTACCAATCCGGAGATCCCCGGTTACTAATCTGGAGATCCCCGGTCTGATTCTCGGCCGGGGCACTGGATATTTCAGAAACGCTTTACAGTGTTTCCGTTCTATCCGAGATGAACTGGTTAGAAACCCAGATTTGTCTCGCGTGCATCGGTGTTATATGCTGGGCACATAGAAAAGAACCAAGGGGTCTATTCGTAAAAGAGCTAGGGTCTGGTACCCAGCTTCCCTTGTTTCTGCTTCTGTCTCTACAATAAAGGACCACAAAGGAAATAAGAGCTTGCTCTTTATTGTGTTATCCTTGGTACTTGGTACTGAAATAAATACATACATGACAATATGTGACCAAACTTCAACCATAAACTACATATCATAAACACATTCTGTTTCACCTTTTTGACAAGACAAACGTTTTGACCAATTTACATCATGATTGGGTTATAAATTTCACCTGTATCCATACACAATGTTTTCAACTGGATGACCTAGTTTTGAACAAGGCAATCATACTGACCAAGTTTCATGAAGATCAAATGAAAATTGCAACTTAATTGCAAACAAAAGGTTTTTCTATGATTTGACCGGGTGACCTAGTTTTTGACCCTAGATGACCCATATTTAAACTTGACCTAGATTTCATAATGGCAATCATACCGATCAAGTCTCATGAAGGTCCAATGAAAAAGGTAACTTCTATAGCATACACAAGGTTTTTTGATGATTTGACCGGGTGACCTAGTTTTTGACCCTAGATGACCCATGTTTGAACTTAACCTAGTTTATATCAATGCAATCATACTGACCAAGTTTCATGAAGATGCAACCTTTATAGCATACACAAGGTTTTGTATGATTTGACCGGGTGACCTAGTTTTTGACCCTAGATGACCCATGTTCGAACTCCACCTAGATTTTATCAAGGCAATCATACTGACCAAGTTTCATGAAGAGCCAATGAAAAATAAAACCTCTATTGCATACACAGTGTGTTTCTATGATTTGACCAGGTGACCTAGTTTTTGACCTCAGATGACCCATGTTCGAACCCAATCTAGATTTCATCAAGGCAATCATATTAAACATGGTTCATGAAGATCAAATGAAAAATGCAACCTCTATTGCATACACAAGGCTTTTCTTTAATTTGAATGCTAGATGACCAATATTGAAACCTGACCTAGATTAAATCAAGGTATCATACTGACCAAGTTTCATGAAGATCCAATGAAAAATGCAACCTCTATTGCACACACAAAAATTTTCTATGATCTGACCTAGTTTTTTACCCCAGATGACCCATGTTTGAACTCGACCTACTTTTTTCATGCTCAGGTTAGCTAAAAAGTGGTACAAAAAATATAAAGACAGTATGAGCCTCAGCAAAATAACACATAGCTTCTTCTCAAATGCCTACGAAATAATGATACAACTGCTACAAATCTAATGCAAGTCTGTATTCATTTCAAAGATTCAATACAATTTCTTAATTTGGATTACATGAGTTAAACTTTCGCACAAGGAAACTCTCAGAACATATTAAGGTTGGTTTAAAGCTATTTGCTAAAGCAGGAAGAATAGAACCTATCTGGAGTCCTCTTCCTTAGAAAAAGTAGTGCTGCGAACTACTTTTTTTACCCAAATTAATATGCCAAAGCTAAACTATTGTAAATGATATCTATACAGGACATTATGATACAAAATGCTATTGGAAAACTCACTTATATGATATTGGATAAGATAATATAGATATTGTAGATATAATTCTAGTCACACTATATTTTACCAGGAGCATGCCCCTTGTGACTTCCAATCAGATTTACTGACCAACTAGGCTGTCTGGACAGATCCATTTCTCTTACTATATTTGGTGTTATAACCAAAACAATTTAAGTGTGTTTTTTTTATTCAGTGCAAAAAAGATTGTAACAAAAATTTCACCCTTGTTGTATTAAAGAGGTAAAATTTATTCTAACACAAGTGGCTGCTTTTTCTATAATAAACATATAGGGAAAAGTCTGTATCTTATTTTACGATAAAATACAGCACTTTTTTCCAAGGACGACGTGCCGTAAGTGACGTAACGATGTGACGTATGTAAACAAGTGCTTCCAATCGTATCTCGCATTTTAAGGTTACAATGATGTACTAGCACGCCTTAAATAAAGTTCGGGATTGTTTTCAAAGAAAATAACACGTTAGAATCAAAATAATAAATTGTTCCCTATACAAGACAAAATCTGCCTATGTTTTGCAATCCACCTCAAGTTTACTTTACACAGGGGTTTTGTATCAAGTGATCTGATTGGACAATGCTTACAGAGGTGTTATGTGTCAACTGTAGCTGAGAAGGCTGACTAAAGATCAAGACTTAATGCCATTACAACCTTCCATAATACAACAATTTGTGGGGAAAACTTATTTGGTGAATATATCACCAAGACAATGGAATTGATATGAATACTATATGTAATTTGTTTTAAATTTTGACTTTTAATTGTATTGAAACCTTAAATACTATTTCATGAATCCCAGAGTGTTTGTCAGGTATGTGCTATTTAAAAAATATAAACTAATCTATTTATTCTCGATTGGGAAACAAGTTCTTAGGAGACTCATTCCAGATGGATTCAACCACGAAGAGAAAATATGATATTTTGTGTATGTTTAAGAATGACTGATACATGTGCCTTTTTTTCTTCTATTTTTTTCTTGTTTTGTTGTTTCATTACTTTTGCTGTTTGAAGGCCACATTGTAAATAAGTGTACTGTCTGTACTTTCATTTAATGTGCTAACCTTCATGAAATAAAGAATTTATTATTATCATTATTATTGTAATGGCTTAAGGAAATACTGGAAGCAGACAGATTTTGTCGAAATGTTGAGAAATTGTTTTAATCCTGTGGTAAATGGCTTCTTTTGACAAGGATTTCTTATTGCATTGTGTTAATTTAATGTAAGCGTTTTGAACAGCGTTAAATAGTCAGCATTAGGACTTTTCTATGGAAAGCCATTGCTGCTAAAATCAGGTGATGTCAGATTCTGTGCCTTACTATGTTTTAATATAGAATTAGCGGGGAAACAAAAGCTGTCCCTCATTAGTGAGGAATGCCCTCAAAGAGTTCCAGTCTGTGACCTTGACCTTCTAGGTATGGACCCAGTACTTGCACACAACACTTTATCTTCATTTGCTGAACATTTGTTCCAATTCATTTAAAATCCTTTAATGTTAACAGAGTTACAATCCAGACATGAACAGGTGCATATATCCTTTGAAGGTAATAAACCGTATACAAAGACAGGTTTGGCCTTCAAAAGAAGCGACAGTTACCAAATGGAACACATTTTGTCTGTATGAATGCCGACAGCTCCTGAATGTTGAAAACTCAGATTTCCGAGGCAAATGCTGACACTTTAAGACAACCTTGAAAATGACATTTGACTCAATTTTACCAGGTTTGAAAATTTTCATTTGTCCAACGTTCGCGTACAGGCCCCTGTGGGATTGTGTTTTGAGCGCGTGCAAATATTTTTTATAGACATAAAGCAGACTTGTCGTACTCAAACCCAGGTATTTGACATCTTACAAGAAGGCTTAAAATCAAACTCTCATTAGCAAAAAAAAAAAAAGAAGACCCCTGCACGTGCATGTTGCAACTCAATCTGTGTGCTGACGTATACAATAGCGCAGTAAACCGAAAGTAGCATAACGTGATGTAGTGTTTACAAAAACACATGTGTGTCTATCAAATGTGTAAAAAAATATGCCGGCTATGACAAGGATATACAGGAATCTTAAATGTCAGACCTCCCAAGTGTGACCTTGACCTTCAAGGTAAAGATATAGGCCTTGCATGTGACATGTCATTTCGATGTGCTCAACATTCAGACTTTTTTCATGCATGACAGAGTTACCATGAATACAGGATTCCATTACATTTAAAGTCAAAAGTGTGACCTTCACCTTTGAGGTAGAGTTGTTGTTCTTGCATGCAACACATCATCTTGCTGTGCTGAACATTTATGCCAAGTTATTTTAAAATCCTTCAATCATGCATGACAATGTTACGATCCATATATGAAAGAAATTGAAGGACAGACACAAGGACGCTTTTATATTTCTATCTTTAGGTGGTATTTTCCACTGTATTTTTCGGACTGATGGTACCATTTTAATATTCCCATCTTTGGGGACATAAAAACTCAAAAACTTTGAAAATCATTTGGTATTTAATGATTTAGGCATATTCTGGCAAAATTAGGCCAGACACAACCAAATCATGTTCTTGTGTCATAGGCCAATTTAACAACCAGATAGTGACAAGTCAACCTTTCAATTCCCAGGATACAATGTTGGGTCTGCACACTGGAGTGAAAAGAAAGACTTTATTAGGGACCTGTTAATAAATCTGAGGTCACTGTCAAGTGGATAAAAGGCAAGCAAAAAAACAATGCTTAAGTTCCTAAGCACATCTGCTGTGCTCTGTCTTTCATGTAAAAAAAACAAAAATAACAACCATTTGTGTTTTTTCAACCAATACTAGCACCATAAATATAGTACTACTTGCCAAATATATGAAAGTCTCAATTTGAGTAAATCAATGAAAGAACTCAACAAAATTATCATTTCAGGAGCCATTTTAAGTCCCTTAAAACCCATTATCCCAAGTAATGACCAATAACACAGGACCCCCACGAACCATCAGAATGATGATGTATGGACCCATGGTTACTAGATACTCTTATCTTCAGAACATGCAGGGTTATTTGGGCATGCTGAAAAACCAGGGCTGGGTTGGTGGGGTGGGCTCGTAGACTGGGTCCAGCTGGACCCAAGGTTAATGGACTCCCTTGAATTTAAGGTCAGTGTTTCAAAGACACCACCTTGTTCCGGAATAACCTCTCACTAATTGATTATAATAGCTATTAAGGGAGGTATAATTTTGACAAGTTGACAATGTATAAACAATCCTTACTACAGGGTTCGGAGAAGGGTCAATGTTTACAGACATTGTGGGTTCGAGCCCAACTTGGTCACGACTGTACTTCCTCATATGACACCAGTACTGGTTTTTCCAGGGGCTCTAGAGTGACTTATCAACTGCAACTTCAATCAACTCACCTACTACTCACTCTGCTTTCTTCATAATCGAGCTAAAATAAATTAGTATAAACTATAAAGGAAGTTTGAAAGGGGGTATACTGGAGTCACCATTTTTGGGATTGATTTGTCTTTGTCAAATGGCAATCAATGTTTTAAAACTTAATAATTATTTGTACAATTTTAGAACCATTGATCTCATATGTAAAAAAAATATGTATATCACCACAAAGTGTACCTATTGCTGACTAATAGCACATGTTGAATTAAATCATTATAATGACTCAATTGAGTAAACGATGCAGATATCACTAACAGTCATTACTGCCTGCTAATGAAATGTCATTCCAGTCTCAACAGGGAACAATAATGCCTCTTTAACCTTATGACCACGAGGTTATGACCCTATCGTCTGGGAAATCATGGCCTTGAGACTACGGGTCCATGACCTTGGGTCCAGCCCACGAGCCCAGCCCAGCCCAACCCACTAGCTCTGCGCATTTGACAATCTAGGCAATCTGAGAGGCAGTTATAAGACCTAGGCAACATAACAAGGCAACAACAAGATCAAGTCAATGTGACAAGATAGTAACAAGATCAAGGCAATGTGACAAGATAGTAACAAGATCAAGGCAATGTGACAAGATAGTAACAAGATCAAGGCAATGTGACAAGATAGTAACAATATCAAGGCAATGCGACAAGATAGTAACAAGATCATGGCAATGTGACAATGTAGTAACAAGATCAAGGCAATGTGACAAGATAGTATTAAGATTAAGGCATCTGACAAGACAGTAACAAGATCAAGGCAATGTGACAAGATAGTAACAATATCAAGGCAATGCGACAAGATAGTAACAAGATCATGGCAATGTGACAATGTAGTAACAAGATCAAGGCAATGTGGCCATGTAGTAACAGGATTAAGGCTGAGTGACAATGCAGTCACAATATCAAGGTAATGTGACAATATAGTAACAAGATCACAGCAATGTGACAATGTAGTAACAATATCAAGGCTATGTGACAAGGTAGTATTAAGACATAGGCAATGTAATAAGACAATAATACATAGGCAATGTGACAAAGCAGTAATAGGCTATGTGAGAATGATTTCATAAGACCAATACATGTAACAAGGCAGTAATAAGATCTAGGCAATGTGACAAGACAGTAATGAGATCTAGGCAATGTGAAAAAGCAGTTATGAGATTTAGGCAATGTGACAAGGCAGTAATGAGATCTAAGCAATGTAACAAGTCAGTAATAAGATCAAAGCAATGTGACAAGGCAGTAATGAGATCTAGGCAATGTGACAAGGCAGTAACGAGATCTAGGTAATGTGACAAGGCAGTAAAGAGATCTAGGCAATGTGACAAGGCAGTAACAAAACGGACAAGGTAAAGTGTAAAGCCAAGGTAATGTGTAAAGGCAGTAATATACCTCAGCTAAGTGACAAGACAGTAACAAGATGTGATCAATTAACAACAAGGTAAAAAGTCTTGACAAGGGAAAATAATAAAACTAAAATCTTCAATGTTCTTGAATGCAGCATACTTCATGACACAATATAGCGTAAGCATCTGCTGTTTTGCAACTTTCTCTCAATTATGGAATAGTAATGAACATTATATCTGGTGAAAAAGATACTATCACACACATTTTCATTTATAAAGTACACTAGAATTAGGCATTAATCCTTCTCTTTGAAGACTAAAAAGTCATTAAAAGCATTGCTATTGCAATCCTTTGAAGAGAACGGGAATAAAGCTCTGGTCTATCGATTTTTGAATAGTTAAAACAATAAATTCCAAAGACAAAATGGCATCCATCTGACAGTCTTGCTACACAAACCCGCAATCTTGGCATTTCCATCATAAATTTTACCGGAACATTTTTCCTTGAAAGAAAACCAATCTCCGGGAATCATGGAATGGAAGCTAAAGTTTCTGTCATAAATTTCAATCAAGATTTAGAAATGAAAATAAAACATGTCCCAAAAGAAGGCTTTTAAATATGTGTCTTGAGTTAATGCAAAATGGAAGAATGAGCACCAGTCATGTACATGTGTCTTGAGATAATGCAAACGGGAAAATCAGCACAGTAATTACAACTTTTTATCCAAAATTTTTGTTTCTTTTCTATACTACATGTATATGGGTTTGTAGTTGTTGTAAAAATACAAAATGTATGTTTATTAGTCTATTTCACATTTTCTATAATACAAACCATGATCTACAACCTGTTTCAACAAGAGGGTCAAGAATTGGCCTTATACAGCACACCTAAGTTAAACAGAAAACATCTACAAGATATTATTATCAGTCATCCATGATTTTAAATATCGGAATGTGATACGAAATATTCCGTGACAGTATGATTACAAGACGAATTTTGATGCAAGGCATCAAAGACACACTCAAGTTGTGTTACTTTGGCAGGAGATGGGGACTGGGGCAGGTTTCTATTATAAAAAGTGCGTGGTTAACATCAGCGAACCCTTTTTAACTAACATAAAATGATCAATACCTCTGTAACGGACCTATATACACATTATGTTAATTATGTTAGTTTGTTTTATTCATCCTTGTAATGATATATGCAAATAAAAAGATTTTAAATGATTTTCTAGTTTCTGTTTTTTTATTTTCATTCACTCATGGGAGTTTAAATGTAACTGGAAATGCAGATAAGTTGTTAAACTGTCAAAGAACTTGAACAAAAAATATAGGTAAAATTTATCGAACTATTCAAATACAAAAAAAAAGAAGTACTGTTTTTCTAATAGAGAACGGACCTATACACATGTGTATATAGGTCCGTGATTGTCAATGATTTTGGGTTTTAATACCGTCCTAAGGGGACAAGGTAAAGGTTCACATAAAGTACAACTAAGTTACATCGAACTAATTTGCTTAAAACTCTAACCTATCATTCTAAAATTACACATATTCAACAAATACATTAATGGTCTTATCATTTAGAATAATAAAAAGTGTATTTAACATAAAAAACTATTGAATTAAGACTTGTTTCCGGTAATCTCATTTGTTTTGGTTGATAAGGTAAAAAGTTGTTTTCGGTAATCAGTAATGCCACCGTCCCGCATGTGGATTTAGCTGTATAAACAGCTTTTTGTTTATGAAACTGATTTATAAAAATAAAGTTTTTATTAGTAATTAGCAAAATACTAAACCCTTAATGTAACTTCCATATTGTTTGTCTATTGTGATAATTAAATACCTCTTTTCTCACAACATTAATTATTTTCGGATGCTAATTTTACACTGGCTATTTTTAGATACCAAGGAACTGATACACAAAACTATTTATAACCATGGCTCCTCCCACAATTTCAAGGCTGAATCACAGGTCGGTTAATAGGAAGCAGAGGCAAAAACCTGTGCAAATATAATTTACACCGGGGCTAAATATTGTAAAAAGAACTATCTGTAAAACAGATATACCTGCCCCTCCCTCCCTGGAGCTGGTAATGTGGATTTTTCTTTCTTTCTATTCCCGAAGCATTATACACTCCAGCAATATGGCGGAAAGAGATTTGAAATCCACATGATTAATTATGCTGTGACGTATACATTTTACAGAACTTCCATTGGCTGATTATTGTTTTTGTTTACAAATGATGGAATGGAATTCCGTTAGGGCCCTAAGAAATACAAAGTTGGGAGAAGCGGTTTTTCTTTACAGTTTCAATATTAAAGTCTAATATGTAGTAATTAAAATGGGTTTTCATTGGATTTTTACGTCATGTTAGAGCCATGTATTCTATTATCTGAGTGTTTTAAGATAGCAAAACATCTTCCAAATCTTTTTTCTGAGCTTTGATGAATCGGGTCGCATAGGTCCGTAAACAAAGCTATAAAAAAACCCGTGGTCTACAGGTTTGTGGAAAAGTTATTAAATACTCATTAAATGTGTCCAAAGTTTTGAAATAAGGGAAGGAGACATGTGTATTTTGTATTGTATTGTTTTTTAATGACTTAATACAATTTAATGATTCATAAAAGTCATTTTTCATAACCCAGAACATAGTTTAGATTTACAATAATAATGTTGGCTGCTCCTACCCGATTATACAACCCCATGGTCCAAAATTGAAACCTATTGCAACTGACGCCGCGATTCAATTCAAAAGCCTAAAAATGCAATCTAAAACACTAAGGGCATCCTAATTTCTTAAAGTCCCATGATCACAATTACAAGTAGCTGTTATTTTACCTCTACTTTTAGCAAAAACATTCTTAACTTTGCTTTTTAAATACCTAAGTACATATTAGAAATATAGCACAGTATTTTTTCAACGATACTGCAAACAAATTAATTAGAAAGGCTTTCCGGCAATTATTTTTCATGAAGAAATAACATGAATACAAAAGAAAGCCATCCATCTACATGGTTCTGTCATTATCTTAAGTGATTCTGGGACTTCAAATCATCTTGTCCATCTTTTTAGTTGTCAAATGGGTTTTCAT
The DNA here is from genome assembly GCA_022818135.1 of Saxidomus purpurata. Taxonomy (NCBI): domain Eukaryota; kingdom Metazoa; phylum Mollusca; class Bivalvia; order Venerida; family Veneridae; genus Saxidomus; species Saxidomus purpurata. Next base: position 11,131,835 of record JAFMSR010000005.1, read on the forward strand.
CGAAAATGTACCCACTTTATAGCAAACAGTGCCAGATTAGGATCAGACTGCATGAACCACCAGTTGAAATTCAAGTTAAAAAGCTTAAAAATCATTCTTTAAAACACGAAGGGGCATTGAAATGCCGGCCAAGTTACTTATCTGAGTTACATACTTTGATTGTTAACAGTTACATCATGCTAGTGATTCTACATCTTAATTGTTGGGATTCTTTTGTATCTATTGGTAGAAAATTCCACATTTCTGGTGTATTTTCTGGTATAACTATAAATCTAAATAATTTCCAATATGGTTTTCTATGAAGTCAAAAAGAATATTTCGGCAAATAAATTTTGCAAATAAACAGAAAGAAAAGGGTTCATTATTTTGCACATCCAATTTCATAAAACTGCATCTTTTGATAAACAAGTGCTGTCCCTCACAAGTGACAATTGCCCTCAAAAGAGGTGTCTCATAGTCTGTGTCCTCTCCATGTGCTCAGTAATTGTGTCAAGTTATTTTAAAATCCTTCCATGCATGACAAAGGTATGCATTTATACAGGATTCCATTACCTTTAACTCTAGGACTTAGTGTAACCTTGACCTTTGAGATAGGGACGTGGGTCTTGCCCGAGGCATGTCGTCTTGATGTGCTAGACATTTGTGCAAAGTTATTTTAAAATCCTTCAATGCATGACAAAGTTACAGCCAGCACACTGTAAAGTAATATACCTACCCAAGAAGTGCCCTTTTTTTGTTGGCTACCTTAACGAAATGAAGAATATAGTGCCCAATATATGCCCATTGGTGGGCTCGGGACGGACATACAGACAGACGGTGCAATTTTAACATGCCACCCTTTTGGGGCATAAAATATTCAACTTCTGTGCAAGCAGGCAGTTCACCTTACCATCATTCCTGGGAAGGTCCAATACAAGAACCCTATCTAATATAAAACTGCACACCTTCTTAAGTGTCAGATCGATGACTAGGCTCAAACCCATGACCCTAAATCAAGCAAGAAATCCCGTAAACTCAAGTAAGTGAACTGAATCAATCAACCACAGAGGCAGATCTTCAAAATTCTCTAAAGACCATACTATAAACTGCCGTGTTCAATACCAGAGATATATAATACAATTTGCAATCCATGTCTCTGATAATACTATAATACTCGGAACTGAACTCTGCGCTTAACAGAATTAAGTCGTCTTCCTGCTGCGCCGTAACAGACTTAGCAAAACTGCACAATTGATTTCTTACCCATTTATTTTCCCCCACAGAACTGATTAAGAGAAAACTCATTGTCCATATTGAACCAGGGAAAACACTTGATTACGGGACGGCCATTTTTCAGAAGTAGTTTGGCAGCCAGATCTAATCTTGTCACACAATGGTTGTTTGATCGCGCTCTCCTAAATGAAGTCTTGGTCAACAACTATTTCCCAAACGCCGTTTTCTAAACAGAATCGGCTAAACGCCATTTTCCTGGGCATCATTACTTAAAGCTAATGATATCTCTTAGTTTTATGCCCATTCTAAGATGTACATTTTTGCATTTATGAGAACAAATAATCAAATGAAGTTCCAGTAGTTGTCTTACATAAAGGTTATTTTTTTCTACGAAAAATCAAATCAATGGAAATAAGCAGTGCTTGTAAAACATATTTGCACCTACCCCCATAATTGCGATGCAAAAAACTGCAGATTCTAATAATTTTGCATAAAAAAGTTTCTCTTTTTCATAAACTTTAGTAATAAATGAATTCATATTCAGAAGCATAGCTTGATTGCTGCCATACAAAATCAAAACAACCTAACCAATATCCAAATCAATTTCTGTTATGGTTATTGAACTAAGCCACAGTGACCTTGACATCTGACCTAGTAACCCTACAATCAATAGGGATAAATAGGGGTTATCAATTTCTCATAAGCAATAATTCTTGCAAATTTGTTGCTGTGAAACTGAGCAGATGTGGGTAAGTTTCAAGACATTAGGTGAAAGCATTGTCAAGTTGTTTAGTGGAAACCACTCACTTTGACTTTGAACTTTGACAAAGTGAGCCTCAAATCAGTAAGGGGTCATCTACTTTTCATAAGTTTTACTACTGGCAAGTTTCAAGACCTTAGTTCAAAGCATTATTGAGGTATTGAGCAGAAATGGTTGTGTTGTTGACTTTTGATTGACTGAGATCATCATAACCCTAGCAAGTCTGCAGATCAAAAGTTTGAAGCATTGTCAAGTTACACACAGGAAATAACTTTTAAATACAGCCCCCCCTAAAGAGGTGTCTCACAGCCTGTGCTCAATAAATGTGCTATGTTATTTTAAAATCCTTCCATGCATGACAGAGTTACCATGCATACAGTATTCCATTACTTTTAAACACTAAGTGTGACCTTGACCTCTCAAGATAGGGACATGGTTCTTGCACAAAACACATTGTCTTGATGTCCTGAACATTTGTGCCAAGTTATTTTAAAATCCTTCCATGCATGACAAAGTTACAGTCCAGACACAAAAGTATGCATATATAGAGGATTCCATTACCTATAAACTGTAAGTGTGACCTTGACCTTTGAGGAAGGGACATGGCTCTTGCAAGCGACACATCGGCTTGATGTGCTGAACATTTGTGCCAAGTCATTTTTGAATCAATCAATGCATATATAGAGGATTCCATTACCTTCAAACTCTAAGTGTGACCTTGACCTTTGAGGTAGGGACGTGGGTTTGCACAGGACAGGTCGTCTTGTTGTGCTAGACATTTGTGCCAAGTTATTTTAAAATCCTTCAATGCATGCCAAAGTTACAGCCTGGACATAAATGTGTAAGGGGGGCGCACAGACGGACGGACATACAGACGGTGCAATTTCAATATGCCACCCTCCAGAGGCATAACAAGGTCAATTTGACCATGAACCAAGAGTCACTGACCCCAAATTCAATAGGGGTCATCTACATTTCATAAGTTGGATCTTAGCTCAAAGCATTCGAGAGTAATTCTGTAGAAACAAATTTTTATTGCAAGGTCACTGTGACCTTGACCTTTGATCAAGTGACTTTAAATCAATAAAGTTCACCAATGGCTCTAGCAAGTTTGAGAACTAGTTTTCAAAGCTTTTACAAGTTACTGATCGAAAACCAAAAATTTATCTCGTGACCAACAAACCAATCAACCAATACCTTTGAAGGGGGAAAGAGGATGCATAACTACCTTGCAATGGATAAACATAAACTTAGCAACTAGACTGGATACCAGTTTATCTTATATTTACTGAATAATTTTACAATAGTAAAAGCATACAAGGGAAGAAACTTGACTGCAAACCAGTCTATAATTTAATAGGTTGAACCATAAAACTAGCTCCAGAGAATTGCAACGATTAAAGTCTAAATTGCTTAAAATCAAAATTAGACTTTGACATAAGATTCTATGAAAAAACACAAAACCCGTTTCCTGCATTGCATCTTAGTTACGGCCACAGGTGCAGAGGAGTGTCAAACTTGATTTAATTAGACTAATTAGGCTTTAATTCCAGCCAATAATTGCACAAGAGCTGTGAACTCACAGGTGAATAAATAACGCAGCGATTTGATTAAACAGGCCTTACCGATTGTAAAATATATTTCAACCAGTTTTCTATCTGAAACTCATCTTGCGAGCTGCATTTGAGAAGTTGGTATAAATCAGCATTAGATGTTACAGGCAGTTACAACCTATTAAGATTATATCTGACAAGCGAAATGCATTTTCTCTCTATTTATCAATTGCGCTAGAATCAGCAGTGCTACCGATACTTTGAAACAATTTTAAATGTAGCGGAACCGATATAATGGAATATCTAGTTATATAGTTGTTTTTTTCACTGATTCATCAAATTAAGCACAGTGAATTGATAAGAATCCAGTTTTGAAAAAAAATATTCAAAAACTGGAGTCTCTGGAAAGTTCTTTTTTTGGTTTGTGTCATCTTAAAAAAATAAAAATTGTAGCTTCCCTATGTCATGTTGCAATTAGAATGTTGCAGCTCTGTGAACAAAATTGGTAGGTGTTTGTGACATCTTCACCATATATCATATGCGGTAAAATAAACTTGTTTTGATTTAATAAAATTTATAATTTAACTGGTACATAATTATATGGTCTAAATACATTACAAAGAAAAGGATGTTCAAACCATAACACAAATACATGAAACTGCATTTCAATAATGCTGACTATTTTCAACAATACTGAGAAGGAATTAACACTCAAACACAAGTGTTCAAGGTAAATTTGACAAAACTGTCGCACAGAAAAAGAACTGAACATAATATTCAGAGTAACTACAGTCAGCAGTCAGAGACAAAATGTACCAGTAACATAACTGGTAGTGTCACAGCATCTGAGTATATAGACATATCTGGCCATTCAAAGAGATCTCTACTTACAGAGGCTGCAGTGATCTTGGTAGACATATCTGGCCAGTAAAAGAGATGTCTACTGACAGAGGCTGCAGTGATCTTGGTAGACATATCTGGCCAGTAAAAGAGATGTCTACTGACAGAGGCTGCAGTGATCTTGGTAGACATAACTGGCCATTCAAAGAGATGTCTACTGACAGTGGCTGCAGTGATCTTGGTAGACATATCTGGCCAGTAAAAGAGATGTCTACTGACAGTGGCTGCAGTGATCTTGGTAGACATATCTGGCCAGTAAAAGAGATCTCTACTTACAGTGGCTGCAGTGATCTTGGTAGACATATCTGGCCATTCAAAGAGATGTCTATTGACAGAGGCTGCAGTGATCTTGGTAGACATATCTGGCCAGTAAAAGAGATGTCTACTGACAGTGGCTGCAGTGATCTTGGTAGACATATCTGGCCAGTAAAAGAGATGTCTACTGACAGTGGCTGCAATGATCTTGGTAGACATATCTGGCCATTCAAAGAGATGTCTACTGACAGTGGCTGCAGTGATCTTGGTAGACATATCTGGCCAGTAAAAGAGATGTCTACTGACAGAGGCTGCAGTGATCTTGGTAGACATATCTGGCCAGTAAAAGAGATGTCTACTGACAGAGGCTGCAGTGATCTTGGTAGACATATCTGGCCAGTAAAAGAGATGGCTACTGACAGAGGCTGCAGTGATCTTGGTAGACATATCTGGCCAGTAAAAGAGATGTCTACTGACAGAGGCTGCAGTGATCTTGGAAGACATATCTGGCCATTCAAAGAGATGTCTACTGACAGAGGCTGCAGTGATCTTGGAAGACATATCTGGCCATTCAAAGAGATGTCTACTGACAGAGGCTAGTGATCCTAGTAGACATATCTGGCCATTCAAAGAGATGTCTACTGACAGAGGCTACAGTGATCATGGTTACAGCTCATACACATTAAAATTCACTATCATGGGAAACTGTGGCAAAAACTATATGTGCAATCAGTTTTTGTTTTCCAGTTATAAATCTACTACATCTTAAGCTGTGCAAAAAAAGAAACAAATACACCAAAATAGTTGTTGGTATGAAAAGCAACTGAGTGATGTATGTGTAACACATCATCAACATACAACAACAATACCTGGATAAATACTCTGAATACTCTATAATCCTTTCTCGTTACCTTGCCGGTACCTTGTCGATGTTTGCCTGTGGAAATACTTTACTCTCTTCACTTTCATTGGTACAGCTCTCCTACAATTATGTTTCTGTAGAAACGCTCATTTTCCACAGAGAGACAATGGTATGGAACGGGAACTTGTTCTGGCTAATTTCATGTCCTGATCCCTTATCTATATTGATGTATTTGCAATCAGGGTTTATACTTTATGACTTGATTACTTTGACAGGTCACAGATAGACTCCTAGAAAATATTACAGGTAAATAAAATCTGTATTACAGGGTAACCATGCTTTTCAGTAATGTTTTTAGTTAGTTATTCAACTTTCAAAAAAAGAGTCATTATAGACCATTACTTACTTTTAATTTGTTGTCTACTACTAAAAAGCTGCCAAAGCTAAATAGCAAGATGTTACCTGGCAACTAAGATGTAATGTGTATTCTACCTCCTTGTTGTGTTCACAGTCCACCTGTCAAATGGTTACAGCAATGTAGGATGCAGTCTATCATTAGCCCTCCAGTAATGTACACTAGAATTGTTTTTACAAAAAAACATGTCTCCCCCCTTATGACCTTGACCTTTGAGTTAGTGACCCCAAATTATAACTAGAAATTGACCAACGGTCACTGTGACCTTGACCTTCATGAAGCTACTGACCCCAAAAAATAATAGGGATCATCTGCTCAATAAGACCAATCATCCTATGAAGTTTGAGGTCTGTAGGTCAAAAGGAAATGTAGATGATAATCGAAATGTTAAATTGACAAAAGGTCAGTATACCTTGACTGAAATTACCCCAAAAACAATGGGCATCAGCTCTATAAATGGCCAATATATGAAGTTTAGGGCTGTAGGTCAACAAGCAACAATAGTGGTCATCCGGAAAGGTAGGTATCATATCACGTAACTTATTCCTTTGAACTAGTGACCCCAAAATTTACATATAGGGATCATTGCTCAATAAGACCATTGATCCTATGAAGTTTGAGACAGTAGGTCAAAAAGGGACTCTAGTTATGTCCGATAACCAAGTATGGATACCAAATATGACGGACTACCCATTGACGGTCGTAGGTCAAAATGTACTTTAGTTATCATCCGGAAATGAGAAATTGACGCAACGGCCACTGTGACCTTGACCTTTGACCTACTGACCCCAAAAACAATAGGGGTCATCTGCTCGATAAGACCAACCTCCATGCCTATGAAGTTTGAAGTCTGTAGGTCTAAAGGAACTCTTAGTTATTGTGCGGAAACGAGATTTTGACGTCAAGGTCAGTGTGACCTTGACCTTTGACCTAGTGACCCCAAAAACAATAGGGGTCATCGCTCTATAAGACCAATCATGCTATGCCAAATTTGAAGGCTGTAGGTCAAAAGGAATCTTAAGTTATTATCCGGACAAGGAAAAACCGACCAACGGTCACTGTGACCTTGACCTTTGAACTACTGACCCCAAAAACAACTAGGGATCATCTGCTCAATAAGACCATTCTGCTATGAAGCTTGAGACTAGGCAAAGGATGTTGCCTGGCAACTAAGATGTAATGGGTACTTCCTGCTTGTGTTCACAGTCCACGGACTGTCACCAGGGTTACAGTAATTAGGATGCAGTCTATCTGAGGTGGGGAGTACTAAATACTTCTTTTCTGGGGTTGCACTATCTTGCATTGTACTATTGGGCTACACTTTTGTTAACCCATGTGAAAATTTCAAGAAAGATAAGGAAAATATCCTAAACAGATCTAGCAACTGTCAGGGAAATGTTTAAGAAACAAGAGGGCCATGATGGCTCTGTATCATTCACCCAGTTTCATGGCAGCATCCATACTGGGTTGTCATTTTTTGACAAATAGAGTTACTTGAGCAAATCTACCTACTAATTTCTTGGAAGACATTTTTCAAAAGAAATTTCCAAACATAGCTATAAGCCCTACAGCAAAGTTTAAGACAAATCAACATCTCATATTCTACTTCTCTAACAAACCTACCATTTCAGATTCAACACTTGTCAATTGGCTGCCTGTGGCAACTGCACTTAATCCAGGTGGGCAACAACACCATTATGATCTTCTTCCCTGAAACTGTAGTGTTTTTCATATCAGGGGGCTTGTTCAACAGCCTATCAATTATGGATACTTGATCATTTACCTGTTGTCTTAATCAGCTCTGTTTACCTGACAATGCAAAAATAAAGAATATCAGAAATAGTGAATACACTGGTCTGACATGGAAAGTTTTTTTTAAGACGTTTTTATTGAAGAATTGAAGAACTTATCTTGATGTTAGCTAGTTATAGATGCCAGGGGCAGCTGTTGAAAAGACAGCATAACAAGGGAGGTTGTGCAAGTTCAAAAGAAACAATGTTATTTTTAAGAATAATTTTGATCATTTGCCACGAGTGCAAGACTTTTTTCGACTATGATATATCCGTATAATATTTTTCAATTTAATGAAGAATTTTGGCTTATTCAAAATTCAGCCCAGAAAATGTGTTGCTTATATTCACAATTTTACTCTATCCAGTGTTGTTCTATATGGAGATTTCTGTATTGTTAGAATGTGCAAGCTAGAATCCTTGTCAGTACACACAAAGCAAAAGTAAGTTACATAAATTATAGAAGGTTTAACGAAAAAGGGGTCACAAGACATCCATAGTTTATCAAACTTATACTGAATCACATTTAGTTCTTAGTACCAAGTACAGATGAAATATGCTGACACTATATGCTGACACTATGCTGACACTAGCTTCAATCTCAAGACAGATTCTAATGCTTAAAGCTAAAACCTGCAAACTCATCCCCTACCCACCTCGCCGACACCCCTCTCCCTAATAAACACTGCTCTATGCATGTATATTGTCTAATTACAATATACCTTCAATGAGCCATAGCCACCCACCTGATCTGAACCTGCATTTTTGGCAAGGAGCATCAAATGTGCAGAATGCCTTTTGACATCAGACAAAAGCTTAATCTAAGTGATGGAAAACAGTGCAGTTTTATTCTAATTAATGCATGTTGTTAGAGTAATTCTAAAATATAAAATCTGGCATATACTGTCTGACAATTTCCTGTCTAGAAGAAACTCATTATGTAACAGTGCTAGTGCTGTCATGCCTAGTAAGAATGTCTATAAAACTTTGTGACTCACAAGAAAATGCCTTAAACTAATGACTGAAGCAATGAATAAAAGTTTGTGATTCAGAGCATTTTGTACACTGAGATTTAAACCTTTCTAGCTGAAATAGTCTGATGGTGCTGTAATTTGAGTAATTTTCGCAAGAAAAAGATTTTGCACGATCAGATTTTCACTGAATTATAAATATATCGAGGGTTGATGGCAAAACTGTCCTAAGTCTTTGTTTACTTCATATAAGGCAAAACTGTCCTAAGTCCTTGTTTACTTCATATAAGTTACAACAGTTTTGATGTCAACCTCATCTTCTGTAAAATAATTGAATTAGGGAGTGGAAAATTTGCCAAAAAATAGAAAGATTATGTCATTGCAAATCCAAGAGGATTACTGTTGGTTTTTGTTGTAATATCAGGTTATAATTTCATTGTGTGGGCACCAAAAGAGATATTTTCATGAGTGGTGCATATTAAACTACTTTTGGCATTCACAAGTGAAATTATTGAGATATTATATCGGATACCAACAATTTTTTCTGTTAATCTTATGTCTCAAACTCTACTTTTGTCCAGTTTATTTCAATAAAATGTCAAAAAAAGCAGGAAACCTCATCAGGAGGCAAAGAAAACATAAATGTCATTTTAAGGACATCATTGGCATATGGTTTCTCGCATGCATTATGTTTAGTATACTTTTTGACGTTGATCCGGTTAACAGATTTTGAAAATTTTCACAGAGTGGGAGAGTGAGTTAATCGGGATATAATCCACTATAATATTACGATAAACCACCAAAAAACATAAATTGTCTAATTTACCAGTACAATATTCCACGGCAACCCCAAAGTGTCTTAAAGGGGCACTCCCTACATCTTGCCGATTATATTCTCGAAACACAGATTATGTGTTAAATGTACGTAAACTGATAAATAAATACAATTTTAAAGAAGAACCTAAGGCGAAAAATGCCTCATTTCACAACAATAAAGCAATATAGAGGCTTTCTGTAATAAATCGCATCATCCCATTAATTGTTCAACAACAACTCTACATACATTATTGAATGGTTTACAGTACTGCAGTATATTTTAAACCGCTGATTTTATCGATAATGACTGTGAATGCATAGCTGAAATTTTTAGGTTTTAAGTTAATACTTCCAAAGATTCTAGTATTTATGTTTTGGAGGTTATTTAGTTTGACATCAGTTATAGGGTATGTCCCTTTAAACTCTTGTCTGGAAGCTTACAAATGACACTGACTTTAGGTCATGACATGCCGGCACATCCATGCAGTCTAATCATGATCTACACTGTTCACTATTCAGCATGCACGTCTTTGAGTAATTAATGGTTTACTATTGCTATAGTGTAGTTACTTGTACTGCGCTTAGTGGAAGATGGAAAAGCCCATTTTAGAATTTAGTGAAAAGGTTAAAAGGGCAATAACTCTGCCACTTCATATGGTTTTAGATGGATCAGTCCTGACCCAGACATTCTGCCGAAGAACAAATTTTATTGAGTAAATGACCGCTGCTCAGACAAACTAAAATGAATGACACCAAAGGGGCCAATAGACTGACCACAATAATTATTACAATATTCTCCATTGGTTGTTGGAGTGAATAAATGGCACTTCAATCAAATCAAATTCATCTGAGAGTCATCCAGTCAAATGTTACAGAAGTATAACAATAGATTGGTTTTAATCAAATACTTGTCACCTTGACACAACATTTAATTGATAGAAGCTTTTTCTATCACATTTTCCAATGTCAAAAATTAAGATCAAATGCAATACAATCATTACCTATATAAAATACAGACCAAATTACCACTGTTTTCCACTGGCCATTCATAAAGTGCCGTCTGCTGGGTTTTTTTCTGTGTTTTGCTCGAAGTGATGCTTTATTTACTATATGTAAATTTGAATAAAGTTATTTTTTACCAAGTTATACTTAAATCAATGCTTGTATTTACAATATGTAAATTTGAATGAGGAGTCTGAAGAGTTTTATGGCTGTGGGAGACGCTTTGTTTACTAATATACCCTTATCTCCAAACAACAAGATTTACACAGACGCAGACAATATTGACAACCCTATCAATTAACATGCATTAAAGCCGGAAATTAAAAAACAAAACTTCATTAAAACATTTCTTAGAACATCTCACGGCAAAGTTCAGCTTTTACAAGTGCCTCGTTAATTCTTTTACAACTTCTTTATGTAAACTTGCTTATAATTTATCTGTAATTGATGGCACATGAAGATTTCTGTGTTGTTTAGGTGCACAGTACACATAAGCTTTCAAACCTGAATCAAAGTCTTAACATTTATTACAGTGTAACCATAAAAGATCATAGGCCAATGGTAGTAGTAGCGGCAATATAGCTGCACAGAACTTTCTGAAACTGTCAAATTCTCATGAAAAATTCAAGGCGTCAGCAGATGAAAGCAGTTAAAAACTTTTTAAAAGCATGTGCCATCTTTATGAGTAGAAGCAGAGTGCATGTCGTAGAAAATGGGAAATCTTTTCTGTAAATTACTTGTGAAATGTTACTATCATTTACTGTATTTGCTGTGTATTTAGAGGGCAGTTTTACTTATCATCTTTTCTTCTTATCTGTAATCTGAATTCTATACAATAACAAAACATGTCATACTTTAAATGGCCACATTTTCCTTTAAACAAAATATCCTCCAAAACAGCTAGGCCAATGTTGATGAAACTTGGCAGGAATGTGCCTTGCATGAAACTCTATCATAGCTATTTAAATAAGTCCATTCCATGCTGCACTCTGGTTGCCATGGCAAAGGAAAGGAAAAACTTTAAAAATCTTCTCAATAAGAGCTGTCCCTCACAAGTGACAAATGCCCCTGAAGGAGGTGTCTCACAATCTTTGTCCTCTCTATGTGCTCAACAATTGTGCCATGTTATCTTAAAATCCTTCCATGCATGACAGAGTAGCCATGCATACAATATTCCATTACTTTTAAACTGTAAGTGTGACCTTGACCTTTGAGGTGGATCTTGCACGCAACACATTGTCTTGATGCCATGTTATTTTACAAGAGTTGTCAGTAGGACAGCGCGCTCAACTTTTCAAGTGCTTGCCAATAAAACAAAACTTTGACAGTTAAGGGCACACAAGACTTTAACTAGGAATTTCTAAGTACAAATCAAGAAACATTTTCACAGAGTTATCTTATCTTGCTTAAAGATAGGTCTCATGATGGTACATAAGTACTCCAACTTTCAAAGTAATATCTCAAATGGTTAAGTCAACAAGTGGACAAGAATGAAAATTCAAACTGAGTTTCTAAGTCAAAAAGGGCCATAATTCAAATAAAATCCTTGACAAAATTACCTTGTCCTGGCCATGTATGGGGATCATAATGGTAAACTTTTAAATTAATATCTCAAACACTTTAGTCAAAAAGTGGACCGGTACGAAAAACTTAACCAAGATTCCAAGTCAAAAAAGGGCCTTAATTTTTAAAACAAATCCTAGAAGGAGTTATCTTCTCTTGCCTACAGATGGGGTAATGATGTAAACTTCAAGGCAATATCTCAAAGGGTTAAGGCAATAAGTGGACTTTACCCATATTCAATGTATTTTCTAAGTAAAACAGGGGCATAGTTCTGTTAAAAACCTTGACAGAGTTATATACTCTTGTCTGTTGATGTAGGTCATGATGGTAAACAAGTATGGTTAGTTTCAAAGCAATACCTCAAATGATTTTGAAATAAATTGAGGTGGTATGAAAAACTTAACCAAGCTCAATACACTTTCTAAGTCAAACAAGAGCTGTCCCTCACAAGTGACAAATGCCCCCGAAAGAGGTGTCTCACAGTCTTTGTCCTCTCCATGTGCTCAATAATTGTGGTTTGAATTTTAAAATCCATGCGACACATTGGCTTGATGTGCTAGACATTTATGCCAAGTTATTTTTGAATCAATCAATGCATGACAAAGTTTTAGTCTGGACACGAATGTGTGCATATATACAGGATTCCATTACCTGCAAACTCCAAGTATGACCTTGACCTTTGAGGTAGGGACGTGGGTCTTGCACGCGACACATTGTCTTGATGTGCTAGATATTTGTGCCAAGTTATTTTAAAATCCTTCAATGCATGACAAAGTTGCAGTCTATACGAATGTGTGCATATATAGAGGATTCCATAACCTTCAAACTCCAAGTGTGACCTTGACCTTTGAGGTAGGGACGTGGGTCTTGCACGCGACACATTGTCTTGATGTGCTAGATATTTGTGTCAAGTTATTTTAAAATCCTTCAATGCATGACAAAGTTACAGTCTATACGAATGTGTGCATATGTAGAGGATTCCATAACCTTCAAACTCCAAGTGTGACCTTGACCTTTGAGGTAGGGACGTGGGTCTTGCACGCGACATGTCATCTTGATGTGCTAGACATTTGAAATTCAATGCAAATTGTTTAAATATTGACCTCAGGGTCAAAAGTTACCCCGCCCTGAGGTACTTGATTTTACATAGGCTTATATAGTTAAAACTTAAAAAATCTTTTATATATGCTTATAGAGCTTTGAGTAATTCAAGAAATTTTAGGGCCAAGATTAGGAATTCTATAACTAAACTATGGCCTTGAAGACCATGAAATAAACATAGCTTTGCATAATTGACACAAAAATAACTCACAAACAGTGCTTTAGTTATAGCAAATGTCACAGTCTACCAGTGTTCCATACTGTTCAATTGCCTTAAACTGCCTACTCTGAATAAGAACTGTAAAACTTCATGAAAATAGTACACTGCAACCCCGTTATAACGCGGTAGTCGGGGTCCAACTGGTCAGACCGCGTTATAAGTGAGACTCTTTTTATAACGCGTCTGATCATCCGCTGGTTTCTTCGCATAACGCGCATATAACGCGATTACCCCACCCACCTAACCATATTAAAGCATATGATGTTTAGCACGATCATGTTTTTATGAAATCGAGAGGTTAAATTGTAGAAAATAATGATTCTATGTAAAATAAATTAGTTAATTAAGCACGAAATTAAATGTATAAAAGAGAAATTCTTCCGTAAATATTTGCTATTGAAAACGAAAGTACATCCATTTTCCAAAATGATGGCCAAAGTGAAAGTACTTTTTTGTTAAAACAAAACAATAACAGTTTTGTAATTGATTTATTTAAATTCAGGTAAGCCTGCAATCAAAGATGCGAAACAAATATTAATTCACACGATTTAGAAGTTATTGTTTAACAAACAAAGAGGTCAGCTTGTGAATAACGGAGCCGTGAAAAATACCAGTAAGCTGTAATTGTTTTAACACTTCTTTGTTTATAGACGCTTGATACCGGCAAGTGACAAAGATCAACTACCTACCTGCCATGTTGTTTATTTACGTTTTGTATAGGGACAATGCTTTTTTTGACAGATATGATTTTGGTCGATCCCGAAATTTTTGGGAGCCAAGACCCAACCGCGTTATACCGGGATACGCGTTATAACGATCCGCGTTATAACGAGGTCGCAGTGTATGTAATTGTATGTTACAAGAGCTGTTTGTAAAACAAGAATGACCCCTTGATGCAATCAGTAATGTGGAAAAAGTCAAATTATGCAAGGAACTGTTTTTAAAGTAGAAGTCACTGTGAAATTGGTCCAAGACCCTAATAACTTGAAAATGAATAAGGGTCATCCACTGGTAATGACAAATCAAGTTTAAGAAATGTATGCCGACTAGTTCTTGACTAATGACTCAGAAACCATTTCAATATAAAAGGTCCAGGTGACCTTGACCTTGACCTATTGAACTCTTAATCGATATGGGTTATCTGCTGGATATGACCAATCTCCGCATCAAGGCCTAGGCCTAAATGTCCGGAAACTGTTTTACTATTCTGGGTCACTGACCTCAAAACCAATAGGAGTCATCTGCTGCTCATAACCAACCATGACCAATATTTTTATCAGTTTAAGTAATACAAGGACCAATGGTTCTTCCGTTACCATTTGTGAAGGACTTGTGAAGAACAGAGAGACATCCTTGGCAAACATAATATGCCTCCTCTTCATTCAGGGAAGAATGCCAGTCCAAAGTGCGTCACTATAGTGTGTCACCATAGTATGTCACCATAGTGCGGCACCATAGTGTGTCACCATAGTGCATCACTATAGTGCATCACCATAGTATGTCACCATAGTGTGTCACCAAAGTATGTCACCATAGTGTGTCACCATAGTGCATCACCATAATGTGTCACCATAGTGCATCACCATAGTGTGTCACCATAGTGCATCACAATAGTGTGTTACCATAGTGCATTACCATAGTGTGTCAGGATAGTGTGTCAGGATAGTGCATCACCATAGTGTGTCACCATAGCGTGTCGCCATAGTGTGTCACCATAGTATGTCACCATAGTGTGTCATCATAGTGTGTCACCATAGTGCATCACCATAGTGTCACCATAGTATGTCACCATAGTGACTGTGTCACCATAGTGTGTCAGAATCTTAGCAGCAGCATCTGAGATCAATGGTACATATTTTTCATTGTATTTTACTGGGATGAATAGCAACCCTCTAAATTCATTTAATTAGTATTCATCTTAACTTGTGACATACAAAAAGATCTCTCACTTTTCCATAGAAAGAACAGAATCTGATGGTCACTGATATAAACATGGTGTACATCAATCATTACATATCCAGTACAGTAACTATGTTAATCATTTACACATCCAGTACAGTAACTATGTTGATCATTTACATATCCAGTACAGTAACTATGTTAATCATTTACATAACCAGTACAGTAACTATGTTGATCATTTACATATCCAGTACAGTAACAATGCTGATGATTTACATATCCAGTGCAGTTACTATGTTAATCATTTACATATCCAGTACAGTTTTAACAATGTTAATCATTTACATATCCAGGACAGTAACTACGTTTATCATTTACATAACCAGTACAGAAACTATGTTGATCATTAACATATCCAGAGCAGTAACTATGCTGATGATTTACATATCCAGTGCAGTTACTATGTTAATCATTTACATAACCAGTACAGTAACTATGATGATCATTTACATATCCAGGACAGTAACTATGTTAATCATTTACATAACCAGTACAGTAACTATGTTGATCATTTACATATCCAGGACAGTAACTATGTTAATCATTTACATAACCAGTACAGTAACTATGTTGATCATTTACATATCCAGTACAGTAACTATGCTGATGATTTACATATCCAGTGCAGTTACTATGTTAATCATTTACATATCCAGTACAGTTTTAACAATGTTAATCATTTACATATCCAGGACAGTAACTATGTTTATCATTTACATAACCAGTACAGAAACTATGTTGATCATTAACATATCCAGTACAGTAACTATGTTGATAATTTACATATCAAGTACAGTTACTACGTAAATCATTTACCTTATCCAGTACAGTAACTATGTTAATCATTAACATATCCAGTGCAGTAACTAAGTTAGTCGTTTACATATCAAGTACAGTAACTATGTTAATCATTTACATATCCAGGACAGTAACTAGGTCAATCGTTTACAGATCCAGTACAGTTACTATGTTGATTATTATTTACACATCCAGTACAATAACTATGTCAATTGTTTACATATCCAGTACAGTAACTACAATGTATATTAACAATTTACATATCCAGTATGGCAACTATGTTAATCATAAATTATTTAGTACAGTAACTATTTTGTTCATTAACATAAATTATCAAGTGCAGTAACTACGTTGATCATTTATATAAATTTTCCAAAGCAGTAACTATGTTAATCATTTACATAAATCATCCAATGCAGTAACTATGTTAATCATTTACATAAATCATCCAATGCAGTAACTATGTTAATCATTAACATGAACTATCCAATGCAGTAACTATGTTAATCATTAACATGAATTATTCAGTGCAGTAATTATGTTGATCATTTATATAAATTTTCCAATGCAGTTACTATGTTAATCATTACATGAATTATCCAATGCAGTAACTATGTTTATCATTTACATAAATCATCCAATGCAGTAACTATGTTAATCATTAACATAAATTATTCAGTGCAGTAACTATGTTGATCATTTATATAAATTTTCCAATGCAGTAACTATGTCATTCATTTACATAAATTATCCAGTGCAGTAATTACTGGCTTATCCAATGCAGTTACTATGTTAATCATTTACATAAATTATCCAGTGCAGTAATCACTGCCTTACAGGGCACTAGACAACTTTTGGGGACAGGTACCCATACCCTCTGGAAGGGGAATTTCTCGTCGTTTTAAGACTAATAGGGGAATTTTTAGCCATATAAATATTACTACTATTCACACTTATTAATACTGTTTTCAATCATTTCCAACAGATGTAGAGCTCTACATAATAGTTTTCTGACAATTACAACAAATGATTATGCAAGTTGTTCTACTATATTTATTGATTTCTTTCATGAATTAAAACATCTCAGTGACACATGCAAACTTTTTGTTGAATGAGATGTCTATTTTTTAACAATTATCTGCTGTTTTCGATGTTATTTTTCGCTGGTAATGTATCTGATTATGTGACATTTTTCACCTGCTATGGGCAATATCCGAAAAGTCCGAATGAACAGGGTTCCCTCTGGGTCAATTTTAGTTTACATATCATAATTTTCTGTTCGTGTTCTGCAGCACCATGAATTCAAAAATGAAAGTAACTGTATGCATTCCCCGTTTGTCACATATTTTCGCGACCTCGCATGTCCGTGAACTTATTTTCGTACATTAATGTTTCTTCGATTTTATGTGATTTAAACACTTTTAAATAGAACACAATTTGTCCAAAGTATGTTTAAAGGTTTAAAATAAGTGTTGATAAGTATTAACGAATACTGAAGGTTTTGAAGGCGCCGATTATTGCCAATAGATATATTCATGTAGGGGAAACATTTACGTCCAGCACAATTTGCAACTTGAAAATGCACAATGTAAGTCAATAATTTAATTACTAACCCCAAAAAACAATGCCGAAATTATAAGTCTGTTATGACACGTGGTGATCGGAAAAATGGGTATACATGAATTGTGTTATGATCACCTGAAGTGCAATCTGTGAATTACATAGTAACAATACATCGAGTCGTGTCAACCAAGCATCGCTAATTAAATCCATGTTACAAACAACGTATTATAAATTCGCGAGATCTATTATATTTCGTTTTATGATTGTTTATCAATTAACACCTCTGATAACGTCCGAGACGGCCATGTGCGCGTTATCAGACAGCATCTAATTAGCTCCCCCTTCTTCCGTAAACTAGCCAACAGACGACATCGATTTTTTGATTGACACGTCAGAATTGCCGAGATTATTTTGTTGGCGCCACTAAAATTCGCCAACTGAAAGAATTTAGCGACAGAATTTATTTTTTGTCGCATTTGGCGCCATCGGGAATATAAATGAATCTATACCGACTTGTTACGAGAAAATTCATTGGACAGTCAATCAAGGGAGAAGGCTCGTGAATGTTTAATTGGATTTGTACTCAAAAAACTTTTCGTTCTTATGTCCGGTCGACGAGTAACTTCGTGATTTTCCTTCCGATTTTATTTTTGTTTTCGAGGGGATTTTTTTCTAAGAAAGGGGAAAAAAACGTATTATTTTAGGAGGGGAATGGGGCCGATATTCGGCCCCAAAATCGGCCAAACGAGTGCCCTGGCTTATCCAATGCAGTTACTATGTTAATCATTTACATAAATTATCCAGTGCAGTAATCACTGGCTTATCCAATTCAGTAACTGTGTTAATCATTTACATGAACTATCCAATGCAGTTACTATGTTAATCATTTACATAGAATCATTTACATGAATTATCCAATGCAGTAATCACTGGCTTATCCAATGCAGTTACTATGTTAATCATTACATAGAATCATTTACATAAATTATGCAATGCAGTAATCACTGGCTTACCCAATGCAGTTACTATATTAATCACTTACTTATCAAGTCAAGGTTTATATTGATCATTTACTAATCAATCACAATGTACATTCATGGTGAACCAAGGCAGTCAGTGTATTTGGTAATATATTACTTACTGATGACTCTACAACAACAAAACAGTCACCACAAATATGAATTTTGGTTCTTTAGATTGTCTCCACCTCTGGACTTTTTCCACTGTCTACTTTCTTGGGGTTTAAAAGTATTGGTTAATGGGTGATAAAATGCCAACTTCCTCCTTAGCCTACTAATGATGTCCCAGTAGTAACATGAAGTCATATATAATTCAGCCATTAGTAACAGAGTTAGACAGTTGGCAATGCCAATTTCTGTAAAACATTGCACAATTATTGAGCAACATAAATTGGATCACTCCAGCAAAACAAAGTTTGAACAAGGCGAACCAAGATACTGCAAAATCTATTTTCTAGATCGGTCATACAACTAAATAGCACTCAAAGAATCAAAGTACCCCATGTACTATAAACCACAATTCAAGGTTAAATACAAGTAAATACGTCATAACTAAAATTAGCACCAATTATTACAACACTGACAAACCGTCAACAGGGAAACTGTACTTGAACATGAAAATGAAAAATATATTACTCATGAAAACTACAGTTAAACTTCGTTCACTCGAACTTGAAGGGACTGTAGATTTTAGTTCGAGGTATTGGTAGTTCGAGCTATTGAGGTTCACAATTCATTGGTTGTTATAATGTAGAAACTTTAATATGATACGCATTTTAACCCATGTTTCCCGAAATTAGTGCGTATTATACACCAAGGTTGAACCTCAGACAATTTGTCCCAGCATGAAAAAATGGTTAAATCGATGAAATTCAGTTAAATTATTGCTTTTGTTTTGACTACCTCCTTATTGAAGAGCTCATAGAGGGTGGTTCTAAAAGCCGACTTCCAATTCCGGTATACCTGACTTTCTTAAACGAAAGACATTTTTAAACGTTTTATATCATTCGAAAGCTCATAAAACAAAAACTTTATTCACTGTAATCTCCAATTTTAGTTAGAATAAAAGTTGATAAAATCTCTAACACATAACTTGCACTATATTTCTGATTGTTTTTAACAGCAATATGCTGTTCTGAAAAATATATCACTCATTAGATATTTTATCATTTTCATGGAAATTTTTTTTTTTTACGCCAACTACTCCTAATATTGGTCAACAGTGTAAAAGAAATTTAGATTGCCTTTAATTGCTTATTTACCGAGGTGTTAAAAACATGCGCTGTTAAACAATGCCGGTCTATTAAATGTCTGATCAAAAGCACAATTGTTGGCCCGATAACTGAGACTGTCACCTTTTATTGTTCGAGCAAAAGGAGGTAAATAACAATGAAATTGATCTTTAGGGACTGCCAGACAGGTTCGAGAGATCGCGAGAGGTTTCCAAGGTGGAACAGTATGATTTATATAGAGAATTTGCCAGGACTGTCGGCCGAGTTCGAGTGATCGGTTGTATTCAAGCGAATGAAGTTTGAGCGAACGTAGTTCAACTGTATATGGTGTAGTAAAGCAGTCATAAATCTGACTTAGTAGTAATTATGTAAGTTCAGAAGGATCTTTTACACAGTAAACCTTGCATGACTGGTGGTAATTAACAATGCTAAATACAGTAAAATCAATTCTTAAGTAGTTAAGGTGATTACAGTAGTAAAACATTTATCTCCTTTCGTTAAAATCTTTTCACACTGACTTGAGTCACTTACAATTTGACTACCTGGAAAGCTGGTGCCAGGTTAAACAATGTAGCCAGTCATCTTAACAGGGAACCAACACACTGTATTATTCTGAACTGAAATTCAAGTGAATTGACAAGACAGACATTCTGACCAATTAACATGATTGGCTATAAAATGTGACTTCTAGAGTACCAACAAGGTTTTCCCCAGAATTGACCTTGTGACCTAGTTTCTAATCCCAGGTAATCCACACAAACATTCTGACCAATTTTCATGATGATTGTGTTGTTTGTCACCTGTATGGCATACACAAGGTTTTAACCGGGTGAACTGGATTTTTGACCTCAGATCACCCATATTCCAACTCGACCTAAATTTTATTAAGACAATTATACTGACCAAGTTTCATGAAGATCCAATTAAAATGCAACCTATACTGCATACACAAGGTTTTCCTATGATAGTTTCATGAAGATTCAATGAAAAATGCAACCTCCATTGCATTCTTAAGGTTTTTCTATGATTTGACCCAGTGACCTAGTTTTTGACCCCAGATGACCAATATTCGAATGCGACATAGATTTTATAAACACAGTCATTCTGAAAAAGTTTCCAATGAAAAAAGCAGCCTCTATTGCATACACAAGGTCAAATGTGGACAAACGACAGACAATGGACACCAGGTGATCACAGTAACTTCCCTAGAGCGCGACAGGTGAGCTAAAAAAAAATTGTATGAAGTCTTTTTGCACTGAAAATTATGTGTATTAAAAACTTACTGTTGGCTGCATTTGCCTCACAACCAAAGGACAAGGGTTTGATCCCTAAATAATACACAAGAGGTGTCCACAACTCATGTGCTTCTGTACACCTAACTATAAATGGGTACCAGTCATGGAAACTGTTTTTTTTATTGATTTTGAGTGAATGGTTCCATCATGGATGATGTCTATCCAAGTTTAGAAAACTTTTTTCCAACCGATCTAAAACTTGTAAGCATAGACTATAAACTTACATTAAAGTTTCATTTCTATTATTCATAAACTTGAAAAAAAAGAAAAATGTGACTGCTGTAAATTTTGTTTCTCAATATGTTAAACCAGCCTTTAATAACAATTTAATGAATTTTTCTTGTACAATTGGGATCCATGGACCATAAAAAAACAATTGACCAAGTTTAACATTTTCTCTCTGGCAACAACTCTGTACAGGTATGAATAACCTGTATAACATTAAATTAGTAGAGTGTAATAAATGTCACCATGTCTGTCAAGATCCATTTTACCTGGAATCCTCTCACTGTCAGATATGGAAGGTCATAAACATTTCTGTCAGCCTCCACCAATCACCTACCAGGTGGAATCAATTATTGATTGGTGTCGTTTTTCAAACCTATTTTCAAGGTGATTTTTTTTTATCAATAACTTAGCAGGAACTACCACTGAAGGTGATTCACATTTCCCAACCCCCCTCACCCCACCCCCTACCCCCAATATGAATTTTTAGTGTGCAAAGGAGCAAAGTTGTTAATTGCAAATTAAGCACTTTGACAAACTAAACAGTATGAAGATAGTTCACATTTGTAGCAATGCAGCAAGTACTAAACTTGCCTCGCAGTGACAGAAGTGATTACTGTGATATCCTCCATCTCTTCCCAAAGTAAGGCTGCAATGTGTCCTGGGGGCATAAATATACAGCCATGAATCATCACTTACTGTTGGAACCCATTCTAGAGTTTAATTCTTCAAGACCTTTTTTAATTTACTGAGATATTTAAGCATAAACAAGGAGATAGCCAGTGAAATGCATAACTTGTACACTGCAACCCCGTTATAACGTGGGAGTCGGGGTCTAATTGGTCAGACCGCGTTATTAGTGAGACTCTTGCCGCTGTTTTCTTGAATAACGCATATATAACGCGAGTACCCCACCCACCTAACTAAATTAAAGCATATTGATGTTTAACACCCATCATGTTTTTATAAAATCGAGTGGTTAAATTGTAGAAAACAATGATTCTATGTAAAATAAATTAGTTAATTAAGTTAAATTTTTACGTAAATATTTGCTATTGAAAACGAAAGTACATCCATTTTCCAAAAATTATTGCTAAACTGAAAGTACTTTTTTTTTGTTAAAACAAACAGTAACAGTTTTGTAATTGATTTATTTAAGTTCAGGTAAGCCTGCAATCAAAGATGCGCAAACAAATATTAATTCAAACAAACAAAGAGGTCAGCTTGTGAATAACGGAGCCGTGAAAAAATAACAGTATGCCGTAATTGTTTTTACACTTCTTTGTTAATAGACGCTTGATACCGCGTAAATGACAAAGATCAACTAACAACCTGCCATGATGTTTATTTACGTTTTCGAACATTTGTTTTGTATAGGGACAATGCTTTTTTGACAGAAATGATTTTGGTTGATCCGGAAATTTTTGGAAACCAAGACCCAACCGCGTTATACCGGGATTCGCGTTATAACGGAGCGCATTATAACGGGGTTGCAGTGTATATATTTTGCTTGTACGTGGGTTCGTGACGTTAACTTGCTTCAGAACTTGAGCTAACATTGGATCCTGTTATTTTGTTTGTGTTTACATGTTTGAAGGGTTGAACCCATGGTATTGGGGGACAAAACTTCATGCCACAGTGATTTTTGTGGCCTTCATTCACTCTTCTCGAGATCTGGAGTAATTTATTAGCCATTTTTGTGACCTAAATTTTAAGTGTAGCCATTTTTGTGACCTAAATTTACTCAAGAATTCTAGAGATCTACAGTGAATATCCTTTTTGTGATCAAATATAGCCTTTTTGAGATCTGAAGTGTAGATAGTTTTTTTTACTTCTTGAGATCTGCAGCAAATCTTTCATGCCCATTAATCATTTGCAGCAAAAATTCCACAAGCCCACTCCAAGCAATTTCTGTTGCATGTTGCATTCAATTTAGACTGCACCATTGCTGGATGTCGCATGTCAGCCATATTTTAGAATAAGGTATCCGGCAAATGATCGTATCTAAATATGCTGTTTACTCGGCAACTAAAACAATCTATTTTGGATGTGTTTAATAGCAGAACTTAAATAGCACACTGCCTATTTGTTTTGTTTTTTAAGTATTTTATTAATGGGATTCATTTGTAGAAAATATAATCTGTGTTAAGTCTGTAATATAGTACATTTCTGAGCATCTTTTATATTTTCAATCTGAACTAGAGCTATCACTAAATGTGATTAATACCCCCGAAAGACTGCTTTATAAACTGAGGAAGTTCGTAGTAACAGAATACCTTGCTAACAAACTAAAAAGAGATATTGTTCTTGGCACTAACTCTGTAATTTGTTAAGATAAGAGTTATGGTTCTTGTACACTGCACTCCCTCTCTATGTGCTTCACCATTGTTTGAAGTCGTATTGAATTCCAACCAGTAGTTTTCGAATTATGCTCCGGACAAGTAAAAGTAACAAAGGGCAATAACTCTGAAATGAGTCAAGATAGAGTTATTGTTCTTTTGCACTGCACTTCCTCTCATTGTGCTTGACCATTGTATGAAGTTGTATTGAATTCCAACCAGTAGTTTTCGAATAATGCTCTGGACAAGGAAAAGTAACGAAGGGCAATAACTCTGTAATTACTCAAGATGGAGTTATGGTTCCTGTGCACTGCACTTCCTCTCATTGTGCTTGACCATTGTATGAAGTTGTATTGAATTCCAACTAGTAGTTTTCGAATTATGCTCTAGACAAGGAAAAGTAACAAAGGGCAATTACTCTGTAATGAGTCAAGATAGAGTTATGGTTCCTATGCACTGCACTTCCTCTCGATGTACTTGACCATTGTATGAGGTTGTATTGAATTCCAACCAGTAGTTTTCAAGTTATGCTTCGGACAAGGAAAAGTAACAAAGGGCAATAACTCTTTAAATACTGAAGATAGAGTTATGGTTCTTGTGCACTGCACTTCCTCTGTTTGTGCTTGATCATCGTATGAAGTTGTATTGAATTCCAACCAGTAGTTTTCAAGTTATGCTCTAGACAAGGAAAAGTAACAAAGGGCAATAACTCTGTAATTAGTCAAGATGGAGTTACGGTTCTTGTGCACTGCACTTTCTCTGATTGTGCTTGACCATTGTATGAAGTTGTATTGAATTTCAACCAGTAGTTTTCAAGTAATGCTCTGGACAAGGAAATGTAACAAAGGGCAATAACTCTGTAATTAGTCAAGATCGAGTCATGGTTCCTGTGCACTGCACTTCCTCTCAATGTGCTTGACCATTGTATGAAGTTGTATTGAATTCCAACTAGTAGTTTTCAAGTTATGCTCCGGACAAGGAAAATACAACAGACAGATCGACCGACTGACCGACCGCCCGCCCGCCCGACCGACCAACCACCGGGTGACTGCTATATACCCCCCTAAACTTCGTTTCGGGGGTATAAAAATATCTCTTCTGTGAACCCCAGTTTTTATGACCTTTGTATTTTATTTTAGTATATCTCTGAATTAGTCTGCATAAAAGATGCAGCATTTTAGACAGCAAGGGTTTGATTGGCTGTTAGCTGTATTATTTCAATATGTGCACATTGGATGCCATCTGTCAAAAGCTGTGCAAGTACACATTTGGATTATGTTGATACCTGCAAAACTGTCGTAACTTATATCAAAGTTCTGATCAGGCTTTTTCAACCATATTTGGGACCAAGTACATGTAACTTATAAATGTAGTATCTATATAACATTTTCCATTTTGACAGATGTCAACTTTATATCAGTGAAACCTTTGTCAGGACATGCAGGAAATTCATGCTTCATTTAGAGTTTAAGAGATAAATTAACATCAAACAAAGAAATACAAGAAAAATGTATACTGTCATCAAATCTGCATCTAATGTATCCACAATCCCTTTTTTTTTGCAGGAGCACTAGAAGGCAAGCATACAGAGTATAAGTTAATATCGGCTTCAAATCAGTAAAATTTACTGATGAATTCCAAAATGATCATGTGGCTTAAAACAGAAACTAAACTAAAATTTCAAAGCTAAATCTGCAATCTCACTACTATTCTGGTCTGGTTTCGAATAAATAAATCAACAAAAATCAATGTAATTAAAATAGTTTGCAAGGCAAAAAAAACCACATTTGATTAAAGAAAAAAACCTGTCTTGATTATTTTCTGTCTCTCAAACATTAAAAGAATCAGACAATGTTATTTTTAACAAACAGGTTTGTAACGAAATACATCAATCAAGTGGTTAATTGGTTTTCTTCAATCATGTCTACCTGAGTCTTGCTTTCCAATTCCAACAGAATTTAACAGACTTCCAATGATTATTTGCAAGAAAACTTCTACATTTTCCAAACTGAGAAATTTCTGCAAAGTCCATTACTGGCATAGTTTATGACAGGCCCTAGTTGAAGACTTCTTGTTAATGTATAAGGGAACTATTTTGAAGTCAAGCTTCTTTAACAAGAGGGCTAGAGTGATTCCCTTGCCCAACAAGTTCATACCAATAGCTGTCCAAAAGACAGTACAATAGCTGTCCAAAAGTAATTTCCAGGAATTACTGTTAGTTCAACTGCCAACCTGTACAAGTACTTTTAACCCAACAGAATGGACTTTCCTCAGTGGTTGCCAATAAAACAAAACTTTCGACAGTAAAAGGCAACACAAAAATCTGTATATTTTCAAGGTATAAACAAGGGCTGTAAGTAGCAAGATGTTAAGTGAAGAGTTATCTAACTAAATTGTTTGATACATCTTTTTTACACCAAGGATTCAAGTAATATTTACTTGTAGTGGCTACTGAGACATGTGCACGACAGTGCACTGTACACACGACTTAGCTAGGAATTTCTGTAAGGACAGTGCTGTCGGGTAATCCTGCGCACTTAACAGGAACTTTATTTCATACCATAAATAAGCCCAAGATCTACAGAAATATGTCAGAATTCCTTTACAGCTGACATGCCTGCTTCTTTTCATTATGTCAGTTTTTTCTACCATTGCTGTGCATGCGGATTCTTGATAATATAGTTTGTTTCAAAGTTTACATCCATGGGAGGTTTTCGAATGAACTGAAAGTGTTTTCATCATCAAAGGCTCACAAAAATGGTCAAAAGAATCATCGATACTTTAATCAAATGTACATTTTAACAATATTAATTGTGTCAAATTCACTCTATCTTCACTGTTAAAATAAATGAACAGCCTCAATTTTCTTCCAAATTTATACAATATCAAGTTGTATACACATATATGCAAATCATCACTAAATGTGATTAATCCCCCGAAAGACTGCTTTATCAACTGAAGAAGTTAGTATTTACAAAATACCTTGCCAAAAAACTTAAAATAGAGTTATGGTTCTTGTCAAGATAGAATTATGGTTCTTGTACACTTCCTCTCTTTGTGCTTGACCATTGTATGGATTTGTATTGAATTTCAACCAATAGATTTCAAGTTATGCTCCAGACAAGGAGAAGTAACTCTGAAATTACTCAAGATATAGTTATGGTTCTTGTACACTGCACTTCCTCTCATTGTGCTAGACCCATGTATGAAGATTTATTGAATTCCAACCAGCAGTTTTAATGTTATGATGCTCTGTACAAGAAAAGTAACAAAGGGCAATAACTCTGTAATTACTCAAGATAGAGTTATGGTTCTTGTACACTGCACTTCTTCTCATTATGCTCGATCATTGCATGAATTTTATTGAATTCAAATCAGTAGTTTTCAAGTTAAATTCCTGACAAGGAAAAGTATTAAAGGGCAAAAACTCTGTAATTAGTCAAGATGGAGATATGGTTCTTGTGCACTGTACTTCCTCTCAATGTGCTCAACCATTGTAAGAAATTGTATTGAATTCAAGCCAGTACTTTTCAAGATATTCTCTGGACAAATGAAAATGCAACGGACAGCACGACTGACAGACCAACCAACCATTGGTTGACTCCTATATATCCCCCTAAACTTCATTTCAGGGATAAAATTAAGTAAATAAAGAGGCAAGTTCAATTATACTGACAATATTTTTTGTGTTATTTTTTTGCAATTTTGGATTATCACAGGGCAATATATCTGATTTCAGTACAGTATGGGGATTAACTTAGAGAAAAACCCGGTCATTAGCAATGATATACCAGTATTTTTTTTATCAGAATGATAATTCCATACAGCAGTCTTTACTTTTTTTTTACATATCTGTGTTTTGTTTACAACCCTCGTCAAAATGCCAAAACGAACAGGGTACCAGCATTTTTGTCATGTCTCCACTAATGATACAGGCAATAATACCTTGCACCTTGTAAACAGAAGCAAAATTGAATAATCAGTATATAACATGTTTACCATTTACAAGAGATTTACATATAATTCAGTAATTTGAATGTACTGGTGATGTCTGAACATAATTACCATTCTAAATTGTATGCTACAAATCTTCCATTTGGATTTAAAAATGCTTTACAATTTTATGAAGCAGACATTTTTGCAGCCAGTTTGGAGCAGACCAAACGCCTACAGCAGCAGGAAACAGCCAACACGCAAAAAGGGCAAAGTGGCAGACAGTTCTGTCAGGTAGATGCACTCGTTACAAATATAGGCACAATCTGTGAATATGGTCACCAACGTGCCTTTGGGTATCACAGAATCCTTCAAGTAACACGCCAAGACCAATATCATCTTCACAGCTACCACCATGTCAAGCAATAAACGTCACCAACTTGTCAAGCAATGTAAACTTTCCCCGATTTACGGTCATGGGTTCAAGCCCAAGCTACTTCCTGACCTTAAATGTGAGCATATTAGCTGCTTGTAACTGAAAATAGATGTCTAGTACTGGTCCTTTCCAGGAATTACTGTTAGTTCAACTGCCAACCTGTACAAGTACTTTTAACCCAAGAGCCATGTTGAAAAATGGGCAATCCCCCCAGTACCGAGCCAATGCTTTTGTGTGACAAGTAGCTGTATGAAATGGCCTTTATTCAATGGAGAATCATTGAACCAGAACATGCTGTAGCTTCCCATGAAGATTTGTTGAATTCCAGCCTGATATTGCTGAGAAATAGCCCTGACATGAAGGGAGACATGAACCTAAATGAAAATGTAATCAATGGGCAATATCTCTTTGAAAAACCATTGAACTGGAACATGCTGATAACATGCACTTCTCCTGATGATAATGAAGCAGTCTATGAAGTTTTATCAAATTCAAGTCATTAGTTAGAAATAGCTTGAATAAGAACGCACAAAAGTGCATTTCTTAAATTAGCAGTTAAAATAAAACCCTTAAATGCCTAAATGAACATTCTTGAAAGCAGTCCTATTTTCTTGCATAGGTTGCAGCATCATTCTCTTGTTGAATATGTTGAATATGTCTATGACCTTTTAGCAAGGGAATTCGGTTATTTAGGTATTACACTTGACCCTTCCTTTGGTCATGGGAAACAGACGTGTCACTGAAGTGCTAGGCATTGTTTGTAGAGGTTTGAATCCTGGCCTCTGCCTTGCAATAAATCCCTTCACGGTCCAACTTGTCTTTGAAAACACATAAAGAGTTACTTCACAAAAAAATACAAACATGTTTCTGTATTCTACCCCAATGTAAAATTTATGTTTTACGGTAGAGTTCAATAAAGACCAAAAGGGGACTGACATCTAGAACGCCCTACAGATTAAGCCTCAAATGAAATCCCTAACCTAACAAATGCACCTGTCTGACTTTCATGCACAGCATGTATATGCAGAATTTGATGCATATTTTGCCTGTCTGGCTCACATTTTCTGTTTTCATCCCTAACCTGAACTGAAGATGTTAATTTGAGGAAATACTACATACCCATGATACTTATTTTAGACATTAACTTGTTCAGAACAGTGAACCATCTTTCAATATCTATCAGTAATTGGTTTCTAGAAGAGTCCTTACTTAAAATTCTAATTTCTGTGAAGTAAGCCAAACTTTTCTACACTACAAAAAAACAAGAAGAGCAATTCTAGATTTTATCTTTCACCAACTTCTCCCGAAACATGTGTGGCAAAACTATTAATAATTCCAACCCCATAATAACAATCATATTAATGATAAACACTATATAACTGGGCTATTTTCATAACTAACAAATCAAACTGATACCTCCTAAAAAAGGTTATTACTGGTAAGCTTTGCAATGATAAAGACAAAGGTGTCACAAATGAAACAAAATGAGAGCCTCTATTGGCCAATTTTTATTTATCAAAGCAAACCCCTACATTCACTCTACTCTCCAAGAAATAATTACATTGAGGTGTTTCTCCAGAAATATTATTACCCTCTAGTTGTCTATTAACCAAATGGAAATAATGTTTGTTAATTACAAATGCCGCTCTACTAATGCTTTGCAAAACACAATAACAATGTTATGAAGCACGCAACTTAGATGAGTAAATATTTTCTACCACCGAGCGCTTAATTTCTAAAATCAACTAAATAATTCACCCTAGTGCAAAAACTCAGCAAATGCAACTGAAAGCAATTACATTTATTGAGATTTTGCACTAAGGTGACGTAAAATCTTTCTTTTTTGGACGCTACCATTACTTGTTCATAGGGGTGCATAACTCTTCCTAACTGGACCGAGCCACAAACAACTTCACATCCTGATCAACATTACTGTAAGGTGTCACGACTATCCACTTTTGAAATAATATGCAACACAAAATGTAACACACTGACAGACACACAAGCACCTACAGACAAGTGCAAATCAATACGCCCCCAATAAAAATGATCATTTAAGAGAGTATCTTGGCCCGTAGTCCCAACAGCTACTTGAATGTTTAGCATAAAGTTAACGGTTACAGAGTTACAGCCCATAGTCCCAACAGCTACTGGAATGTTTAAGCATAAAGTTAACAGTTACAGAGTTACAGCCCTTAATAGTCCCAACAGCTTTTGGAATGTTACAGAGTTATGGCCCTTAGAGCTCTGTGTATCTTAAATATTACAATCCCTTGATGAGACTACCACAAAGGGAACCAGCAGAGGGAATGTTCATATTATTGTATATTCTTGTTCGCTGCAAGTCTTCAAGGATGAATGGATAATACAAGAAACACCATTTATATTTTCACAGGCCAGTTGTGGTACTCAGTAACTAGGTTCAGGACTATGGTAAATGGTCAGTTAATGTCCACATCTGACCTGGCTCTCACCTCCGATCTTTCATCGCTTTGCTAATGACAGACCAAATGTTGCCATTAAAATGATAATTGCTGTGAACTTCCCTACTATTTTGATGAAAATACCAATTACAGGTCCGTCATCTGATTGGTAGGGGTTGTATATCTTTTGTTCAAGTTAATCGTTTATAATTGTGTTTGCATCAGAGTCACACAAGGCTGAAGAGAATGTATAATAATTATAACAATAGATAACTGATAACTGATTATTATGATGTTATCATATAGAAGTAATTTATTGACAACTAAAATTTCCATATAATTATAAAAGCTCAACATTCTATTTACACTTTTAGTACTGACCCTATCACCATAACAAGAGCAAACAAATTAATGTCAAAAATGTGAAACTTGTTCAAAGATGTGTATTTGTGCAAAGCCTTACCCTGGATTCTGTAAGCCAACTGGGGGGGGATAATTTCAAAGAAAATACATGACCTTGTCTATTTGATCATGAATAACTTTGTAACATTTCAAAATTGATATGCATGAAGTTAAACAAGAGGGCCATGATGGCCCTTTATCACTCACCCGAGTACAACTGCTTTTAACAAAGTTGCTAGAAATCATGGAAACAACTTTTCCGACAAATTTCCAGGATACTTGGGCTGAAAATGTTACCTCTAGAATGTTAACAAGGTTTTTCCATATTTGGGCTCTGTGACCTAGTTTTTGACCCAAGATGACCAATATTCGAACTTGAGCTAGAAATCATAGAAACAACCTTTCTGACAAATTTCCAGGATATTTGGGCTGAAAATGTAACCTCTAGTGTTAACAAGGTTTTTCCATATTTGGGCTCTGTGACCTAGTTTTTGACCCCAGATAACCCATATTCAAACTTGAGCTAGAAATCATCAAAACAACCTTTACGACAAATTTCCAGGATATTTGGGCTGAAAATGTTACCTCTAGAGTGTTAACAAGGTTTTTCCATATTTGGGCTCTGTGACCTAGTTTTTGACCCAAGATGACCCATATTCGAACTTGAGCTAGAAGTCATCGAAATAACCTTTTTGACAAATGTCCAGGATATTTGGGCTGAAAATGTTACCTCTGGAGTGTTAACAAGGTTTTTCAACATTTGGGCTGTGTGACCTAGTTTTTGACCCCAGATGACCCATATTCGAACTTGAGCTAGAAATCATCGAAACAACCTTTCTGACAAATTTCCAGGATATTTGGGCTGAAAATGTTACCTCTAGAGTGTTAACAAGGTTTTTCCATATTTGGGCTGTGTGACCTAGTTTTTGACCCCAGGTGACCCATATTAAAACTTGAGCTAGAAATCAACCAAACAACCTTTCTGACAAATTGCCAGGATATTTGGACTGAAACAGTAGCCTCTAGTGTTAACAAGATTTTTCTATTTTTGGGTCATGTGACCTACTTTTTCATCCGAGATTACCCATATTCGAACTCATCCGAGTAATTACTGGGAAAAACATCCTGACCAAGTTTCGTGACAATTGAGGCAAAAATGTGACCACTAGTGTTAACGAACTAATGTGGACGGACGACGGACATTCATCGATCCTAATAGCTCACCCTGAGCCAGCTCAGGTGAGCTAAAAAGCATGACCGCTGCATGCTGCATAATTATTTTATGGTACTTCGAAAAGTAAGCCATTTAGAGTATTTCCATATATTACTGTGGTAAAAAGCTGTGAAACATAAAAGTTTGATGAAATTCGAACATAGAGTTTTGGAGATTAAGAGCTGACAATTTTTTTTCCCATTTTAGATTTGTAACCTTGACCATTGACTATATTATATGACCCCAAATTCCAACAAGCACAAGTAAACTTTATACTGATGCTTCCCTGAAAGTTTGGTGAAATTTGCTATGAAAAGCGAAACAAGCAGGGAATTGTTCAACTAAGCACTCAAATAGGAAAAACTTTTGACTCAAATTCTTACCTTTGTTCAGTGGTCACAATCAAAATGATTCACAAAAAAAAGGTCCTAGAGAAAACCTATGTTTCATTGTCTTCTGTCCAGGAAAATGACCAACAAAAGTCAAGATTTATACAAGATGAAAAACAATTTTCTATTCAGTTATTGTTAACCCCGAGACGTAACACTACCGCCATAAACAGATCTAATTCAATTGTCTTTTCTCAGAAAATAGCCGGTCCTTAATTAGAGCACCATAAATAGCCCCCTACACTTTCAATTTACTGCTGAAATGAACTGTCTGGTCTAAGAAATTAACTAACTGCTTCACAAAAAATGTTCTTCTTTGTAATGAAAGTACAGTCAAACCTGTCCTAGGCAGCCAATCAAACAACCGGTCAAAAGTGGACATTAAGGGCAGATGGTTGGTTCCCATGATGGCCCTATACCACTCAGATGAGTATCATTAAACTTTACAAGAGGGCCAAGATGGCCCTATTTCACTCACCTGGCTACCGTTGCCCATTAGGTCATAATCGCATCACAGAAAGGGTCTATTTTGACCTGAAAGTCCTGATTTGAACATTCTGAGTCCTGATTTAAACAACCTTTCTAGAGGTCACTACATAATGCTACATTCCAAATATCTAAGCCCTGGGCCTTGTGGTTCTAGACAAGAAGATTTTTGAAGTTTTCCCTATATAAACCTATGTAAAATTAAGAGACCTTAAGAGAAAAGGGGTCATGACTGGAACACTTTTGTTAGAGGTCCACCAGGCTACTTGCCAAATATCTAAACATTACTATTCATGCAAGGAACATCCCTGCCAAGTTTCAGCAACATTGGTCAAGTGGTTAAGAGATGTTGTTGGAAAGTTAAACAAATGGTGAATGGACATATGACATACAATGTACCCGTACACCGGATGGTGAGAGACCACAATAGCTCATCCTGAATGGCCTTATATCGCTCACCTGGCTACCATTGGCTAAAATACAAGGTCATCAAGAGCAGAAAGTGTCGATTTTGACCCAAGGGTTGAACAATCTTGGTAGAGGTCAACTAGGCAATGATACATGCCAAATATGTAGGCTCTTGTGCCTTACTGTTCTTGAGAAGATTTTTAAAGTTGAGGCCCACTAGGCAAGGCTACTTAACAAATATCAAAGCTAAAGGTCTTGTGGTGTAGTGGCAGGGAAAGTGGCAAAGCTGGGGATAGACCTTCAACCCACTTGGTAAAATGATGTATATGCTTTCTCTATATGCTGTCACCCCATGACACACAGCATAAAGGGTTGCAGGTTAGATTACTTCACTCTAGTACAGCCACAGCATAAATGTACAATATTAAAACACTTGCCTCAATAGCAAATCTACATGCAGACTATACCCTCTCAGCATGTCAGAAAAATCTGCTGACATACTATTGCTAAAACATCTTGTAGATACTGAAGGTTAACAAGATGAATTACAACCATTACAATCCCTACAGATTCATTCCATGCATATTTACTTTAACATTCTTATATAAAACAAAATACGATGATGGACAGGAAATTTTGTTTTTCTAGGTTTCCTTTCGTCTTTCATTGGCACAACTCATTTATCAATATACCTGACACTCTGCTGTTACTTTTCAAACAAACATTATGATGTCTGCATCCTGAACACCATATTCTCTTGCTAAAAACTACAGTTATCACTAAAAGAGAGGAATAACCCATATTTATTACATTGAAAGAGTAACAAGAGGAGATAATTAAGACAAGGGAGATAATTAAGACAAGGGAAACTTGCTTCCTCAACCCTCTGAGAGATAACGTGAACAATGCACTTCCTTTTAATGTCCTGTAACTCTGTATACAGTTTTAAAAAAATTCTTTCAACCTCTTTGGCATTATTTACAGGAAAAGCAAGTATAATAAAGGGAGATAACTAACTATTGCATAAATTTTCCATACTGCACTTTTCCTTGTTACTCCCTTTAAACTTTTATCATACAAATATTTAACACAATATTAAATCAATGTACTTCACTCTGACTATAAAATAAGACAAATAACAGAGGCGATAATAGGCCTAAAAGTTAAAAGTATTTTATCATGCATGAAGGGGAGATAACTCATATTGTGAAAACAGACAGTTTATCAAAAACAAAATTGGTTGTAAAGACAAAATATTTTTTTGCTGCCAGTTGAGAGAAACTAATGTCAAGACTAGAAAACTCCACAATGTTTTATGAAAACACAATGCAAAAAAGCGAGAGTTGAGACTCAAAAGATTCAAATTCTTAAATCACCTCCCTTTGAATTGAATATAAAGTTGAATTCATGACCTTTTATCTGAAAGCTCCTGTCATGATTTTAATTTCTTTTTTTTTTTTGAAAAACTCACTCCCCAACTGATAAAGTTTAACATTCTTACAAATGATTGAATTCCACTTCCTGCATTGTGAGGTCTTTGTTTGCAGGTGAACTTTATTCACAAGTGTTTCTACAATAGAGGAATAGTGCACTGTGACCTCCATGCTGGTCTACATTCACAGCGTGATCTTTATTTGGAGGTGGTCTGTAACACAGGTTAGACTGTAATAATGTTTTGCATAGTTTTAAATTATGCTCAAAAGATGCTCGTTTCCCCTTTCTAAATTTGAGGACAGTGTAATCATTGATTGAACATAATTTTAATGTTAAAGGCCATTTTAGCTAATATGCATATTTTTTTCTCATTGTGACATACCAGCCCTACCTCTCTTTCTCAATTTCTAAAATGGGCTTATCCTTCGTTTCAATTTGGGCTGTACCATTAATTGTTCATAGGGGTGCTTACTGAAATTTTAACGTCTGAAAAGTCAACAGTGCAGACTGATCATGATCTACAGCAGTCAAAAGGACAAAATTGTTTGAAAGAAGTTTAAAACCAGTCCCTTTTCACCAGTGGGAGTTACTGTTGTGATAAATCACTTGAACTTTCACAGAGATCTTATATATTCTTTCACCAATCCTTTAATCTTTTTACAAACAAGCAAACAAGAAGGCCGCCAGTCCTGTGTCTGAACAGTGATAATACATGTTATTTTATTTTTTCCATTACAGTTTTCTTGACAAACGCAGCAGAAAGCAATAGTTACAACAGGCTTCTGGGAAATCTATTTCATTAATATTGCACGGTTTTATGGTACTCTAGCATGTAGTATACCAATTACGTGCAGCACGAGACAGTTAATAATGTTAATAAAGTCAGCCATTTTGTCTTCTGTTTAACTGGAAGTTGTGTTTGGCTGACTTTTGTTGTTTTCCTTACCTAAGATCAAAGGAATAAAATGGACATTAACCACTGATTGTTACTATTACAAAATCTTAAAACATATGATTTATCGCAAGAACACAGGCAAATTAAATTCAGACGATTTCGGTCCTAAAATGGCAAAGTTTACAAGAAAACAAACACATTCTGTAACTAAGCAAAGAACACAGTCATCTTTCCCAGTAACTAGAGCTATAACTGTGATGCATACCGCATGCCCATTACTCCCTGAATGCTTTTTTAGTGTAAAAGGGAACATTATTTGTAATTATATTACAACAGAGTACGTAACTTGAGAAAGATATACCCAGTACAAGCACATCAAATATGTTCATAATTCACAACAATTAATAACTTTGTTTTAGTTCAATTACACAGGCAGCCACTATAGTTTACTGTATCACTCTAAAACAATCACTCTAGAAGTTACCGCTATTTTGAGAGAGAGGTAGCAGGATTTTAACAGCGGAGTGGACTGAGGCCATGTGGCATTTCTTCAGCCACTGCTGGGATACAGACTCGACACCTATTGCACTTAAGCAAACCCCTTTACCACTGAGCCATCAAGGCCCAAACAAGATTATATTCATGATCAAGCAGTGCAAGAGTGAATCCCGGTTCAAGCCCCACCAAGGTTCACAACCGTACCTCCTCATACGACACCAGTACTGGTGTTTCCAGGAAGCGGACTCGAGAGTGACTCGATAAGCTACAAGCTTTCTTCACAATCGAGCTAAAATAAATTAGTATAAACTAAGAGTGAATCTTATATTACATTCAAGGAATGTAGGATTAAGTAAACTTACTTTTTGGATCGATTGGATTTATTCAATCGTATCCAAAGTTAACAGAGTATTTCAGACCCTTACGGCCAAACTCTTAACACAAATTTTTGTCGAATACGACCGAAAAGTAGTTCTATATTACTGTCCTCTGTTTTAAAAATTATATAGTAACAGATCTAAATAATATCAAAACATTACAGAATAGCATAATGTTATATTGTTGTTTTTCTTATAATTTGTAACTTAAATCAATGAGGTATCTGTTCTGTATAGAACTATTTTCCTACGCAGTTTTTATCGTCAGACCGGTGTGACATGAGAAATGTAAGACCCGTGAAAATACGTATCGCTACACCGGATACACTAAATTCAGTGTTCCGTGAGAGCGCATTTCTGCGGTTTTGAGGCACTCATTTTGTCAATGACGCAACAGAAATAGCAAAGAGCGTCTTCTATGACGCAATTAAAATGTGTATGATCAAATTACTACAAAAACAACATTTCAAAACCCCAAAACGCTTGAAATGCAAGATAAATTGTTGATAAAATACGCTTCCGGTATGGGATATGTCTAATTTTGACCCTATTGCGTCGTCGTTGTCGTCTGATTTCGGATCGACCCGCATTTTGTACCATTGCTTTTTTTTGTGCGTTTTTCAGTTTAAGAAATGGTACGAATTTTCAGGGGACGCAAAAACAGTTCAAGTTCCGAAAATTATTTGTCACGAATATCCATATAGTCATGCATCGAGGGTTGATTGCGAAAAGAAATGGTGCTTTTTATGGCGTCACAAGAAAGAGCATCAAACTTTAGGAATGTGTATAAATAGGATCTCTTTACATTTCAAAGTACAAAGCTGAAGTGTTGCGTTTTCAAACACAAAAATTGCAGACATTTAATGACAACAACAACAGAGTACCTGTAGACGCTATTGGAAGTCTTCAGCAAATTCCCTTACCCTTCATTCTGCCGAGACGTTGCGATTGCGTACAGACGGTGCATCCTTATAAGTATGTTATTGTATCGTCCACGGGTGCGGACAAATTGAAATCTTCCATGGGTAATCGTGAATTCATTAATTTTATTGCTTTCAGTATTCAATTAAAAACTCGTACATATGTTAACCTATGGTCGGGCTTTCGCCCGTATGATACCGTCATCATAGATCGTAGACTCACAACAAGAGATGGTCGACGAACCTTAATACGGGAAACAAAAACGTCTTTCTGAGTGATTTTAATGATCATTTTGTAGTCATTTCGATCAGACTGTCTATTGAAAGGGGTTTAAGTGTGCCAAATAATATCCAAGTTTAATGTCTATGGTTGAAAGCTTTGTGGACAAATTTGACTTTTGAGATGCAGTGACAAAATGGAAAGCATCCAAAGAGAAACACCTGTTGTCTTGTCAACCCTTTGATTACCCACCATTTTGTGATATATCACATGCAGTTTTACAGTTCTAAGTAAACTGAATAAGACTTCTTTAACACATAGTCATGCCTTTTATTTTTTTACAATAAAGGGTATGACCCTCAGAGTTTCTAAATGACCCGCAAATTATGATACAGGGAATTGGCACCCATGGTCTTCCTCCTCCATGTAAGCTGGAAGTTGCAATATGACCTAAGCTGTTGGGTGCTACGTTAAATCCGAATTAATTCGCACAATACAATCAACCTTATGGGCATATCCCATAACTTTTGAATGACATTTAAAGTTGTTCAAACCATAAATTTTCAGTTCAGTTTTGTCAAAATCCATTTCTCAGTTACGATTCACAGCTTAATACTTCATAGGGTAGTTGAACATAGTCACTGAATGACATAATGTAAGCACATGGGTTCCTATCTCAAAAGTAAAGTTTACACAAATGGTGAAAGGTCAAAATTTGTGGACAGTTGTGTCTCCAGTTTATAACTTTACTGGTGCAAGAGTTGTCCTGATATTCACACATATATGTGTACAGTCTATGTTGTCCTGATATTTACACATGTATGTGTGCAGACTGTGTTGTTCAGAGACAATCGATCCTCCAGCACTTTCAGTCCTTTGATTGTCTAATCTGTCTGACTCGTGGACATCGATTCATATTTATGCAAACACTAAGTCTTATGCTAATAATACCTTAAACTTTTTATGTGAACAGTTTTACAGTGTAAAGCATTTTATGTGAATAATCTTAAGGTACTGGGTCTAGCTGTTTTTGCTGGCCACTGCATACAATGAAACATATAAACAAGAGCTGTCCCTCACAAGTGACAAATGCTCCCGACAGGGTGTCTCACAGTCTGTGTCCCCAATTTTGCCATGTAATTTGAAAATCCTTCCATGCATGACTGTCTTACCATGTACATACAGTATTCCATTAACTTTAAACTCTAAGTGTGACCTTGACCTTTGAGGTAGGAAATGGGTCTTGCACCAACGCATCATCTTGATGTGCTCAACATTTGTGCCAAGTTATTTTATATTCAACCAATACATGACAAAGTTACTGTCTGGAAACATATACAGGATTCTTTTACTATCAAACTCTTATTTTTGACCTTGACCTTTGAGGTAGGGACGTGGGTTTTGCACGCGATACATAATCTTGGTGTGCTGAATACTTGTGCAAAGTTATTTTAAAATCATTCAATGCATGACAAAGTTACAGTCCGGACACGAATGTGTGCATATATAGAGGATTCCATTACCTTCAAACTCCAAGTGTGACCTTGACCTTTGAGGTAGGGTTGTCTGTCTTGCACATGACATATCATCTTGATGTGCTAAATATTTGTGCCAAGTTCTTTTAAAATCAATCAATACATGACAAAGTTACAGTTTGCAAATATATAGGATTCTATTACTTTCTAACTCTAAGTGGGGCCTTGACCTTCGAAGTATGTACATGGGTCTTGTACGCAACACAAAGTCTTAATGTGTTAAATGTTTGTGCGAAATGTTTTTAAAATCCTTCAATGCATGACAATGTTACAGCCTGGACACGAAAAAAAGTCAGGACGGACAGACGGACAGTGCAATTTTAATATGCCACCCTTTAGGGGCATAAAAATAAATTACTTTTAATAAGATGATACAAACAAACTATCTTGTGAAACATTTTAGTTTGCACAGCTGAAAGTTTGTGTCATGGTGTCATTTGGTATTAAACAAGAGCTGTCCCTCATAAGTGATGAATGCCCTCAAAGAGGTGCCTCATAGTCTGTGTCCTTGACCATTATCAAGATGTGGAACCAGTACTTTGCCTATGACACTTTATCTCCATGTGCTGAACATTTGTTCCAATTCATTATAAAAATTTTCAATGTGTAACAGATCCAGAAATGAAAATTTGTATAAATACAGAATTCTAAACTGTCTGGCCTCTAGTAGTGACCTTGACTTCTAAGGCAAGGACACGAGGCTTGCATGTGACATGTCATCTCCCTGTGCTCCACAATTGTGCCATGTAATTTTAAAATGCTTCCATGCATGGCAGAGTTTCCATGTAAAATAGTATTCCATTACCTTTAAACTCCCAAGTGTGACCTTCACCTTTGAGGAAGGGGCTCGAATCTTGCACACAACATGGCGCCTTTATTTGCTGAACATTTGTGCAAAATTATTTTAAAATCCTTCAATGCATGACAAAGTTACAGTCCAGACAAGAATGTGTGCATATATATAGGATTCCATTACCTTTAAACTCAAGTGTGACCTTGACCTTTGAGGTAGAAATGTGTATCTTGTAAGCGACACATTGTCTTGACATGTTGAACACTTATGCCAAGTTCTTTTAAAATCCTTCAATGCATGACGCAAATACAGTCAGGACACAACAATATGTAAGGCAGGTTGCACATTTGTTCATTACTTCGTCATTTAGTCCACCTAAGGTTTAGGGTTAGGGTGTGATTGGTGGTCTTTTACTCTACTTTCCTTAAGAGTTAAGTGGTAACCGAATGTCCAAAAAATACTATGTAAAAGACCACCAAAGGGTAGACATGTGTGAAGATGCACTGACCGATGTACGGATGGACGTTGCAATTTTAATATGCCCACCTTTGAGGACATAATCAAGTCAAAATTGGGTTTTTACCTAAAACCGGAACTATCACTGAAGGTGAGGAATACCCCTCCTGCAATAAACACCGCAATGACAAAGTATGTACCCCAGTGACCTTGACCTTTGATATGACCCAAAACAGGGACCGCGCACAACTAGGCATGGTATTTATCACTTCTGTGAA
Organism: Saxidomus purpurata; assembly: GCA_022818135.1. Taxonomy (NCBI): domain Eukaryota; kingdom Metazoa; phylum Mollusca; class Bivalvia; order Venerida; family Veneridae; genus Saxidomus; species Saxidomus purpurata. Next base: position 11,172,784 of record JAFMSR010000005.1, read on the forward strand.
GTATCACTAAATTCTGACAAGGGGTTTTGGAGATCTAGCTTTCACAAGATTGCATCTATAGATGGACAGACAAACAAACTGGTCCAGTATTACTTCTCACACTTTGTCTGCCGGGCGGGTATAATAAGAACACTTCCCCCATGACTCTTGATGACCCAGTTACGAAAAAAACCTCTTTAAACTCTCAAAACGATCAAATATAATAATATCAATATGAATAGCAATAATTACCTAATGGTATACACACGTCCCTTCCTTTCAGTTGTTTCTGTGTTGTTTTATTCAAGACCAGAATTCAGCTTCCCTCGGGTCTTCCCTGTAAATTACATCCACACATTTTCTGGCTACTCTAAAATATAAAAACACAATTTGCATATAATATAATACCAAGAAAAGGCTTTTTAAGGATAAAGTCCAGACAATTTTGGACCCCCGGGAAATGGCATAGTTCAAAACTCTTCTCCAATATCGCACCTTTGTTTGTGTAAACAGCATTTCCAGAGGCAAACAGGTTCTATCCTCCAGAATCATTATACAAACATTTGCCAGTTGTTTACTATCCCCGGCTTAAATGAATTCAATTATTTGAATTAAGCGAGTCTACATAATGAGCAGTCTAAATATCTACGTATCATTCATGATAGACAATGGATGACACTGAGAATGTTTACAATAATAAATGATTCAACAAAGACTGCTCATTCCGCGGTTTGTATTATGATACTTAGCCTATCAAAGACCATACTGTAGAAATAACATTTCTACACAATAAAGAAAATTATGGAAATAACTTGTAGACAGTTTAACACCAACTTTCCCAAATTTCAAAAATTTGCATTTGGATAGTTCTATTAATTGTTTTGAGACATGCCTTCTAAAAATTTACCGACTGAAAAGTTTCATGGATATACCTCATTCCTAACTAGTTATTGGCTGGAAATGGTCCGTTTGATGCTGGCCGCCCAACAGCAAAACACCTGCCCAGCAACGTACCCAAACCTAAAAACTATAATTTTCAACTCTGTTCACTATTCCCATGCACTAAAATTAACATACAGTCAAACTTGTATTAAAAGACCGCCCAAGGGAAAGGCCAAAACCGGTCGCTTAATAAAATGGTCTCTTAATATAAAGTATCACCGGAGACTACAACCGTTATCCATGAATATCGTTATGTCATGTGGTAATTTTCCAAAAACAGCAAATTAGTTTGAACATGAAAGTACCGAAAGTCGGTAAATACTCAACAATTAACACCTGCGGACCTAAGTATGGACGATAATCCATATGAGATTTGACACAACCGTGCCTAATTTGGACGTTAAATGCAACATCAAAGCGGTCAGTTTCCAAAGAAAGAATCTGTTTGCACATAAATGGTCGCCTAATACGAATAAAAGACCGATTATGGGTCGCTTAATACTGGTTGCTGGTCGCGTTAGACAAAAGTCGCTTAATGCAATAGCAATATAGTATAAAACACTCGGGAGGATTCAAAAGGCAAAAGGTCGCTTAATACACGTGGTCGCATGGGCAAGTTTGACTGTAGTACCACACTTCTGGTAAAACTGATTGCAACTGTAGTTTCAACTCAACTTATGGTTCCTGTGCACCACACTTCCTCTCATTGTGCTGGACCATTGGATAAAGTTGTATTGAATTCCAACAAGTAGTTTTCAAGTTATGCTTCGGCAAAGAAAAAGTAATGAAGTGCAATAACTCTGTAATGAGTCAAGATAGACTTATGAGAGTTTCATGAAGGGCTAATGAAAAATATAACCTCTATTGCATACACAAGGTTTTTCTATGATATGACCAGGTGACCTAGTTTTTGACCTCAGATGACCTATGTTCGAACCAGACTTAGATTTCATCAAGGCAATCATTCTGACCAATGAAAATTCATGAAAATTCCATGAAAAATGCAACCTCTATTGCATAAACAAGGTTTTTCTATGATTTGACCCTGTGACCTTGTTTTTGACCCCTGATGACCCATCTTCAAACACCTATATTTCATCGAGGCAGTCATACTGACCAAGTTTCATGAAGGGCCAATGAAAAATGCAGCTTCTATAGCATACACAAGTTTTTCTATGATTTGACCCTGTGACCTAGTTTTTGACTCTAGATGACTCACATTCAAACTTGACCTAGATTTCATCAAGGCAATCATACTGACCAGTTTCATGAAAATTCAATGAAAAATGCAACCGCTATTGCATACACTAGGTTTTTCTATGATTTGACCCTGTGACCTAGTTTTTGACTCTGGATTACCCATGTTTGAACTCAACTTAGCTTTCATCAAGGCAGTCATACTGACCAAGTTTCATGAGGATGCAGCCTTTATTGTATAAAAGGTAGTGTCGACAGACAGACAGACGATGGACACCAGGCGATCACAATAGCTAACCTTTGAGCACTTGGTGCTCATGTGAGCTAAAAATAGAGTATTTTTACAATTTTCTTTAGTTGTAGTCACAGAGACTGTTCAGGTCAGCTATAAATATCCAAATAAACTCCCCCATAAAACGATGTACAAACCATATTGAATTCAGACAATAGAAGATTGGAATTCTATATTCTAGCAAAAAAATTCAAACAGGTTCTGAAATTATCAATAACTCGATCATAGAATAAAAAATTGAATGTGCAGACCTTTTATTTGCTTTGATCATGAAATTCAAGTGCAAATATAATAGATCCATATAACATTTTTTTCTAGAAATTTCTATTTGTAATTTTTGTGCATGGGGCATTCACAAATCTTCCCAGAGTATAGGTATATTTTCTCTATACAGCCCAAGCCACCTACACAGAAAGCATTATCTCTTTAGCGGAAAAAAAAGCATTTGCCGTAAATATCTATAATCGTTATTTTCCATATTCGTACATTGCCCAAATATTGGCACGATCTAAGATTTCCTCCAAGATTATCGGCTGCATGCAGGGAGCATGAGTCATTCAAGCTAGCTCAGCATTCCCATTCCTGGATTATTGGCATTCATATTATATCCATGTCAAAACGATGCTCAAAACTCCAGTGTAGAATGCAAACTGCGCAAATTGAAACAAATATAGCAAGACTCCACCAGACTATGTTTTTTCTTAATTTAGATGCAACTGTGTAAAAATATATCTATCCAGACTTCTTTTTCGTCAATATCAAGAAGTAAACAAGAAACTGATTGGTCAATATAAATAAATGTTCAGACATTTTGGGCATGTACATGTTTACCAAATGCTACAATCTATATCTGTTTAAAAAAAATTAAGAGAAAAAAAAAACAACATAAAAGAAAATATAAAGAAAACACGATATTATTATTTTTAGGTACAGCGCGGTTTTTTTATACAACAGGTAGTTTTGTACAGATTGTATGCTTCAGTCACAGTGACTGATCGTATTTTAAACCCTATACTGGCAAATAAAAATGCGTATGTTTGCCGGTATCAGTCTAAAAAGGCTATTTAAAGGATTATACTCGATTTGGCGTTGAATGCAGTTTGCTATTATATTATTTTTACGCCAGTTTTATACACATAATTAAGTTTTCAGATGCAGGGTATGCTAGTCACTTGGTATATGTCTGCATTTTGTTGTGCTACTTAATCTTTAGTTTACAAGAGATTTCAATGAAATTTAGCACACATCAATGCTACAGACTTTTTAGGAGTGCCTGAATCCAGGTCTTCTAGATTGACTGTTTTTCTTTTATATACTGTGTATTCTTGTCACAATCTATACTGTTTAATGTCAAGTCAGTAGATTTTCACTGGGCACCTCTTCAAAACAGTGTCGTTCAAATGGAAGAAAAGTCCATATTGGGATTTTAGCTGTTATACGTTCTTTTTTCTTTTTAGAACAATTCTGTAAATTCTTCTACATTTGAGTTTCATTTACAATACAGAAATACTAGTAAAACATTAATTTGTTCGCCTGTCTGTTACATTAGGCAGTGAGAGGATTCGGGGAGGATTCGAGAAGGTCTACAACATAACAATATATCACTAACATATTATTACAGTCACTCAGATCACGAGACCCATGTTTTCCAGAGATATTACACTGGGGGCTTAGTTTGCTGAAAGCTTCAATTTCAAGCCATTTTAGACAGCACTAAATTTTGTCTCTGATTTGAAAACACATTAGCGCTAGCTTAAAAGGAAGTTTAAAATTTAATGCCATGGAATTCTCAAAGAGGTAAGCGACTAAATTTACAGCCCTAAAATATACCAGGGTCTTTAGCATAGTACAAGGAACGCCCCCATAAAGTGGTGGGCGAGCTGTTTAGAATGTCAGTACTTCTTACTGTTTCTACAGTCAAACCACCGAAAGGATGCATTAAAAGTGACCACTCAAAGCAGGTGGTTGCAGGTTCCTCTGGATATTCATTACTTCAAGCTGACAAAATGTATACAAACAAAGAGTTGTGTATAAGGAAAAGTATACAAACAAAAGCTGTTTGTAATAGTGAAAAGTATACAAACAAAACAAAAGCTGTCTGTTATAGTGAAAAGTACACAAACAAAGATGTCTGTAATAGTGAAAAGTATACAAACAAAAGCTGTCTGTTATAGTGAAAAGTACACAAACAAAGATGTCTGTAATAGTGAAAAGTATACAAACAAAAGCTGTCTGTAATAGTGAAAAGTATACAAACAAAAGCTGTCTGTAATAGTGATAAGTATGAAAACCAAAGCTGTCTGTAATAGTGAAAAGTACACAAACAAAAGCTGTTTGTAATAGAGAAAAGTATACAAACAAAAGCTGTCTGTAATAGTGAAAAGTATACAAACAAAAGCTGTTTGTAATAGTGAAAAGAATACAAACAAAATCTGTCTGTAATAGTGAAAAGTATACAAACAAAAGCTGTTTGTAATAGTGAAAAGAATACAAACAAAAGCTGTTTGTAATAGTGAAAAGAATACAAACAAAATCTGTCTGTAATAGTGAAAAGAATACAAACAAAAGCTGTCTGTAATAGTGAAAAGTACACAAACAAAAGCTGTCTGTAATAGTGAAAAGTATACAAACAAAAGCTGTTTTTAAGGAAAAGTACTGTATAAATACTATATTTGGCAGGCATTTTATTTTGGCTATTTGGCGGTCACCATCTGATCTAAACACTGGCATTATAAAGCACCGCACTTATAAACCACCACCAGAAGTTAAATAATGTTAAACTGTGAAACAGCTTCAATGGTACACAAATTGGCATAAATTTCTGGTGTGAAACAATTTTATAAATACGTGCTTTGTAATTAAAACCATACACTGTAATTTTACCGATTGACTTTCTTTTCAATACCTTTTTCCCATGTTATCACAAGTTGGGCTAAGTTACTGCACATTCATATGATTATAACCATCACGGTGAACAATCACGTGATCGTAATACGTCATTTTGTTCGTCCGCAAATTTTTTTTCATGTCTCAACCGATTTCTGTCAGATTTGTCGCAGGCAACGGGGAAAACAGTACTCTGGCCCCAGTTGAAAACAGTTTTCTTGAAATAAGTCGTTCCTTTGTAAATATTCGGGAAAACCTTTGCAACAACGCCAGAATTCAACGGTCTGTCCGCAAAGAATATTTCAATTTCGACAGTGTATTTTTAGTAATTCACTTTTAGTGCCATGTATTCATGACGAAACTTATTCCGTTGTCATTTCACTGCAAATAAACACATTTCAGGCCAACTCAGTGTGACCTTGACCTTTGAGGTAGGGACGTGGGTCTTGCACGCGACACGTTGTCTTGATGTGCTAGACATTTGTGCCAAGTTATTTTAAAATCCTTCAATGCATGACAGAGTTACAGTCCAGACACAAATTTGTAAGTGGGGACGGATGCCCATACGAAGGTGTTATAAGGTGGTATTTCCATTGTTCTTGATCAACAATAGAGTGACCACTTAAGTAACAAGAGCTGTCCATAAGACAGCAAGCTCGACTATTGTGGGTGTTTGCTAATAAAACAAAACTTTTATCAGTATAATAGCAAAACAAAATTCTGCTAACTATTAAGTATAAACTAGGAAAGTTGAATCATAAAAAAAGTCAAAATCTATCACTATATATTTAATTTTTGGTAAATTAATTGTTTGATACAAAATGTACCGCTGAACACTATTGCTAAGTTTGATATAACTACCATAAGTGGTTACTGAGATATGTGCATGATAGTACCTTGCATGCAAAACTTTAACCAAATTTTCAAAGTCAAACAAGGGCCATAATTTGCACTAAATTTAAACAAGAGTTATCTGTCTTGACTGTGTGACACCCCTTCAGACATTAACAAAGTTTCAAGTCAATATTATAAGTGGTTACTGAGATATGTGCATGATAGTACCTAGCAGGCAAAACTTTTAACCAAATTTTCAAAGTCAAACAAGGGCCATAATTTGCACTAAATTTAAACAAGAGTTATCTGTCTTGACTGTGTGACACCCCTTCAGACATTAACAAAGTTTCAAGTCAATATTATAAGTGGTTACTGAGATATGTGCATGATAGTACCTAGCAGGCAAAACTTTTAACCAAATTTTCAAAGTCAAACAAGGGCCATAATTTGCACTAAATTTAAACAAGAGTTATCTGACTTGATTGTGTGACACCCCTAAAGACATGAACAAAGTTTCAAGTCAATATCATAAGTGGTTACTGAGATATGTGCATGATAGTACCTAGCAAGCAAAACTTTAACCAAATTTTCAAAGTCAAACAAGGGCCATAATTTGTATCAAATTTATACAAGAGTTATCTGACTTGACTGTGTGACACCCCTAGAGACATTAACGAAGTTTCAAGTCAATGTCATAAGTGATTACTGAAATATGTGCATGATATATAGTACCTAGCAGGCAAAACTTTAACCAAATTTTCAAAGTCAAACAAGGGCCATAATTTGCACTAAATTTATACAAGAGTTATCTGACTTGATTGTATGACACCCCTAAAGACATGAAGAAAGTTTCAAGTCAATATCATAAGTGGTTACTGAGATATGTGCATGATAGTACCTAGCAAGCAAAACTTCAACCAAACTTTCAAAGTCAAACAAGGGCCATAATTTGTATCAAATTTATACAAGAGTTATCTGACTTGACTGTGTGACACCCCTTCAGACATTAACAAAGTTTCAAGTCAATATCATAAGTGGTTACTGAGATATGTGCATGATAGTACCTAGCAAGCAAAACTTCAACCAAATTTTCAGAGTCAAACAAGGGCCATAATTTGTATCAAATTTATACAAGAGTTATCTGACTTGACTGTGTGACACCCCTTAAGACATTTACAAACTTTCAAGTCAATATCATAAGTGGTTACTGAGATATGTGCATGATAGTACCTAGCAGGTAAAACTTTAACCAAATTTTCAAGGTCAAACAAAGGCCATAATTTGTACTAAACTTAAACAAGAGTTATCTGTCTTTACTGTGTGACACCCCTTAAGACATTAACAAAGTTTCAAGTCAATATCATAAGTGGTTACTGAGATATGTGCAGGATAGTACATGGCAGGCAAAACTTTAACCAAATTTTCAAAGTCAAAAAAGGGCCATAATTTGTATCAAATTTATACACGAGTTATCTGACTTGACTGTGTGACACCCCTTAAGACATTAACAAAGTTCAAGTCAATATCATAAGAGGTTACTGAGATCTGTACATGGTAGTACCTAGCAGGCAAAACTTTAACCAAATTTTCAAAGTCAAACAAGGGCCATAATTTGCACTTAATTTAAACAAGAGTTATCTGACTTGATTGTATGACACCCCTAAAGACATGAACAAAGTTTCAAGTCAATATCATAAGTGGTTACTGAGATATGTGCATGATAGTACCTAGCAGGCAAAACTTTAACCAAATTTTCAAAGTCAAACAAGGGCCATAATTTGCATCAAATTTAAACAAGAGTTATCTGACTTGACTGTGTGACACCCCTTAAGACATTTACAAACTTTCAAGTCAATATCATAAGTGGTTACTGAGATATTTGCATGATAGTACCTAGCAGGCAAAACTTTAACCAAATTTTCAAAGTCAAACAAGGACCATAATTTGCACTGAATTTAAACAAGAGTTATCTGTCTTGACTGTGTGACACCCCTTCAGACATTAACAAAGTTTCAAGTCAATATCATAAGTGGTTACTGAGATGTGTGCATGATAGTACCTTGCAAGCAAAACTTCAACCAAATTTTCAAAGTCAAACAAGGGCCATAATTTGTATCAAATTTATACAAGAGTTGTCTGACTTGACTGTGTGACACCCCTTAGACATTAACAAAGTTCAAGTCAATATCATAAGTGGTTACTGAGATATGTGCATGATAGTACCTAGCAGGCAAAACTTTAACCAAATTTTCAAAGTCAAACAAGGGCCATAATTTGCACTAAATTTATACAGGAGTTATCTGTCTTGACTGTGTGACACCCCTTCAGACATTAACAAAGTTTCAAGTAAATATCATAAGTGGTTACTGAGATATGTGCAGGATAGTACCTAGCAGGCAAAACTTTAACCAAAATTTTCAAAGTCAAAAAAGGGCCATAATTTGTATCAAATTTATACAAGAGTTATCTGACTTGACTGTGTGACACCCCTTAAGACATTAACAAGGTTCAAGTCAATATCATAAGTGGTTACTGAGATATGTGCATGATAGTACCTAGCAGGCAAAACTTTAACCAAATTTTCAAAGTCAAACAAGGGCCATAATTTGCACTTAATTTAAACAAGAGTTATCTGACTTGATTGTATGACACCCCTAAAGACATGAACAAAGTTTCAAGTCAATATCATGAGTGGTTACTGAGATATGTACATGATAGTACCTAGCAAGCAAAACTTTAACCAAATTTTCAAAGTCAAACAAGGGCCATAATTTGTATCAAATTTAAACAAGAGTTAACTGACTTGACTGTGTGACACCCCTTAAGACATTTACAAACTTTCAAGTCAATATCATAAGTGGTTACTGAGATATTTGCATGATAGTACCTAGCAGGCAAAACTTTAACCAAATTTTCAAAGTCAAACAAGGACCATAATTTGCACTGAATTTAAACAAGAGTTATCTGTCTTGACTGTGTGACACCCCTTCAGACATTAACAAAGTTTCAAGTCAATATCATAAGTGGTTACTGAGATGTGTGCATGATAGTACCTAGCAAGCAAAACTTCAACCAAATTTTCAAAGTCAAACAAGGGCCATAATTTGTATCAAATTTATACAAGAGTTGTCTGACTTGACTGTGTGACACCCCTTAGACATTAACAAAGTTCAAGTCAATATCATAAGTGGTTACTGAGATATGTGCATGATAGTACCTAGCAGGCAAAACTTTAACCAAATTTTCAAAGTCAAACAAGGGCCATAATTTGCACTAAATTTATACAGGAGTTATCTGTCTTGACTGTGTGACACCCCTTCAGACATTAACAAAGTTTCAAGTAAATATCATAAGTGGTTACTGAGATATGTGCAGGATAGTACCTAGCAGGCAAAACTTTAACCAAAATTTTCAAAGTCAAAAAAGGGCCATAATTTGTATCAAATTTATACAAGAGTTATCTGACTTGACTGTGTGACACCCCTTAAGACATTAACAAAGTTCAAGTCAATATCATAAGTGGTTACTGAGATATGTACATGATAGTACCTAGCAGGCAAACTTTAACCAAATTTTCAAAATCAAACAAGGGCCATAATTTGTATCAAATTTATACAAGAGTTATCTGACTTGACTGTGCGACACCCCTAGAGACATTAACGAAGTTTCAAGTCAATATCATAAGTGATTACTGAAATATGTGCATGATATATAGTACCTAGCAGGCAAAACTTTAACCAAATTTTCAAAGTCAAACAAGGGCCATAATTTGTACTAAATTTATACAAGAGTTATCTGACTTGATTGTATGACACCCCTAAAGACATGAACAAAGTTTCAAGTCAATATCATAAGTGGTTACTGAGATATGTGCATGATAGTACTTAGCAGGCAAAACTTTAACCAAAGAAGCAATGCCGACGCCGACGCACTAGTGACTGTAATAGCTCTCCATATTCTCTGAATAGTCGAGCTAACAAAAGAATGACCACTTAAGTGACAAAAGGTGGAATGAAGACAATAGATTTCTATTGTCTTAGGCCACACCTACCACCCAAGGTACCCATTATGCGTGTGCACGTCCGGACGGACTGATGGACGGACAGACGGACGGTGCGATTTTAATATGCCACCCTTCGGGGGCATAAAAAAAAAGAAAACTTTGCCCCTACCCTACCTAGAATTCTTGGGAACGTTGCCCTAAACACAGATATTTATTTTGACTCCCAATTTGATCAGAAAAATGCCGCCTTTTTCCCCAATTAGGGCCAGGGGCCTTTTCCCAAAAGAGCCAGAAAAAGCCCTGATCACTGTATCAAGTTTCAAGTAATGCCCTTTAGTACTTATGGAGTTATACTCTGGACAAGAAAAATCGAAAAATGTAACAAAGGGGAATGATTAAAAAATTAGGCAAGATAGAGTTAAGGTTTTTGAGCACTGCACTTCCTCTCAATGTTCTCTGTCTGTGTGTAAAGTTTTAAAAAATTCCCATGAGTACTTTGTCATATGACACCAGTACTGGTTTTTCCAGGAAGCGGACTCGAGAGTGACTCGATAAGCTACAAGCTTTCCTCACAATCGAGCTAAAATAAATTAGTATAAACTGGATGTAGGACTCATCCCTTCGAGAATTTATATCAACCTAAATCACTTGTACAAAGCTTCATCCCAGTATCTGCATTAGTTAGGTGACAAGAACTCTAATATACAGGCAGGTTATACATTTACAAGAATGAACTTGCCTTCAAATATTAACTTTCCAAAAGCATTTTTGACAATAAACTCTTGCATTTTCTTTTATTAATATAGCCACATATTCCTGTTTTGTTCCTGCTTCCAAGAAATGGACATGCAAAAAAAATTTGGAAGTGAAACAGAATGT